>VWZU01017021.1:1666320-1690188 GCA_013397095.1 Sterrhoptilus dennistouni | reverse complement strand
TATATATATATATATATACTAATAGACCCCAGCTATTTTTTATGAGTTTCAAGAGAGGAGTAATGGTTTTGGAATTGAAACTGAAAAGCTAAACTTAAAATTGAGGGGAGAAAAAGCAAGAAACACCAAACAAACCAAGCAACATTTTGATTGTCTTGCAGCTCTTTTTTTTTTCTCTTTTCCATATTGTAAACAAAAGAAAATAATGCATCCTCACTAACCAGTGTTTATCAAACTTACGTTACCGTCCATCTGTTCACAGCTCTTTAACAATATTTTTTAAAAATACTTTTTTTAAAGGAGGCAAATAAAAAACATTGGCAGTTATTCTAAAGTTAGACAATGGAGAAGAAAAAACTTTACAAAGCCAAATTTGGGTCTCTAATCTGAGTCCAGTTCTGAAAAAAAGTATATATGGAATAGGGTTGAATTGTCTTACAGGATGTAAGTCCAAGTTATTCTGCATGTATTGATAATCATCTAATATTTATTGAGTTTTGGAGAAAAAGGACATGAAGTCTTTCCATGAATAAGAGAGTAAGGTGAGAAAATATAGTAAAAATGGAATGGAAATCAGTGGAGATTGCATGAAGGAAATCATGTAATCATGCAAATGATGCTAATGATTTTCTTGTTATTTTCTTCAAATAGCAAGAAAATTTCATTTAAGAGAAATGTTCATAAAAATGCCATAGGAAGTTCTATGGTTTGTTTTTTCTATCATTAGCCCCTAAGATAAAATCAACATTGCTGTAGCAATGGTGTATTATATGTATTTGTTTTTATGCTTATGAAAAATCTAAGTCAAAGAGCAGGAACAAGAGAAAAACAAGATCATGAGGATTCACATGCTGACAGGTCATTCATAACATTCTGCCTACCTTAGTCAGAGGGGTAGTTCTTACCTTGTGGGATAACAAAATCTGTAAATGAAAAAAGCCAGAAAAGCTTCTCTTACAACTGAAGTGTTCAAGTAGATGGAGAAACAATGTGGTTTCACACAGAAAACTGCTACAGATTGTTGCCATTTATGTAATTAATGCTGACTGTCTAAAATGTAGATCAATGCCTAAAGACATTGAGGCAGAAGCATAAAAACTCCACAGATATTTTAAGTTATCACAACAAAATAATATGTATAGGCTCAGGTGCAGCATGGTGCTTTATTTTTAAACAGCTAAACATTTGTAAGAATATTAAGTTTACCTGATAAAATTATTATTTATCAGGTATTATTTATTATTTAAGGCCATGTGACAGAAATCTCAGTTTTCTGAGGTTGTGTTATGCAGCCTGACCAACCGGGTGGCCTTCTATGATTGGATGACTACATTGCAGGACAACATAAAATAGACCAAAAAAAAAAGTTATTTTTGACCTTTACTCAAAAATTTTATTGCATTTTTTTCCTATTAGAGGCTTATAGCAATGTGGCCTTAACCTTGGACCATAGTCCAATTTTAACTTACAGTACCACATAGCAAGTGTAATTCTGCATTTCGAATTCATGTACTTTGTGCTTATTACTTACTTAGCTTACAGACATCAGACTTTTGAAAACTTCAGGCTGTCACTGAGACCTCATGAATACATTTCTTCTAAACAGAGGTCCAACACTATCAGCCAGTGTCATGGGCATGCTGTGACATGTAGCTGCTTCCAACAGGGGGAAAGTAAGTATAAGTTAATTGAATAGCAAAATGGCCCAGCAAGTAAGGACAGAACTCACACTTTAGGTAGTAATAAATGGAGGAGAATTATGCATCCTATAGCAAATGTTGTTCATGTGAAATATTGAAAAAAGAGTTTAAACTTTACAATTTTAATGTAAGTATTCTAACATTGGCTGATTTCAGTTGTGATTTTGAAAAATGGCTTTTTATTTATGCATTTTATGCCAGGCTGGGTTCATTTTAGTTTCAGTTAATTTCTTCCTGCATGTAAACCCCAAGAATATACAAAAGTTTTAATTAGAATTTAGACAGACTCAGCTATTTCCTAGAGAATTCCTTCATTTTATTTATGCAAGCTTACTGATTATCTATAACTAAACTTGGTTTTAATAATAGATTATCAGACCAGTCTTTTCCATAGTAAGTGTCAAAGACATTTAATAGGAATGATGAAACCCAAATTCCACATTTTTCTAAGACTTAATCTTCACTTCCCAAACACTTCCATTTGGAAAAGATAATTACATTTGGGTAGATTTCAGTCAAAATGTCTAAGCTTGTAAAATTATTTCAATTCTATTTCTAAATTGCTTAGGAAGCATTATCCATTACTAAAGTCTCATACAATATAAATTCTATTTTAAAAATTGGTTTTGTTGTTAGACAAAAAACATTCTGCTTCATTAACCAAAATTAATGTTTACTAAATGCCTGTCCTTTCAACTGGCTAGGGTTGCTTGAAGTTATAATATGGTTTAATTTCCCTCCTCTCTGACTTTTTATTGTACAATATTGTTCATAAACTATTCATCTGAATTATGTTCAATTTCAGATGAAGCTGTAGTCTCAGTGAAGGATGGGAACTGAAATTGCCACAGAGTGGTTCTTTGTGTAATACTTGCGCCTGCAAAACCCATTAGAAGAAAATATTTTCATATGTTAAAGCTGAAGTGGGAGGTAAGAATGAATTTTCAGTTTATTTTCCTGTTGATGGAGAGAGTGACATGAATGTTGAACATATCAATGTCCAATATGCTGTAATGGGCGAGGAAGGAAAATAGCTGCCTGGTGGGACAAGTCTTCAGTTTCCTGTAGAACTTGATCAGTTTTTTTCATGCATCCTGCATCTCCTTTGGAAACTGTAGAAAGATTTAAGCAAGTTAATGTCTTCAGTTTTGTAGGACCTAGTTTTTTGCTTCTTTGGCATAAATGTCCATGCTTGGGTAAGGAGGGTATCAAAAAATGTTTTGCCCAGAAGAACGGCAGGTACCACAGAAGAGAGTATATTTGCTGTTAAAATGACAAATATTTCCAATTATTTCTAAAAGTTTGTAAAAAAATACTAATATTTCTAAAGTATTCCAGGCAGTGTTGAGAATTACATTCATACTCCATCCTTCAAAACCTGATAGAATTTGTGAGACTCTTTTGTCAGAAGATGCAAAGCTATTTTTTTCTTGTCCTCTTTATTACTCCTTGCTTTTATTTTGAACAGAACTCTACTCTATATATTGAGATATTTTGATAGGAAAAACATGTTAATGGGCCCTCTACATAGAAAATATGTATTCTGAATATCTTCTTAACCTCACTTCAATTCTCCAAAGTGCATTTTAATGAATTATAAGTGTTCATTTTTCTACTGACTTTCCATATTGTTATGTTTTAGACTTGCACTGATATAGTTTGGAATAATTATTGCTTGAAAACTAATTATGGTCCTGCCCATGATATTTAAATAAGGAATCCTTTTAATTCTTCTTGTTAGATTAGCAAATCTAGCAATCAACCAGACAGTAAATTGACTGTCCAGTCTAATTGACTGGACATGTAAAGATAACTGCTATTACCAGCACAAAGCTACTGGTCTTTTTCTTTTAGAAAAGAAATGTTCACAACTATTGTTACATTAAGGAATAGGTACAACTTGAAAGAATGATGTTATCTTCTGATATTGGTAGTTTTGCAATTTTCTTTGCATGAGCGGAATTGCTCCAACACCATATCAACAGCTGAAAACATAATGATCTTCAGAAGTTTTTCCTGGTTGCATGTTTAGTATTGGACTTCCCTACTCCACTGTAGAAACAAATATCATGCTGATGAAGCAATCTTGCATTAAGTTTAATTTGAAATAAAAATGTAACAAAGCCAGGTTCATAGGTGTTCTGTGCAGAGTCTAACTATATATTTCTATTGGTATTGTTCTGTCACTGCAGGCCTTGATGAAACCGTGTAGTTTTCCTTGCAAGTCTGTTCTATATATTAAAAAGCTGCTATAAGGTCTTTTAGAATGTTCTCTAGGCTGAACAACGCCCCACTCTCTCATCCTTTTATCATAGGAGAGGTGTTCAAGTCCTCTTATCATTTCTGTGCCCTTTTCCTGGACATATCAACAGGTCTTTCTTGTGCTGGGGACCCCAAATCTGAATGCAGTACTCTAGGTGGGGTCCCATGAAAGTGGATTTGATGGGGAGAGTCATCTCCCTCAACCTGCTGGCCATACTACTTTCAATGCAGCCCAGTTTTCTGGGCTGCAAGCACACATTGCTGGCCCATATCCAATTTTATATCCAATGTCGATTGTTTAATGATGAAGGATGTTGAGACCATAATGCTTGTGCTAGTGTCTTTCTTTGTCATAAAGTTATCTTGTTTTGACCAAAACAAATAACCAACAAGGTTTATTTCTTATATTTTACTATTGGTGCTTCCCTGACGTTCTACAGTAATATATCATCAATTCACTGGTCCACTGGTAATGTATGAAAGTTAATGTGTAATCAACACACCACGACTTCGATGATAACTTCATGATAATGAATTACCAGGGCAAAGCCAGCAGGTGCATACTAATTACTGATCTTATCACTGTAGTGTGAATTTCATTGCTGTTTTTACAAGCAAGGAACTTGCTGAGGGTGATCAGACTGTACTTCTAGTAGAAGGATAGCTCCTGAGAGGTCAAAATATGATCTAAAACCCTATTGTTACTGCACTTGTACTTTCAAAATCTTATTGTTTACACAGAGATCCACAAGCAATTTGGCCTTGCAGTGATAAAAAATTTGTACACAGCAAAAAAAACCCAATTAATTCTTCTTGCATGTTTGCCCATTCAAGTGTTAAGTCTGTATTTCACAACTGGAACTCATTCTCGATGCAGATTTTCATAGGAATTTGTGGTAGGTGATTTAATAAGGGCAAGCAGCCATAAACTGTGGCTTGGGAAGTTCACACTATTCATTTAAAAAATGAAAACAAACAGGAATACAATCTGGAGAGTAATGCAGAAACAGACTGTTCAGAGATTATGCAGTTTCTCTCACTAGAGGTTTTTTACAAGTTGCCTGGAAAAAAACAAGGCTGAATGACCTAGCACTCAGATCAGCTCCTCCAGTGTCCAACCAACTGTTCATAGCATCACAGAATAAGCTGAGTTGAGAGCACCCAACAAGGATCATTGAAGTCCAATTCCCAGCTTTTCTATTATTCTGAATGATTGAGAATAAATACTTTGCAAGGCCCTTATCCCAAGCATGTATACTTTCCCCAATAATGACAGAATTTCCTCTTTCTACAACCACTTAGCATTTACTTTGAATACTCTATGAGAGAATCAGTAAGATTATTAATTGCCAATTTGCTCATTAGAGATAAGTAGAGAATTAGATAAAATATTTCTTTTGCTTTGAAGTGAAATATGAACTGTCATTGCCTTTATTAAGTCATCATATAAATACTAGGGTCTAACAAGTATAAATCTGTATAAAATAAAATTGTTGAGGTGACATTTTATAAGAAACTGAATACACCAATAAGCCTTCATAGGAAGTGAATAATTGAGGTCAAAAGAGCTTTCCAAACACTTTCGTTTAAAAAAAATCAAAAGGTATTTAAAAACTGTGCATTCTATAGCAGGATAAAGAGAATACTAAAAGATAGTAATTACAACTAAATGATCGTAAAATAGTAAGAGCTGATGTCCTGCATTTGGGAAATACAATAAATTCATTTCCCAAAGAAATACACAGTTCTCTCCAGGGCTTTGGAGATGAAAACTTGTTTTTCTCTACAGTCATACCAAAAGATATATTATAAATCATGGAGAAAAAAAAAAAAAAAAAAAAAAAAAACAAAAAGACATAAAAAAAAAAAAAAAAAAAAAAAAAAATTTATTTTCTTTTTTCTTNAACAAAACAAATTTACTTTTCATTCTCTTAGATGAACAATGATTTTGAAACATATTTCAGGTGCCAAGATATCCCCAGTCTCATGATAGGAAACACTGTATAGGAAATTCTATGATATGACAGGACTCTGTTTTCCACTCTATTCAAGTCACTTCCTGATTCCATTCTGTTAGTGGGTTGTTGAGCACTCTATCCACCACCAGACTTTTGTGGCTATTTTATTGGAATTTTAACCAGCCAGTATTAACAGTATTAACAGTTCAGTATTAACAGTATTAACAGGAACGGGAACAAATTTAGTACAGGGTGAATTATGCTCCAGCTTTTGAGTTGAAGAGAAAGAGAACCAAGAAATAGATTTTTCAAATGCCATCAGCAGTCCATTAGAGGGCTGCCAATTCTTTATTTTGCATTAAAATCTTACGTTGTATTGTCCTCCTTTTAAAAAACTTGTTTATTTGAATTAAGACCTCAGTCACATCTCAGAATCTCATTTTACTTTATCACAAAGTCTGTTTTCCTGTAATGAAATGAAGGATCTTTTATCTAGTGCTTTTTCAAGAATTTTGCTTTTCTACTGTACCTATAAATAGTAATTAAGGATAGCAGGTCATACAGGGAAAGCAGGTGCATAAGACAAACAAGTCTGGCATCTGAAGAAACATTCATTAGGGACAAGTACTCCCTCTTATGAAATTCTGCCTCATTAAGGCATAATCATGAATGCATCAATAAGGTGACATAATTGATTACTTGTGCATCTGTTTCAATAATTTTTGTGCTGCTTAGCTCTGCCAGCGGTGGCAAGCAAAAACAAATTGCCACTGCATTATAATGTTAGACTGATATTAGTTGAGCCACAATTGATGATTTCATTTTGATTTAAATGGTAAGATCTTATAAAGTTGCCTTACGTATATGTAGTTGAACTTGATGAACAGATGATTGCTGCTGACACAAAAATGTCTATAAAGGTCATTAACAGGCTAAAATTTGATTTGTATTGAGAACATAATTGTAATTTGCATGATTAATACCGAAGAGTTGCTGTTGTATAAAAGAAGTTTCTAAAAACAGCATCTGCTAAGCATTGCTTAGCAGTACTTATCTATATTTTAGATGCAAGAATATGTGTTGGGACCAAGTTGATGGCTATATTTAAAAAAAAAAAAAATGAAGTTCAGACATGTTGAACTTGAATTAAATTTTAAAGTTCATAAACATTATGCTTAAAAAAAACCTTGTGGTTGTTTGTTAGTGAGACAAGTGATTTTAAGTTGCCTATAGGTGAAAGGGAAGGGAAGAAAAGGCAGCAAGAGTCTATTTGCTTCAAGTTACATATAAATGGAAAGAAGAACTAAAAATGTCCTCAAAAATATCAGTTTTGTTATTGCCTTCAATAGGTCCAAGAAAAACAAAAGATGTCTTAAGACCTCTTGGGCATCTGTAAGTCATTAGAATTTGATATGATGAAAACTAGGTGCCACAAGATGATCAGAATCCATTTCCATTTTAAAGACAGGCCTAAGATTGTGAGGATGACTTGCCTGTTGGGTTTTTTTTTTGTTTGTTTGTTTTGGGTGTTGGGGGGTTTTTGGTTTGGTTTTGGTTTGGTTTGGTTTGGGTTTTTTGCTTTGTTTTATTTTGTTTTGTTTGTAGGTTTTTGTTTGTTTGTTTGTCTGTTTTTTAAATTGTTTTCCATAATGGAATTGTTGGCCCAGTTCCATAAGTGTAAACAGAAACAGAAATCCAAATCTCACTTGATTTTCTTTTTCAGCTTATATCCCAGAAGCAGGAAAAGACATATTAGCTCCCTGATTTTTTACATGGTTTTTTTCTGCTTTGTGACTCAGGGACTGGAGACAACTACAAAAAATTCAGTGGCTTTTCTGGCTGATGTTACAGACTTGCTGCAAATCTTTGGGCAGAATAGATAGGCTTCAAGCCTTACAAGGAGGTAAGCATTTAAATCCAACCAGCTTTAAAGCTTAAAAATTTTTGTTCTTTAGAGAAACCATTGAAATTTACCACTTTGTATTTGAAATTCTTTGTTTTAGGCAGAAAAAAGTTATCACATTTGAAGAGAACAGATATAGAGATGAGTTATTTGGTTTGTCTCATTAAATTTTATATTTTTAATTATCAAAAATATTATTAATAACAATAAGATTGATCATGACTGAGGCTATTATATATTTCTGAAAAAAGAATCTGGATTTTACATGACTTCAAAGTGGGGCCTTTACATTTGGGGCCATCACATTTTTCTTGAGTTATGATAGTACTTTTAGAGTTTACAGCCCTTATAGTATGAAAACAGACATCTATATAATGATCTGACATTGCTAAGATGGGCTTGTTGGTTGCAAGCTGCAGCCATTCAAAATACCTATTAGAATGCATTCTGTAATTCAAAGAATTAGTGGTGGGTCTTGCTAGGAGACTTGTTTTCTGGAAGCTGAGAAAATAATTAGAAGCAGAAGAAAAACTCTAGAAACTTAAGGGCTGAATTTTTATTTCAAAGGATCTGGTTTGCCAGATTTTTCCTGAACTCTTGTCTAATTTACACACCACATTCCCAAGATTTAACATAGGTTATTCAAAATTTTAAGAAAACTTATTCTTTCTTTTTCTTGAGTGAACCATCCTTCAGAATTGTCATGTTATTTCACTGTATTATTGAACTTTCTATCAAAAGATTTGATTATAATCTAGATTCTCTGCTTATCAGAGATTCACCTTAAAACAGTTCTCAGATTTGCTGTCACACAGAGCATAAGCGAGTGAAAGGGGTTATTGCACAATACTCTTCCATTACAGACAGCTCAATGAAGGATTGGGAAATATCCAGCTGCTAATGTGTTTTAAATTACATACCCTTATATTGTGTGCTTTCTAATATTAGGAAAATTGGTGCCCTCTCTCTTATACTTGGATAAAAGGAATTCACTTACTCTCACATCAGGCATTTTAGCTGTTCAGAACATAATCAGGAATATCAATTTTCTAATCAAACAAAGAAAAAAAGGAAAAAGAAAGTGTTTCATTTTGTAGTATAGCAGAAGAATAAAATCCAGATATAGATGATTTAGACCATGCAGATAAAGCCATTTCTGCCAAATTATACTGTCTTCCTTCAGTGTTGTAACTCCTCTTGAGTTCCCTTGTTAAGTGTACCAACAGAGTGCTACCTCAAGTCCTTTTTCCAGAAGTATTAGTAGCCTGTAATATGGTTTTTCTCCATGGATCTCTCTGGTACAGTATTTCAGCCCTTCTGTCTTCCTATTCCCTTTCCACAGTTTCATATTATTAACTTCCATATTGCTAAATTCTTCAAGACTCTATTTTATATCTCCCGTTATACCTAAAATATATAAAAATCAACAGAGTGTGTAAGGAGCCAAGGGGAGCTGAGATCTTTTTAATGGAAGGTAAGTAATGGAAGAAGTAGGGGTGATCTCAATCACAGAGGGAGCGGAGGTGTTTGAGCATGCACCAGAACCCATTGGCCACTGGTGTAGTGGGGTAAATAGGTAGCTAAATAATTCCAGCAATATCTTTGGAATTAATTAGTAGAGGGAAATACTGCAGAGGGAAACATGATGGTTTCACATGAAAAAGTAAGTGGAAAAATTGCAAGGGTTAGATGAAATTGTGAGGGACAAAAATACGTAGGTGTTAAAGAATTTTCTCTGTTCCATACTGTAGCAGTCTCAGGCTTTAGGTCCAGTAAGGCAATTTATTTGAGTTACTGCAGTAGAAACACCTTTACCTGGGTCCCTCCAGAAATGGGTCCTAAACAAAGAAATCCCTGTGCAGCTTTGCCTTACAGTCTAAATTCCCCACCTCTCTCATTAAAGGTCCAACCAGTATTAATGTCTGGTATAGTCCTTCCAAGCTTGTCTCTCTGGCTAGCTCTGCTCTTCAGACACCATACAAACGAGTTAATCCTTTGGGTCCAGATTTCAGACAGAGACGTGACCTCGCTTGGAAGGAGTGGCTCACACTGGGTGTTACTTAGGAAGGTGTTTATTCAGGGCAAAGGCCCAGGTGGTCGAAGCGTGAGTGGTTCCAAAGGTTCTGTCTTGCCCTTTTCAACATGGGTGTTACAGATGGAAATGAGGGGGGCGTGGTTTAGGTACAGGGGGGCTTGACTTTGCCAAATAGGGGTAAAAGGGGTGTGAATGATACCTGAGGCTTTGGCAGAGCCACCTGGTCTGCTAGAGCCATCAAGTACCAGGGAGTGTCCAAGATAAGATACAATAGGTCTACAATGGCCTAGGCCGAGGCTATTAAGAGACATACAATGGGGATGGCTCGGGCCTATTATGTTGAGTTAATGACAGTGATCAAGGGAAGCAGGGTGGGGGTGAATGAACATTTACAGAAACTAGGAAACAAAGTTATACAAAAATTAAAAAACCCAATTCCACACCACTACAGTCTGGGATCTTCCCATTCCTCATTGGAATGGATCCCTTCATTGTCTCTAGGTAAGTAATTTCTCTTCTTACATTTAAGGCTTCAGCTCTTGCTGATGAGTATAGCAATCTTCCTTGCTTCCTTATGTTCCAGCTCCAACCAGCTCCAAGCCTCCTTTCAGTTAACTAGTTAAAAGTTCAGCATATCACAGCTTGCATAGTAAGGCTTCAGCACACCTAAATGCTAATGCTAAGTTAGCATTGGACAGTGGTTAGAGACCTACTTTCATGATACCTTTAAATGTAGCCATAAAGTTACAGAACTGCTGCTGCCTCTCAAACCATCCACAAATTACTTGAAATCACCACAATGATGTCTGTGTCATGACAGAATATGCCGTATGCTGAAAATATAAGGGTATATATTTGTACACAAAAGGAGAATGAGGAAATACATGAGAAAATGTGTGTGGGAAAGGAGTATGTTTATGCCTGAACATAATTTACAGCTTCAGTTGGTTCTCCACCTTTGCACTGTTAAATACCTTTGAATTTAATTATTTTTAATATTTAAATGTTTAATTGTTGCCATGTGTATTAGTGAATGGTACTTTGTATACTGTTAATGTTTTGGTATGTTATCTACTGACAAGCAGGTTATAAATTAGTTGATAAATATGGGCATTACTTGGCAAGACAAGAATTTTTATCACATTTTAAAGATGGGTCAGTTAGGCTCTAGGTGAATAAATCAGAAAAGTTCAACCTATTCAATCTATTCAGTAAATCTAAGAGAAATTGAAGGAGTGAGGCCATGATCACAACCTGTAAAAGCCTACAGAAGGAATAAAATTAGTGACAGTAAGCTCTTCATGCTAGATCACAAGCATATAACATGATCTTATGACTTCAACCTAAGCAAGATAAATTCAGATTTGGCACACAAATTCAACTGCAGTTTCCAAGCCATTGCAATAACATCTCAAATATTCTGCTGCCTTCTCTCTTGCTAGGAACATTTATATCAAGAGCATTTAACTAAAGCATGCTTTAGCACCAGCTGCTGGGCTGACAAATTATATCAGGAATCTCATTAGGCCTCCATTAAGTCAGAGATCAAACTGCAAGATTAAAGCAGTTGCTTCAGGTCTTGAGTTTATGAAGGATGTGACAAGAAAAAGAAGTGTCTGCTTCCATACAGCTTTCCACACCACTCAAGAGCACTGAACCTACTGTTAGCCTTTAATAAGATTAGGATTTTTATATGCTGCTCAAAGTCTCCCAGTGACATGTATATTAATGTATGCTGAAAAAAACCCCACCTCTTTCTTTAGTGCCTCTTCTTCCTGTTCAGTGCAAGAGCTCTTCCAAAGGTAATTTGATTTTCTATAGTGACAACAATTTTTTCACCAATTAATACTTATTTACCTTTAGTGCTTGGTCATTTACATTTATTAATTCAGTGTACTGATTTCAGACAACAGGCTAGGTATAATATTTTTAATTGTATCTTTCTTATATTTACTTTAAATATAGTTAAGGTATAAGGGAGAAATGTCTATATCTTCAGATTAATCATTCCTTGGCAATTCTCTAATTAATACTAACATATAAATGACATAATGAAATGCATTTAATTTCTAGTCCAAAAGGGTTTTGAGGATAATTTCATAAACTGCATACTTCCAGATTAATCTTTTGACTGTATCACTCTGCATCTGACTTGAGGAATCTCTTCCAGGCTTCTCAGTCTGAAAGTCTCATGTCTTAAGACAGGAGATGTTCTGAAACATAGAAGCAGAGTTTTGCTTACAATCTAAATATGCTAAAATTAGATATTGCCAAGGAATCAAAATGTCTGAGTTCCTCCAGCATGAAGATTAATCAGCTATCAATAATCACATGGATTATTTCTTGTTCTTTCACTTGCAAGTAAATTACTCTGTGTCAAGCAGGCATTTATGGCATCAGTCCCAGTTCTGATATGTTGCTTTTTTTCTGGAAGTGATCCAGGTATAATTCAGAAACAATAGTTAGTCTTTAATCTATAAGAAAAATTATGCCATCATTGAGAAGAGGCTAACCTTGCTTCTTTATTAAGGTAAGAACTTAGTGATCTTGAAGGGAGTCGTAGCCTGTACCTTTCAATGCTAATATTAATAGTGCAACAGCTCATTAATGGAGGAACTCAGAGCAGAAATATATTCCATGTCCCCTCTCCTCCCGCCTCTTGACCAGGTTCTACCATCTTCTTTCTTACAACCTCCTTCTCAAAAAGCTTTTTTTATCTCAAAATATTTAAAATTCTATGATATGAAAAATTATCTCTGGTTAGTCTTCAAACTATGAAGATTTGTCAGACTCAGCATCATAATTCTATTTTCTGATGTGCTTATACCTGCAAGAACCACATTATTCTGTATGACATAATCATCATACTGAATATGTGCTATGCTCATTTTTATTGAAGTGCATAAAAGGTATAATTTTTCTTAAAAGAATACCAGGAAGAATATTATATTTTCTTGTGATTTAGGTACTCAAAAAATATTGGACTATTTTTAATTTTGACAGATGGGACTGCACCATTAGATTATTTTACAAAGCCACTGTTCAGGTTTCTCAAATAAAATAAAAAAGAAAACCACCAAAGAAATCCACACGTTTTTACAGACTAAATTCACGTTTATGTGTGAAAGATTATTTGTTTGCATTTTCTTTGATTTGGACTTTTTGTAACAACTAATGTATGGCAAAGGACTTTACTGTTAGAAACTAGGAATAATATTTTAAAAGCAAGGATATTCAGCACTATATTAGACTGACTTCACAACCTGCTTCAGGGGAGGTTATTGTTAATAACAATCCTTGGGCAGGTTTTTGGTGTTGTAGTAGCATTACATGTATGTGTATATATATATATATATATATATACACATACAAAGTTAAATTATAAAAAAAGTAAAAATCAGGTTTGCAATGAATGAATTAATATTGCATTGAAATCTGCAAAAATCAGATTTTCTTAACAATTGATCTAGTATTTATGACCTGATGCTCCACTGTAACTCAAAGGTAAGACTGTGAACAATCCATTACAAATTCTTTCCTCTTATGTTTTCTCTTACGCTGTTTAGATTATGACATTACCAAGCAGTGGAAATTGTGACATAGTCAACTAACATATCTAAAGATTAAAGGATAATTAGTGTTTCACATTAAAATTTCATCATAGTTGTTGATATTGAATTTTCCATTGTTGTCTAAACAAACCATAGCAATTAGAACCTAAAAAGGTAAATAGTTTTTTTAACATAATTTGAGAAAACACCATGATGTTTTTTAACTGCAGTGAGGAAAGAGGAAACTGTAGTAGCCAGCTGAAATGCTTTGCAAGCATGACAATAAATCATTAAGAAGAAGAAATAAGTGAAGCAATTTCTGACGTCATTTTCAAATGGCAGCAATGAAGTGGAAAATTGCTATACTATGTAGAAGCACTTTTAATAGTGCGGTAATAAATCATTCACTGAATACTATCACAATTTAAATTAAAATAATTTATAATTAAGTTTAAAGGACCTTTGAACATACTATTTTTGATATGACTCCCTAGTAATGTTATTCCACTGCCTGTTTCCATAAAAGAAAATGCTAAAGATCTCATTTTAAAGGATCTTATATAGTAGGCTTCAGATGTAATTTTCAATAATTGCATCAATTTCTTATCCTGAGAAGAGTTCAGCTATGACACTTTTTACAGACATGAGTAATTCTGACATTTTCCTAAGTTTACTTACGAGAAGAATAGTTTAGGTAGAAATACACACAAATTTAAAGTAAGTTGAAATAACTTTTGAAATATTATGGCATTGGTCAACTCCAGTGTGCTAACAGTATACAGCCAATGTAATAATGTGAGAAAAATTATGTTCCATAGCAAAAATAAAATCTATTGATACAACTCACTCACTTGATCTTCAACCAGTAGTTAGGAATTGCAGAAAGAGTAAGACACAAGAATAAAATCATAATGCCAGCACTGAATAAGAAGCATATGCTAGAATAAAATTTGGAGATTCTTTATACATATTTAAAATTTTTCTCAATATCTTTGAGAAATGTAATACTGTTGAAAGAATTTAATGTCTTTCCAATTGTGCGAAAATCAAAATACTTAGAATCATATCTAAATACTTATATCAAAGTACTTAGAATAACCTTTTTGAATATTTTGTTGTAGAGTTCAATCTTAGCATGTTTAGAAGTTTAGCAGTTGGCAGCTTGAGCATATGTATAATGAGCTTGCAAACTTAAAAAACTTTTCATTATATTAAAAAGCACTGAACAACAAACCAACATTTATTTCTTTCTGTATGTCCCTTTTCTTACATTAAAACATTGTGTATATTCATTATTTTGCTATCTCCTGTATTAAGGAAAATGTTAGAGCTGTTTTAAACCACTGGCAGCCAATTGATTTGTAATTTAGTCCATCCTGAATATTAAGAGGCAAAAGGAACAGTGAAATAGTTAGAATTAGAAGCAATTAACCAGAATTCTGTTTGGTACCAGTTCTGTTTACTGTCTTTCTCAATGACCCAGATGAAGAGATCAAGTACCTCTTCAGTAATCTTGAAGACAGAGGGGCAGGAACACTGATATGCTTGAGGATAGCAAAGCTCTACAGAGTGATCTGGATAGGTTGGATCAGTGGACTGGGGACAATTGCATTGGGTTCAACAACACTGAGTGCTGGATCCCAAGCATTGCTACAGACCTGGGGAAGGAAGATTGGCTGGAAAGCTGCCCAGTGGAAAAAGGTGTGCTGGTTGACATGAGCCAGTGTGTGCCCAGGTGGCCAGAAAGGCCATTGACATCCTGGCCTGGACCAGCAATAGTGTGACCAGCAGGACCAACACAATGATCATCCATGTATTTGGCCCTGGAGAGGCCACAGCTCAAGTCCTGTATTCAGTTTTGGGCCTTTCATCTCAAGAAAGACATTGAGGTGTTGGAGTGTGTTGAGAGAAGGACAACAAAATCAGCAAAGTTTCTGGAGTATAGGTCTAATGAGAAACAGTTGAAGGAGTGAGATTGTTTAGTCTGGAGAAAAGGAGACTCAGGGGAGACCTTAGCACTGTCTACAGCTGTGTGAAAAGAGGTTGCAGTGAGGTGGGGGTTGGTCTCGTCTCCCAAGTAACAAGGTGACAGGACCAGAGGAAATGGCCTCAGGTTGCACCAGGGAACGTTTAGATGGATAATAGGGAAAGTGTTTTCACCAAGACTTGCCAAACATTGCAACAGGCTGGCCAAGGAAGTGGTTGAGTCACCATCCCTGGAGGTATTTAAAAGACATGTAGATGTGGCATGTAAGGACATGGTTCAGTGGTAGATGTGGCAGTGCTGGGTTACTGGTTAGATTTGATGATCTTAAAGGTCTTCAAACCTAAATGTTGCTATGATTTGCTGATTTTATGATAATAAGAATTAATTAATTTCTGCTTATTCAATAAAAATCTTTCAATTTTAGTAATTTTCTAAGGTCTATTATTCTGACATATTTAGGCCATTTACATTATGTGAAAGTCATCTCTGCATTGAGTTGGAACATAAGTTACTGTGACTTTGGATACTATGATGGCTTCTTTAGAAGCTCAGGGGAAGACAGGAATGTGTGTACAATAAAAAATGAAGCTTGCCTTGTCCATGTTTCACTGCAGCTCAATGTGTCTAGAAGACATAGCAGGTTTTTGAGAGGTATTTGTACAATCACTTCTAATATTCCACTCCCAGTGGTAACTCTGCTCCTGGGAAAACACTCTCTTGTGTCTGTCTGGCTGGGTCAGAATCCAGGTCTTCTGCTTTCACATCCACCTTTGAGGAATCAACCAGTCTTTGGCCTCTTTCTGTGCCTTTGTTTCCCACCTCCACCTGTCCTGACAGTTTAAACTATCAGTTTAGGCAATCAAATACCGCTTTGTTCTATGTATAAGACTCAGCATAATGACTTTCAATTTAGTCTTCAGTCTCTGGGCACTCCTGTAATGATGGTGCTGTGCTAACATTGCCTGGCAGAATGGCAGTAATTTTGCATCCGATCTGAATTCTGCTGCTGAAAGCACTCATAGTATTTTTAAGGTACATGTTGGATCAGAATAGTTCCCAAAATATCAGGTTCTACTGCCTTTATTTTTCTTGTCTGATCGAATTATCAAGCTGGATGACATCTATCAGAGTTAGGCTTTAATTTTAAGATTTTATTAGTCTTAATTACTCTCTTTCTTCCCTCTGATAATGATTGGGTATGTGAAATATTGCAGCAAAAACACTGCCTGAAGGTCCCCTAAGTCTTCACTAGAAGCTGGTTAGGCTTTTCACTGCTTGAGTGAGCCAATAAAAATGTCAATATGAATTTTTTACTTTTGATAATTCTGGTTTGTAGTCATTGCATTTTTTTCAAACTGTTTTTTAGCTTAGCCTTTAGATGTGGGCAAGTCTTATGGGTTCTAGTTTTGTTGACTAGAACATCAAGAGTAAATGGAAATATTTTCCTTTTGATTATTTCCCACAAAAAAAAATACAGATGATAATTATAATGATGGAAAAACCCTATATAGATATATATATATATATTTATATATTTCAAGCATGCATTCTTTCATTGTGGAACTTTTTTTATTTTTGAAAAATAACTCCCAGCAATTGTTAATATTCTTTTGCAGGAAAATCTCTTGCAAATCCTAAAAAAAATATATATAACTTTATGAAGCTTTGTTTATTGAATTTTTTTCCAGTTACTAGGGAGCAGATGTGTTCCCTCTTGCCTACAGGAATGACTTGAAGAAAATAGTTGCATATTAAAAGTAGGTCCCAGCTCCTAAAGCAAAACCTAGATGATTCATCTTTCCTACAAGAAAACAGCAATTGTATTAAATATTCACAGAATATAGCTGCAGAACTTACAAAGGTGTGTTCCAATCCACAAAAGGGACAGACAGTGTAGCTCAGAAGAATCAATGTGAAATTTTAAAAAGACAAAGTTTATTTGTTTATTTTGTTCATTTTCTCACAGAACAAAATGTGAACCACCTACTCCAGTGAGTAGACAAAGTACACGCTGAAAGTTAAATGAGGCAGTTAAGGAAACCTGATGAAATTCTGACACTTGACTCTTTCCTTCTCTTGCTCTTTAACTTTTTTTTTTAACTGTAAATTTGGATAAATTAGTACATTAATATCTGCATATATATGTGTGTGTGTGTTTATATACATTCATTGACATAGATTAATGTGCTATAAACATGTGTATAGAGATAAATTTGTCATAAGTTTTCACTCACTTACTTCATTATTTTGTTTCCAAGGCCTTTTTATCTGCTCAAATCTTTTTTCTCATGTTGCCTTCACTAGATTTACAACCAGGGAGAGAAAAATATCCTTTAACTGCACATGTGTGCAGTCATTACCTTTTTTTATTCTTTGATGTGACTGAACCAAATGTCGCCTGGTGAAAATATTCTGGACGTGTTCAATCCTGCCCAGCTGTAGAATGGTGAGAAAAATGAAGTAAGGGCATGCTACACATTTGTTATGTTGTCTGGATCTTCTTTGGATCTTTTTTGCTTTTTGCTGTAAAGAGTCTTTTTTACATAATGAGCTTAAAAAATAATCCAAAATACTCAGAAGATTTATATTGCATTAAAACTGTGTTTTGTTTTCTTAGATTTTTATGGGGATGCCATCACAGATGATCTAATGAAGATTTTCTGTGGCATTTCACTGTTGTAAAAGAAGGTAACAGACAAAAACAGGAGTTTAATACAGAAAGTTGCTACACGTCTAGGAGGCAAAACAGCTTTTCACAAAGGGCAGTGGAAAGTCCCAGACTTGTTTTTGTGTGTGATGAGCTAAAGGCATAAAAACAGTGGTTGCATTTTACCTCCTAAAATGACAAAGCACAAAAGATGAAAGATGAACTTGCCGATGCAACATTAATCAGAAGAAATTTTCTACTTCCCACCTGCCACCCTACACCATTAAATAAAAGAGACTTATAAAAAAAGGGAACTGTTTTTGTTTTCTGAACCAGAAAGGAGATTATAAGCATATTTAATTAGTTATTGTTTACAAAGCACTTTAGATGCTTGAAAGAAAGGTGCTAGATAAGCATGACTATAATTATGCTTTTTTCTACAGTTGGGCAATGTAATTATGATATCTGAATTTTGAGATTTTTTTTTTTATTAGTGTTAGACATCAGTAAGGCTGAATTTTCGTTTCAGTTTAATGTCATTAACAAACTCATTTATTAATGTGTCTTTGGCACTCAGGACCATGACTAACTTACATTCCGTTTCCTGGACTTTTTTTTCAGTAATGTAGGTAGATTTTATTATTTCACCTTTGTCTGCAAAAATATATATATTCATATGTATTATGGAAATATTTGTCAGGGCCTGAAGCTTTTTTAGAGAAAGATTTAGTCTTGATTATAACTTAACTGTCAAATGTGGCTTCCTATAAAACAAAAGGAAGAAAACAGATGCATTATTATACAATATTATCTTTCCTTTTGAATTTTTTTTTAATTTCAATATCAATATGTAGACATTTTATTTGAGGTTTTTATTAAATCATCTTAATTATGAGCTGGATTCTGGGATACCTTGAAATCTACACAGCTCATTGAAAATGTCTAACCCTAAACATCACACCTACTGCTGCAATTTAGGGTTTTTGAAGTCTGATCTGATAAGGTTATCTATATCTCTCTTATGAGTAATTAGAATGTTTTTAAAGATAATTCATCCCACCCAGCCAGAGTATGCCCTGCCCTTTTTCTACAAAACTTATCAAAGAAAGGTGATAACTCTTTGAAAGAACTTACGTTTTAAAAACACAACCGTAACACTTTTTTTCATAAGGCATTATTATTTTAAAGTTCAACCTCAGGAAGGGCATATAAGGAGATTGCACCCATTCTTTTCTCCTTCTACAAGATGCCATCACCTTTAGATATATGTTAGTCTGATCCACATAAAGAAATACTATCCATCTCTTTGAAGAAAGCTTTGCCACTATGAAGAAAATAAATCAAGTTCAATAAAGAAATTGAAGTCAGATTTGGAGAAAGGATGAAGAAAATGTTGCATGCTGGCTAGAAAGTAGGACACAGTTACAGAGAGGTTAAGGAAACCAAGGTTGAAGTTTCTACTCTAAAACTCTTCCTAGTTTTTATCCAGTTTAATGACAAAACTGGGACGTTGGGATGGTGAAAAATCTCTATACACCTGTAGACATACAATGTAGAAAAGTTTAAAAACGTTAGTCAGGACTTTTTTTAAGAGTATCAGTAATACACCTAGGAACATAGACTTAAATTAGTGTGCTGGTTTTACAGGGAAGTGATTTTCCTAAAAAAGCTGTGGCAAAACCAACCAATGACTAGCTTTAAATATTGACTATCTGATTAACCAGTTAAATGTGGGAATACACCTCTGTAAAAACACATGTTGCAAAGCACTAATTCTCTCCTAAGTGAGAAAAAAGGACAGAGTGAAGACATGTAGAGAGACAACATGAAGATATCAGAGTCAGTGAAGGAGTTGAATTTTAGATGGAAATAGAACGAGAAGATGCCTTAGGCTGAAATACTTTTGTAAGCCATGGTAATGGTAATTCTGTTATACTAGAATATCCCTCTAAGTCATGGAAGGCATGGATGGGGAGATGAGAGTATTCAAAGTGTAGATCTGAGCCAAGGCATTTGTGGTAAACTAAATAAATATCGAAGTAGTTGTGATCTCATGAGAAGCTTGAACAGGGAGAGAGAGAGAGACGAGAAGGAAGATCTGCCCCCAAAAAGATCTCTGTTCCTAGAGATGAAGAAAACCTTTGGTTTTGAACCATTCATCTTTAAAATGGTACCCCATGAGTTTACATGATGCATTCTGCAGCTGTGGGAAGACTGCATGATATGGGAGGGACTTCACAACTGCAGATTCCCAGGCAGCTGCTTTTGTGACAATTTAAGAGCCACAAGAGAACTGTTCTTTCTTGTGGGGAAGTTTTCACAGCAGACCAAAAGAGACTTCTCTCTCTGAGAGAACTGATGAAAAACTATTTTATAGGTGGCAAACTAAACTAAATTTCCAAGTTCTGTCTCTATATGCTGTCCACGAAAAGGGAAAAGAAAGTTGTAGAGGAGAGGAAGCATTTTGAAGGTTTTATTCTGATGCTTATTAATTATTTTTTCTCTCTTGTAGTTTTGTTATTAAACCTGTCTTTATACCCTTTTAAGGTTTGAGCCTACTTTGCTTTTTTCCTAATCCTATCTCACAGCAGAAAAAGAGTAAATAATTGTAGTAGGCACTCAAACCACAACACTGATTCAGATACATAAAAAGGCAAACTTGAAACCACTACACAAGTTGATATTTCTGCCCGATTTTGACCTGAAACCGTCACAATTAGTAACCTGAGAGCAAAACAGTTTTAGAACATTTTTATAATATCACGAGGCTAGTATGTAAAAATAGAATTAATTTTTCTCCAAGAGAAATTTCTAGTTTTAATTTCGTGTTGAGTGCTACCAAATGGGATTCAAAAGCCACTCTTCCATAGAATAGAAAATTTGGTGAAACAAGAGTTAGATAATCTATATATACTACATATTTTAAAAATATTGAACTCTTTCATTTCTCTGTTAAAAACCTTGTATTAAATATTAAAATTATATAATAATATTAAATTGACATATTTCATGGTCTGGCAGCCAATATTAAATCAATTAAAATATGAAAAGAATAAAATGTTAATCTTATGTTGCTACCTTAATCTGAAACCTTTCAGTAGTATTGAAATGGGTAAGTAATTAATATTTTACTTTTACCTTCTGAACATTTTGTGGAAAATTTCTCAACTTGACTTTTAAAAGTAATTATAGTAAAAGAATTATTCTGGTTACTAGACATCAGGTATCATGGAATTTTGATTTATTACAGCTCCCTCCTTCTTATTGTAGCTGCTGCTTTCCCTCATCCACTGAACAAAATGTAATAGTATTATATAGTTCCACACAGTAAACATGATTCACAGTTATCAACAGTTATAAACTGTTAAACATTGCACTTAGTTACAGGGAATTAAAATACAAAAAATTAAATTAAATTATTAATGTATATATAAAGCATAAATTTCTAGAACATAATACTTGGGTCTTCTATTTATGGTTTCTAGCATTGAGATAGATATGAACTTAATGTACTTGATGCATAAAACTAGGGCAAGATCACAATTTTTCATGTAAATTGAAACAAAGATGAGGAAATTGTGTGGAATAACCTATTACAGGATACAATAAAAGAAAGAACCCCAAACAATCAGCAATATGGTTATGCTTGAAAAACCTTAATGTCAAAACTGTGATGTTAACTGAAAGTCTGCACATTCATATGCAGATTTTATCCGTTCAGCATAAATTCATCCTCACTGAAAATAAAAATTGGAAACAGACAATGAAACACAATAATAAAGGTAAAATAGAGAATGACAAATTTGTTTCCATCTCCTAGTGTAAAAAAAAACAACAAAAGAGAACTTGCAACATACAGATAAATGAAAGGTTGATAAATCAGGAAAAAAAAGAAACAAAACAAACAAAAAGAAGGCAAAGTGAACAGGTAGAAAATGTCCAGTTAGGCAGTCTCACAGCTAAGACAAAGAACAGACAATCTCTGCCTTATTCTGTATTACTTAATTTTACTATCACAACAAATACGCAAAGGTTGGTATAACTGTAAGGCAAACCTGCACTGATGTGGAAATGCTGATGAGTCCTGCAATAAACTCCCTACCCCTTTTCAGAATGTCACCAATATTTTTATTTTTTTTAAATTCATAATTCTTTATTTAGTTCTCTAGGACTAGCACTATCAGCCCATTTCAGACAGTGCCTAATGAGATGCCCATGGTTTTCAATGACCTGCTAAAAAACTTATCTAGAGAACATTGCTTCACATCTCTCTTATCTAAATTTTAAGGTTGTTTTGTTTGGTTTGTTTTCTTCTGATTTTGCTCTTACATGATATCTGATGTACAAAAATTGTACTTTAGCTTTAATCCATCTCTAATTAGACAAGCATTTCCCTGTGTTCTGGGTCGACGGTGCCTCCTATACTATCCTATCCCATATCGTGGACTACAGCCTTTTTTTTCTTTTTCCCTTGTGTTGGAGGGTGTTTATTCATTTGTCAATAAACCGGTTTTTTCCACTTTCTTCAAGGAATTCCTTTCCAAACCCAGGGCTGGGGGAGGGGTGGTAGAGGTTTTGTTATTAGGGGATTCCTTTGGAGGTTCTCCCCTACTTCATCCTAAACCAGGACACCCTGTCTTTAGTCTTCTCCATGCAATTTAGCACATATCAACAGTGTCTTCAGAGATTGTTTAGACATTCTCCCCCTTTTCATTTAGGGCCACACAGGTGTCTTTCAGTGCCATTGCGACAGTGTAGAGGAAAGAACATTTTTTTTTCTAAAAATATTCACACCAAATACCATTTTTATAAAACACATCTAGAGTTTAAAAGGAAATATAGTACTATCTAGTAAACAGATTACTGCAATTTATTAAATTTTGAGGTCATAGTGATTTCATTTCACCCCTGACTTACTGTAGGATCTCAAAGAAATAAGATAGTCTTTGTACCTAGATAACTTAAAAAAGACAAATGAGTCATCTTCAGCTTTGAAATTCCCCCAAAATTAAAACAATTACAAGATTACTGCATTGTTGCTTTGGTGTACAAACTCTAACTTCAAAACTGTCAGATATTGTAAAACTGAACTTTAACATAAAATATATATTTATTGAGGTAATAGAATATTAGAAGATTACTGAAAATACACTATAGATTAACATATTTTCTGTGTCTCTGAATTATTTAACTAACGAAGAAAGAAAAAGATAGTAATTTCTCTGAAAAGAGCAAAATGCAGACGCTTTGAAATAAAACAAAAATACACACAGGAAATAATAATTTTTTGAGTGTTAATTTCTAGTCAGTGGAAGAACATTTCTGTAAATCTACATTCATAGCCTGTTATTTTTTAGAAATAGAATAGAGAGAACAAAACAGACCAATAGATCTGGTTCTTCAGGGAAGGAAACAGTATTTCTATGAGCAGAAAAATAAGTAATTTTCATTTGAAAGGATGATGGATTGATTGGGAAAATCATTATGTAAATCTCTAGCTTTGCTGAGAGAGGGTTAAATCCAGATTGCTGTGGTTTAATCCCAGCCTGCAACTAAACCCCACACAGCCTCTTGCTCACTCATCTGCTGGTATGGTGACATGGAGGAGAGAATTGGAAGAATAAAAGTGAGAAAACTCAGCCGTAGAGATAAAGGCAGTCTAATAAGTAAAGCAAAAGACATGCACACAAGCAAAGAAAAAACAAGGAATTTAAGGAAAATAAGGAATTAATTTATCTCTTTCCATGGGCAGACAGAACACCTGTCTGGAACCACCCCCAGGAAAGAGTAGTTACTAGAGAAAACTAACATCATCACTAAAAATG
>VWZU01017021.1:1633267-1663928 GCA_013397095.1 Sterrhoptilus dennistouni | reverse complement strand
GGAAGGAGTGGCTCACACTGGGTGTTACTTAGGAAGGTGTTTATTCAGGGCAAAGGCCCAGGTGGTCGAAGCGTGAGTGGTTCCAAAGGTTCTGTCTTGCCCTTTTAAACATGGGTGTTACAGATGGAAATGAGGGGGGCGTGGTTTAGGTACAGTGGGGCTGGACTTTGACATGTAGGGGAAAAAGGGGTGTGGATACCTGAGGCCTGGCAGAGCCATCAAGTACCAGGGAGTGTCCACAGATAACATACAAAGTTATACAATGGCCTAGCCAGGGCTATCAGAGACATACAAAGGGGAAGGCCAGGGTTATTATGTGAGTTGATTACAGTCATCAAGGGAAGCGGGAAAAGGGTGGATGAACACTTACAGAAACTTAATACCAAAATTACAGAAATTCTAGAAAAACCCGAAATGCACACCACAACAGTCACCATACATAATTTATAATGTATGTAAACAGAAATTATGTTTACCAGAATAAATGGAACGGGCATCATACTGCTTGGTATCTGCACTGTGAGGGAAACTTAAAACTTTCCATATTAAAGATGTTACCAGTCAGTTCTTGTTAGGCATTGTGAACAAGTAACTGAATTAATTGTGAATTAATTGTCCAAACTGAGTAAACACTGGTATCAAGGATTGGATGCCTCATCTGATGGTTATTTTCAAAAAAGTTAAAATTCAGTTTCAATATATTTTATCACCTCTCTGTTCTTTCCCTACCCCAAATTTCACTAATTTCACAGAGGCTATCACAAAAGTACATCCTTGTCCACAGTTTGCAGAGAAGGCTAAACTGTGCTATAGTATAATGTGGATAGTGTGATCAACTTCTCTGTCTTCCAGAATTTAAACAGGTCAATAGGAACCACAAAGACAACTCCTATCCTTAGCAGGAGGAGTATTAGAGAAAAATCAAAAGACAGAAGTTATGATCAATGGCTCTATGTCCAGGTAGAGGCTGGTGAAGAAATGTGTCCCTCAGGGCTCTGTCTTGGGATGGATACTGTTCAATATCCTCATCAATGACACAGAGAGTGAGATCTAGTGCACCCTCTGCAAGTCTGCCATTGACACAGAGCTGAGCAGCTCACTTGACACAACAGAAGGATGGGATGCCATCCAGGGTGACTTGAACAAGATGGAGAAGTGGGCCCACAAGAACTTAATGAAGTTCAACAAGTTCAAGTGTACTGTGCTGCTCCTGGGTCAGGAGTATTCAAGATATGAGTACAGACTTGGAGAAGAGCTCACTGAGATAATTTCTGCAGAGGACTTGGGGGTACTGGTGGATCAAAGGTTGGATATTAATCATCAACATACACTCACAGCCAAGAAGGGCAACCACATCCTGAGCTGCATCAAAAGAGGGGTAATCAGCAGGTCAAAGGAGGAGATTCTCTCCTTCTACTGTGCCCCATAGAGCCCCCACTGGAGTAATGTATCCAGCCCTTGAGTCCTCAGCACAACAAAGACATGGAACACAATAGACTGGATCCAGAAGAAAGCCACAAAGACAATCCGAGAGCTGGAACATCTCTCCTACGAAGATACTCAGAGAGAGTTGGACTTGTTCAGCTTGGAGAAGGACATGAGGAGACCTTATAGCAGCCTTCCAGTACCTGAAGGGGCCCTATAAGTGAGCTGGAGAGGGGCTGTTTCCAAGCATATGTAGTGAGAGGACAATGAGAAATGTTTTAAACTAAGAAAGGAGATATTTAGATTAGATATTAGGAAGATACTCTTTACTGTGAGAGTAGTGAGGCACTGAGGTTTACCAGAGAAGCTGTGACTAGCCCATCCAAAGAATTGTTCAAGGCCAGTTGGGATGAAACCCCAAGCAATCTGATTTAGTGGGTGGCCTCCCTACCCATGTCGGGAGTTGGAAGTAGGTAATCTTTAAAGTCCCTTCTAACCCAAGCCATTCTATAATTCTATGATTATTCAATTTGTAGTTCTTGTTGAACTGTATGGGATTTTACAATATCCATTTCTACAAGCTCTCAAGGTCAGTCTGAATGGCAGCAACACCACTGGTGAATCACTTTTTCCAGTTTTGTATCATTGCAGCATTTCTGAGAGTGCATTCTGTCCCATCACACCATTATACACAATATTGTTTGCAACAGAATTCCCTGGCAGTGTGTTCTCTTCATTGACACATCAGTAGGCAAAAAAAAAAAAAAATCAAAAAAATTGCAGGTAATCTGCCACATGGTCTGACAAGCCTGTAATTTTGATGACTAAATGCATTTTATGAAGGAAATAATTTTTGTAGTTGTTGGCTTTCCTAGAGGGAAAATAAAGCTGTCCACCTTATGTCTTTTTAATCAGATATTACTTAGTGAACTTTGCTAACCTAGCTACTCAGAGTCTGGTATTCTCCTTCTAATTAAAAATGGTATCCCCCTGAGTTTAGTGGAAGTCTTATTAAGATTAAATTTTCAACGGTTGTCTGTTTCCTTTGCTGACTGTATTTTAGAGAGTGTCAGAATGCTTACCATCTTGGAGCAACTATTTGTAGACAGATTTACAGGGAACAGCTGCAGGTAACAATCAATCATATTTGGTTCAGTGACAGAATTTAATTAGCTGACAACAAAGTGAAATAGGCTATAAAATAAATGAATTGTTACTCGTGTACAAATACGTTTCCTTTTCAGGTCTTTATATAACACATAAGAGACAAGTGAAAGAACAGCATATAACGATGATCCATGACTGACTCCAAAATGAGGGGTGGAGGTATCACCCCTCCTCTCTATCTGTTGTCAGTATGCTTGCTTTGCAATTAATAATATTCAGCTTCTTTCATCACCAAAACAATTTTTGTTTCTTTATGCTCGGTGGTTTGTCTGACATGCATACTTTTTCTATTGATTTTTACTGTAAGATGAGTCAGTCTGTTACTGATAAATTCATCTTTAATAAATGCAAGGCTTGTGTCTTCATGAATGAAGAATGGGTCAGATATTCTTCCACAGCTGGAATAGTGACTTAAGAAAGACAATTAAAATAGTGAAATATCAATTTCTTGTCATCTTACTATCTAGTTGAGTATACGCTCCAGTTGGATTCTTTGGACCCTCTAAGCATTGGGAAAAGTGACATTCCTTAGAAAACAGCACTCTAAGGAAAAAACTACTTTGATGGGAAAACATTTTATCCATTTTAGGAAAGGACAAACAAGGTATTACTTTTACATTTTGCCCAGAAGACGTGAAGTGGAATTAGACTTCTCTTGGGGTGGTGCCAGGGAACAATAGGAAGAAATTTTTTTCTATGTCCAACCGTGCAGTACTGAGTTGAACTTAACTTTAGCAAATGGTTTTCATGTTCTTTTTCACATGTTATAAAAATATTTTAATCTGGTTTTGAGTTATAGATTGCTTTGAAAGTAGCCTTTCTGAACAATTCTTCAAAGTTAGCACAGCCTGTAGAAAAAAATGAATTAAATGCTACACAAGGCATCATATGTTTCAGAAAAAAAAAAAAAGTTCAGTCACTGGACCAACGAACCATTATGCTGGGGCTCCCACCAAGGCTTGAAATGTATAAGGAGACTTTAAGTTGTTCAGCCACATCATGCTTCTGGTAATTCTTTTGTATTAACTCACTGACTAGAGGTAGCATATTTCTGTCTAGAATTTCCTTAATGGAAATGGAAATATGTGCACTATGTTGTTCTTCCCGTGTGTACAATCTCATTTCCCAGATGTGTTATTCTTCCTTTCTCACTTCTGTGGTACAGGGAAAAGCAGAACAACTCTGATCATATAGGAAGGGTCTAGACATGGCCAGAGTGTATATGCTCTAGGAACTACCTTTTCCCAGGTGGATGAAAGATGAGTCAAAGTTCCAACATGGACCTTGGAGTATAGACAGTTTTACCAGGTGAATATGTACACACACATTTTTGTATGAGAATGTGAATCAGAAAATGTGTGGGAAGACTTTTATATATATATATATATATATGTATATATACACACACATGCAAATATATACACACAATATTAAAAATATACTTGTATTCTGTACTTTCATCAAATTTATTTGGGCTTAACTCTCCAAAATGTAACATATTTCATGCAGTACATAGACATGGCACATGGCTCTTGTCTACCTCTCTCAGCATCTAAGATGAAGAAAAAGAAGCATATTTTGTTTGCATTTATACTGTATTGCTCGTTGAACAATGTTTATGCTCCTCAGTGGCCTCTGCAGCCTAACATTAGAAGGAAGAGCCCTCAGGTTATTTAAAGAAAGCAGGAAAATGGACTTTTCAGTGGAGAAGGTTATGTAAGTGTGAGTTAAAAGTCACAATTTTTCATTGCTTCTGACCTGCCCCCAGTGATCTCACTGGCCACTAGCACACTATTCAAAGAGCACAACATCTATAGAAAATTGTGCTTTTGTGGAGAAGCACCCTCAGCCTGTAGCTACTTTTCCTTTCTGTAGCACTTTATTTATTTATTTATTTATTTTTTAATGAAATGTTTATTAATCTGAAATGTCTTGGAGAAACTTTTTTGTTACTAATCTCTTAGCTATTGGCAGTATACTAAAAGTGAATTTTTCTCACTTTTTTTTTTAATCAATGCTAACAGTAATAAGAATAGTTTGCAGGTTTATAACACATTTATTTAAAACTTCCTTTACTCTCAATTAAAATTTGAAGGGGAAAATAGAAATACAGTACCTTTTTGTGTGGATTGTGCCATCATCAAGTTCATCAGGAAAGGCTGAAATACTGGCTAAGCAAATTGTTTTATTAGGTAAAGTAGTTTGGTAACAAGAAAATTCCTGATTTTACTGGTGTTTTGCTATCACTTTTAGAACAGATTGGGTTTGTCTTGTGGAGCTGAAGGGCAGAAATTTTAGCCTGTCCTTACAAGGCAGTGCAGAAAATGTATTCTATTTTTGGCAACCTGCTACTTGAGTAAAGGGCCAGGATGGTTCTCTTATCAAAAGGTTATTGAGAATTAACTGAATTTTACTGACATGCATTATAGATATATTAGACATGCAGTTGCAAGATCAGTTACCCTGATTTCACATGCCAGTCAGGGAACTGTAGGCTTAAGTGCCTATTTATATGCAAGAGCAGTTTATCCAATCTACATAGATAATTACAGATAAAACATATATAAATTAAGTTCACAGTTGGGCCTGCAAAAAGGACATGAATTTGTGTACTAACTTTGTTTAAACAAAGATTTTTTCCAAAACCCCTCCTGCTTCACTTCATATTTCTTTTTTATTTGTGTAATTATGGAAGTAGATAAAATAATACAAAATGTAAAATAATGCAGATATTCATTTATGCTAAAAATGAAGACTGATATTGAAAATACATAAAGTATTGAGTAATACTCAAAGTAAGATGTAATAATAACTTTATGAGCTTTGTTTACAAATAAGAATTGCTGTATTTTCTTAACCATAATACAGGTTTTTTCTGTACTCTTAAACTCACACAGATATCCATGTGAGAAAAAATACATTGGATAATCATGTAAGTACAAAAACCATTAATTTAAGGATATAATTTACCTGTCATTGGAGAATGATGCATTAAGAATATACTGTTTCTTAGAATTTTGCATTAGTTGAATAAAATCTAATCCTTTTCTGAGGAAAAAATCTGATCTTTGAGGAATGCATGAACATAACATTCTGCGTATAAACTTAAATTTTCAGGAAAGAAAAAATGAAATAGTGTATTGATATATCCTGAAAAGGGAGTGTACAACTTTGCGTACAACATCACGGGGTTCAGACTTTCCTGGTGGAAGTCAAGATACTATTTCCTTTAGGACTCAACAAAATGATACAGGTTCAAGACCAAAGATCATTGTTGTCAGCTTTATTTGTCTGCAGCTGAAGTACAATTTCTGAAACAAAAATTTGTGAAGTGATCTTGTCCTATAGGGAGGGTTGTCTAGATATTGAACATGGTAGTTTACCTGGCTAATTCTAAGAAAATATAAAGGGAACCAGAATAAATGAATTGCACCATAGCTACTTTTTTTTTTTTTTCTTCATTGAAGAGATGAAAAGTGTTTCTGGAGTCAATCAGAGGTGGACCAGTATCTGTCTTGGGAGCTGGTATACATGATCACTACCTCTGGTGGAACACAACATATTTGTATCCCTCTGGTAGAAAAGTGTGCCTCTTTCTTCACATTTCTCCCTGCTTGTATCCAGGAATGAGTAAATAATTTCCTCTAACTTTCTCCATCTAATTAGTCAGATTCAAAATATCCCTTCCTTTTAATAATGTGATTTTCTTGGGGTTTTAATAATATATACAACAGATTTTCTCACTATTATTAGGGTTAAATGTAATGTTCAAGCTTTACCAGACAGAGAAAGGAGTACCTAGCACTCTTCTTAATCAATGAAGAAAGTCTCTTTCACTTCAGCAGCAGCTGGATCAAGTTCATGAACAAGTTTTATTCTCTGTGTCCACTTTTCATTAAGAGTCCTAGGTGTTTCTGCCCTTGAAAATTCTAGCATATTCTAAATTCATTTGTCTGAAGAGTGCTGGAGCTGATGGGTAGTTTGATAAAGTGTGAATAGAGGATGACCTGGATAACACTGGGGGAATCAGCAGAAATCAGAGGCTGGGAATTTTGACTACACTGCTTGGAGGAAGCTGTCCAGCACTAGAAAAACTGATGGTGTCTGGTAAGGGCGTTTTAAAGCAGTCACCCCTAAAAGCTCTCAACTTGGTAGCTCCCAACTTCCAGAAGACCCTGGTGTGGCAGCCTGGAAGATACAGAAGCCCGAGGTCAGGCACAGCTGTGAGATCTGACTGGTTAAGGAAGCCCAGCCCTCCTGATGACCCTTCATCCCAGCCTGCTCGCTGCCCAGGGTCTCTGCAAGTGTGTCTGTGTCTGTGTCTGTCTCTGAGTGTTTTCTCCCAATGAATTCTGAACTTTCTTCACCTCCGCTTTAGTAAGTTACACTCACTGAAAAGAGAGAGTATTTTGTACCTGCTTATTACTTGAGCAACAGTGATAAACAGATAGAATAAGTAAAGATAAGCATCAAAGGTCTCTAAAACAAGGACAGCATGTTTTGGATTGCTAGAATAAAAGGGAAAAGGAAAGAAATTTAATCAGTGTTTCCCAAATTACTGCCTGCAGAGATTTTTGTGTTTTCTTCCTTTTTATTGCCTTCTAACCTCAGCCTCTAGTCATATGGTTATTCCAAAATTGCAGTAGTCAGTGAGAGTAAGGTTACAGATTTTCTGTCCTACATCATAATTGAGTGATAGGTTAGAAATATCACTAGAAGGTCAGCAAGGTCCCAAACAATTTTCCTAAAGTGTTTTGCACTTTGTAACTCAGCAGATTCCCTAATAGCCTAGTTAAAAGAAACTGAAGAAACAAGTGGTTGAATTAGGGAATGAAATTCACAGAATTCACAGAATCACAGAATGACTAGGTTGGAAGAGACTGTCAAGATCGTCAAGTCCAACCCATGCCCCAAAACCTCAACTAAACCATGGCACCAAGTGCCACATGCAATCTTTTTTTAAACACATCCAGGGATGGTGACTCCACCACCTCCCTGGGCATATCATTCCAGTACTTTATCACTTTTTCCATGAAAAACTTTTTCCTAATATCCAACCTATACTTCCCTTGGCTCAGGTTGAGACAGTGTCCTCTCGTTCTGTCAGTTACTGCCTGGAGAAAGAGACCAACCCCACCTGAGTACAACCACATTTTAGGAAGTTGTAGAGAGTGATAAGGCCACCTCTGAGTCTCCTTTTCTCCAGGCTAAGCAACCCCAGCTCCCTCAGTCATTCCTCACAGGACTTGTGTTCCCAGCCCCTCACCAGCCTCGTTGCCTCCTCTGGACATGCTCAAGTGTCTCAATGTCCTTCCTAAACTGAGGGGCCAGAACTGGACACAGCACTCGAGGTGTGGCCTCCCCAGTGCCGAGTACAGGGGCAGAATGACCTCCCTGCTCCTGCTGACCACACTATTCCTGATGTCGGCCAGGATGCCATTGGCCCTCTTGGCAACCAGGGCACACTGCTGGCTTCTGTTCAGCTGCTGTCAGCAGCACCCCCAGGTCCCTTTTCCCCTGGAAACTGTCCAGCCACACTGTCCCAATCCTATAATGTTGCAGGGGTTTATTGTGGCCAAAATGCAGGACTCGGCACTTGGACATATTAAATTTCATCTTATTGGACTCTGCCCATCCATCCAACCATTCCAGGACTCTCTGCAGAGCCCCCCTACCTTCCAACAGATCAACACATGCTCCCATCTTAGTGTTGTCTGCAAATTTACTAATGAAAGACTCAATACTCTCATCCATGTTGTCAATAAAAATATTGAACAGAACAGGCCCCAACACAGATCCCTTAGGGACACCACTGGTGACTGGCTGCCAGCTGGATGCAGCACCATTCACCACCACTCTCTGGGCCCAGCCATCCATCCAGTTCGTAACCCAGAAAAGAGTGCTCCTGTCCAAGCCATGGGCTGCCAGCTTTTCCAGGAGTGTGCTGTGGGAGACAGTGTCAAAAGCCTTGCTAAAGTCCAAATAGACAGTATCCGCAGCCTTTCCTGCATCCACCAGGAGGGTCAGCTGGCCATAAAATGAGACCATGTTGATCAAACACGACCTACCTCTCCTAAACCCATGCTGGCTGGGTCTGATACCCTGGCCATCCTGTAAGTGCTGCTTAAGACACTGTCTTGCATCCTGTAAGAGACTCAGTATAAACTGTTCCATAACCTTACCAGGTACTGAGGTCAGACTGAGTGGTCTATAATTACTAGGATCCTTCTTCCCACCTTTTCTGTGAATGTGTGTCACATTGACCAGCTTTCAGTCATCTGGAATCTCACCAGTGAGCCAGGACTGTTGGTCAATGGTGGAGAGTGGCTTTGCAAGCTCATCTGCCAGTTGCCTCATCACCCTGGGATGGATCCCATCTGGTTCCACAGATTTATGAATATCCAAGCATCTCAGCAGTTCTCTGACTGCCTCCTCTTTGATAATGGGGGGGCCATTCTGCTCCATCAACCAACCTAGGAGGACAGTTGTCCTGAAGGCAAGCCATCTTTCCACTAAAAACTGAGGCAAAGAAGGCGTTAAGCACCTCTGCCATCTTCTCATCTGCAGTTACTAAGTTCCCTCCCACATCTAATAAAGAACAAAGGTTGGTCTTACCCTTCCTTTTACCATTGATATATTTGTAAAAGCATTTTTTATTATCCTTTACAGATGTCCCCATTTTAAGTTCAGGCTGAGCTTTGGCCTCCCTAATTTTATTCCTACATGCTCTAGTAGCCCCCTTAAAACTTCCTGAGACACCTGACCCTCCTTCCAAAGATGATATTTCCTCTTTTTATTCCTAAGTTCCTCCAAAACCTTGTTGTCCATCCAGGCTGGACGTCTACCTCATTGACTCGTCTTTTGGCACACAGGGACAGTCTGTTCCTGTGCCCTCAAAATCTCTGTTTTGAAGCATGCCTATCTTTCCTGAACACCTTTGTTTTTAGAGGGCTGCTTCCCAAGGCACACTCTGAATAAGTCTCCTAAATAGGCCAAAGTATCCCCTCCAGAAGTCCAATGTAAAAGTCTTATTGATGTTCCTCCTGATTTCACCAAATATCGAAAACTATGATTTCATGATTGCTGTGACCCAAGTGGCCTCCAACCACCACATTTCTCACCTGCCCATCTCTATTTGCAAACAACAGGTCTAATATAGTCCTTCCCCTGGTGGGTTCACCCACCAGTTGTGACAAAATGTTGTCCTCCACACACTTTAAAAATTTCCTGGACTGCCTTTCTTCCGCTGTATTAAGTTCCCAGCAGATATCTGGCAGGCTGAAGTCACCCACAAGAACAAGGGCTGGTAATCCTGAAACATTCTCCAGCTGCTTATAGAATAAGTTGTCCACCTCCTCTTCCTGGTTGGATGGAGGGTAACAAACTGTAGGATGACAGCCTTGTTGACCTTCCCCTTAATTCTTGCCCACAGGCATTTAACTTCATCATCATCAGCTTCAATATCTATGGTGCCAAAAGCTTCCCTAACCTAAAGGGCCACCCCTCTGCCTCTTCTCCCTTTCCTGTCTCTCCTGAGGAGCTTGTAGCCATTCAGTGCAGTGCTCCAGCTATGTGAGTCATCCTCCCATATTTCCGCAATGGCAAAAAATTGTAAGGCTGTGTCACAGTTTTTTGTTCAGATGAAACAATTTGTTCATAGTTTCTTAACAGCTTGTTTTTTTTACAGGACAAGATATTACTGGAATTATAGAACTGTCCTTCAAACTTCTATGAAAATAATTTTTCTTTTTTTTTTTTTTAACAGAAGTTCCCAATCTTAAATGGTTTGCAGTATTATGTGAAAGAACTTACCTGAATGTCTTAATTATTAAATGAAATCTTAAGTGCTGATTTCACAAAAAAGTCATCTTGTGTCTTACACTATGCTGAGTTAATTATATTTTAAATCATCACATTCTTTTGTAAATGTACATTGAATCATTCCAGGGGCAAACATTTTTGAATGGTTTTCAGGATAAAGAAATTTATGTTTGATTGACTTAAGAGTAATAATGTAACTCCCAAAGGAGAAAACTCAGATATATGTATTGACATCTGGATACTTGTAAGTGAGAAGTACTTTGATGTCAGAGGCTCTATGGCTTTTGCAAGATTTCTGGTACAGTCACAGACTTCCATGGAGATTTTTTCTTCCAGTAGTCTTCAAGAATTGATATGATATATATTTTTAAAAAGAAGTTTCCTTTTTAATATTGTATATGAATGCTTCTATTAATCAAATGTATCAAAAATAAGTTTACTATAAGATTGTAAGATGTTGAAGTAGTATTAGCAACAGCTGATACATTTCGACTTCATAGGAAATGATCGCCGTTTGTCTTGTATATTTGTGACTGGACAATGCCAAATGTAAAATTCATATTTTCAATGTTTTCTGATATTGGTTGAACTGGCATTCACCTAGGAAAGTGTTTGGAGATTTTGATATAAATTTCAAAAACCTAAGGGATAAAAAATTCGTGATATTCGGCATACATATGAATCTTAAAAAGGAGGATTACGCTAAAAAACATGCCTAAAAATCCCTCAAAAATACTCCAAGAATAAGACAATCTCCACTAAAAAGGTCAGAAGTAATTACCAACATCCTTTTTTTTCACCTCATTACAAACAATAATACAAATATAATTATACAATAGTCTATAATAATGGATAGACACTACAAGAAGTAGCAGGCATGGCAACTCAGTATTTTGCATGACAGTTTAGAGAATGCAATAGTTATGGATAAGGTATTTAATTATTTGGTATTCTAGGCATTAAGAGGGCTGTAATGCAGTGTTTAATCTGCATATGAAATGATTCAGTAGCTGCTAACGTCACCTGAAGCAGGAATGACTTTTGTCTCTGGTTGAATGAGAAGAGCAAGACATATGACTCCGGATTACAGAGAAAATTAAAACAAGTTCTATCCTTTATTAACAATCGAACACTTAACAAAATGCACTCTCTAAATAGCAGGGTTGTGGACAATATTGCATGATTGAGGCTGTTTGCTTACATTTCAGGACCACATGACAGAAGGAAAACAGGGTAGACACAAATGAGACAATTCTGTAAATCTCCCTTAGGCGTATTTTTCAAGGTAGTTAAAAAGGGTTCATATGCCCAGTTTTCAAAGATGACCCTGGCCATCTTTCTCACGAAGAAATTACATCAGGTTGCACCAGAGGAGGTTTGTATCGGATATGTCAAGCACTGGAACAGGCTGCCCACCTTAGTGGTTAAGTCACCATCCTTGGAGGTAATTAAGATATGTGTAGCTGCGATAATTAAGGACATGGTTTAGTGGTGAACTTTACAGTGTTAGGCTAATGTTTGGACTCTGTAATATTAATGGTTTTTCCAGCCTAAATGATGCTATGGGTCTATGTTTCTATATGACTCGTTCTTATAATATTAAACCTCTAAATATGAAATAATAGCACCTAAGTGATATAGCCCCCCAAAAAATATTGAACTACTTATGTACTTGGTGGATCTTAATTCAGGATCCCTTAAGTATATTATCAGAATTCTAAATTAAATCCTTAAGAAACAAAGCTTTTAAATGACTGCTAAATTGTATGCAGTGTCATGCATGGGTTTTAAATGGTGTTACACAGCATGGAATTTAAATTTTGTATTATCTGTACATCAAGAACAGGATAAAAGAAGAATAATATAGTTGGAACAAGAAGCCCAGAGAATTTGTGGCTTCCCTATATTTGGAGTTATTCAAAAGTTTTCTGGACACTGTCCTGGACATCCTGCTCTAGATGACGCTGCTTGTTGAGGGGGCTGGAATAGATGACCTCCAGAGGTCTCTTCCAAACACCATCATTCTGTGATTCTAAGATTCTCTATGCAAAAATTTAGACAGAGAGAATAGGATGATGACAGGATTTTTGAACACTACTGACACGTGGGAGATGTAAAGATATATTTGTGTGCCCTTTGTTTGGATATCCGATTTCAAGATTGTGTGATGTGTGAGTAAATAGCTTCTGTCAGGTGTGGTAGACGTGCCATGGAGTAGAGTGCTCTAGGAGAACTGGGGAAGAAAGTCTGAATTTTGTGTCAAATCAGGATCCTACTTGTCAGGCAAGGAACAGTCTAGTCACCTGTGACAGATGGGACCTCATTGATCTTTGTCAATCTCCTCTGTACAGTTTTATAATAAACTTTGTTCAATAAAATAATAACTGAAGAGTAGAGAAGGCTACAGAAGGCCATTCTCTTGTGGGTGTGAATGACATTAATTCTCTCCTGAGAGATTTAAGTATTAAAGCTTACCAGGTAAAAACCTCTGGACTGGATAGGGAGCCAGTATCTCCTGGTGCTATAGTGTGACCATGGAAACAAGGCGTGCCAGGGTTGGAGAGTGTTACTATGGCATCAGAAATCGAAATTAAATACTTCAGAAGTTATTCTGTAGTTGTGGTGTGACTCCAGTGAGCAACTCTGTGCTACACAGCCACTTGCTCACTCACCCCTGGTGGGATGGGAGAAAATCAGAAAGGTAAAAGTGAGAAAAGATCGTGTATATGTAAAAAAAGCTGTACACAGAAGCAAGAAAAAGCAAGGAATTCACTTACAATTATCTCCAGAAAAACAAAGCTCCATATTGCATATATGTGACTTAGGAAGACAAATTTTTTAACTCTGAACATCTCCTCCATTTCTCCTTCTTCCCCAGAACTGTGTCTCCTCCCAAAGTCTAGTGCACACCCAGCCTACCCACTGGTGGGAGTATGTGAGAAATAGAAAAGGCTATGGTGTTCTGTGAGTACTGTTAAGCAATAATTAAAACATTGGTGTGTTATCAATATTGTTTTCATCACATCTCCAGAACATAAGCCCATCCTAGGTACTACGAAGAAACTTAACTCTATCACAATGAAAACAAGTATATCTACACAATGTATTGCTATCTTTTCTATTTCTATTGCTTTTTTTAAAGTCACTGAAAGTTACTGATTTTAGTAAAGTCTTGTAAGATGCAGCAGGAAAGAGAAAATGCAAATTTTGGTGTCAACGTTTTTTTTTTTTTTTAATTGTAATTTAATTTTTTATCTGAATTGTTTTTCTGACTACTAACCTTACGTTTCTTTCTGTGTCTCTCTTTAAAACTCACTTCTAGTTCACACTGTAATTAAATATCTCTGCTAAAAGATTTAAAATAGTTTTTGTCTTTTTATATTTGTGTAAAGAATATTATATAGTTAGTCATTGTTCGGAGTACTGACAGTGTCTTATCACTTTGTGACAACCATAAGAATGAGAGTATCAGCAACACTTCAAAGAGATTGCATGAGTTAGACAAGGATTCAGATTTGTGGGAATGTTACGGGATCCCTTTTTATGCTTTTAGTTGTACATCTAGAACTCAAGGCAGACACAATTTAGGCAGTAAATATTATAAGCACCTTAGAAACAACCAAAAAAGAACAAAAGAGAAAAAAAGGCTTCCCATTTGAGTCTGTGACTTGAGGCCTTTAGTTAAATTAACATTTTACATATGTATTTGCTTCTGGTTTTCCACACCAAAATATTGCATACTTCTTTTTAAATAAACCTAGGTTATTTTTTGTTGAGTTGTTTTGAGAGAGTTTTTTTATGGGCCATGTTATTCATTTTTGTGAGTTTAACTTAAAAGTTCTGTTAGGATATAAACTTGGCAAGTTTTAGAATACTTATTTTGGTTGAAATAGTACTATCATTAAAATACTGACACTGTTTCTTTGTTGCTGCAAAACATTGTAGGGCAACACGACAGAGAATGGACCAGGGTAATGTTACTTTAGATCTTAATACTTGTTTTAACAATTGACTTCTCTTTTGAAAGAGAATGGTGGCATGATTTTTCTGCTGCAAATAAACCAGATTTTGCCTTGGTTTAACATCACATTTACTTAGAGCTTTTGACTCATTAGTTCTGTAAAAAGCTAGAGATAGTAGAATGTAAGAAATGAATTCTTGACTTTTCCATTTTTTTTCTTCATAGGATATTGTTAGTGAATGTAGTAGCTTAGGCGAAAATAATACAAATAATTAAAGGAAGATCTTCATAAGGTCCAGAAACAATTTAAAGAGCAAACAATGGAAAATAAACTGTGGGGTAAAATTTTATTGTCTGTTAAGTCTTACCAAGAAAAAAACCCAAAAAAACCAAAAAACCAAAAAAAAAACCCACAAAAAACCAACCAACCAACAAACAAACAAAAACAACAACAAAAAAAACCCACAAACAAACAAACAAACAAAAACCCAAAACAAAAAAACACCAACCCACCTATATGTAGTATTTTTGGCAGTTTAAAATATTCATAAGTTCTCCATAAAGAGCTAATATATTTCTTCATATACAGTTTCAGTTTTTCATAAATGTATTTCTTTAGCATAGGAGATAATCTTACTCTCTAATGTATGCTTTTTATATATTAAGTTCACTAATCACATCTAACCTGCAAACCTTGGCTTATAGTTCTTGCTTGCTTTTCTTCTTTTTCTAACCAATGGATGAAGAGATGTCCTCTATTTTATCTAACCTCTATGCATTTGGCTGTGTGTGAATGTTTCATGCATGTATCAGTCTGTTGACTCATCTTAAAAACTAGAGAACTTATGATTTTCCTCCACCCAAAAGATCAGTAATAAATGCAAGCAAACTCTGAAGAATACCTAGATGCCCCTTTTCCCCCTGCTTCTTTCACTACTGAGATATATTTGGTTCCAGTCATCAAGCAAGGCGAGATTTTTTAAGTACTCAACAAGTAAAATACTGAAAATATTTTTTTGGTAGTTGTGCATTGCTTAGTCAGTATCATTCTACTGCCCTTCTCGTAAGCCTCAGGGCAAGAACATGTCTGTCTCCTGTTTCCTGGTATCTCTACAAATTACTTGGCAGCTTGTGATCACCTAACTGTGAAGTAATATTGTACCAATGTAGGCCTCTGTCAGATCCATGTTCAGCTTATTGCTCTGAACTGGAAAAGCTTTCGGCAATCAGTATATAATGGTACATCACGGATTAGAACATTTTTCATTTAATACCAGTTTGAGCGATCGCTTCAGCCGTTTCTTTAGGTTTATTTTGAGGCCTGTTGTCAAGAATTTCTTACTGCAGCTATCCTGCCATGCTTCTTGTGGTAATTAAACACAATATATGTCTTTTAGTGTATAAATTATATTGCATAAAGCTGTTCAATGTATTTAAAAAATTAAATTATTGTCATTCAAGCAGTTCCTTATTTAAAGTTGATGGCTAGATATTTTAAAGGAGATCAATTTAAAAAATAAACCATTGTTAAAGAATACTGCAGAAGACTGCCTCATGTTGTCATGTAGACAAAGAATAGATCTTACACCTTTATAGAGATGAAATACGAAAAGTAAATATTCAGCTAAATTCTCCCATAATAGTCTTGGAAACAGTAACTTACTTGAAAAAGTAAATAGCGATTTTAATTTTTTATTTTAATTTAATTGCTTGGGTTTTAATACTATCATACACTTTTTTAAAAGTAAGGATTTAGAAAGAGTAGGGAAGAATGTGTACAAGAATGGCGATAACCACAAAGGCAGAAATTTAAATTGCCAGGAGAGACCAGGTTGTTCTCAGGAAATGGACTTACATCAATGTCATGCCTTTCAGTATGATATGAATTAATGTATCAGTCTTTATTCTACTGTTTATATATACCAAATTAAGTTGCTGGTTTTCTGCATGTTAACTCAAAAGAAGAATTCATTTTATACATCCAACAAAAAGTAAGAAGATTTATTTCCCGTATTAAAACCTATATTGCGTATTTCATTATCAGAAGGAAAAATGGGAAGCAGAACATTAAAATTATCTTCAGATAAAATACGCCTTCTTATTTTTATAGATGGAATAATTTTTAAAAAATTCTTTACTTACCTTTAAGACATTTCTGCTGTTTCCAAGTCATGTATTCCATGCTTGACCTTTATTCACTGAAATTTAGAAAAAAAATTGCTTGTAATTAATCCAGTATATGCTATACAAGAAAAAAGGTATTTCAGTTATTACTTACATAATTATTTTTTATTTAGTTAATTGCCTAAATTTAAGTGTTAAATATGGATGGAGATCAAAGGTTTAATGTTGGGCTAAGATGGAGAGCTTAATTTGACTGTTTTCTCATTTTAATTAATATATTCCAAAGACTGTGGCAGTAGGAAATTAAAAATAAATTGTAGACAAAACCAATTAGTGAAAATAATCTAATTAACTAAAATAATGTCAGGTCTTGTCTTGATTGTGTTACCAAAAGAAAAATTATAATGCTTATCCTTTTGAGCATCTCTGGAGCAAGCAGAGATATTATTCCATGTTAATTGCAGGTTTTAAAGTTGGAGTAGGTTATAATGAATTTCTGAGAAGACAATATGGCTCCAACTTTTAAAGTATTTAATGCACTTTCTTACAATTATTTGTAGAGTTTTGAAATCTGGTATATTAAAGTTGATGAGAGGCAGTTTTTCCAGTGATCCACCCAGTTGTTAAAACAATTATCAGAAAACATCTGTAAATGAAATGTTTAATTTGAGCTATGTTGACCTACTGAGTCATGAACTGCATTATTATAAGACTGTACAGAGCCATATACTTTTGAAATTGTGTTTCTGCAAAGGAAAATTCTGTATTCTTGAGTGTCCCCTTTCCTTTGCCTCATATGCTGAATTATAATTTTTTGAGGTTTAAAGGTTCTCGAGGCTTGAAAGAAAAATAGATTCTATCATTACATTGGCTGTAGTTTCAACTCAGATATTTTAAGTTTTCTGAAAACTTTTGAATCAGTAACCTTTACAGAAAACAGCCCCGTGTCTTCTAATAAATGTTGTGTGTTCGTTATGGACATCTCTGACTTCCGTTCCTGCAGTTTTTGATTCTGTGAGTTGCAAGAGCACCCTGTAAATGCTAAGATCATCCTCTTTCAGTCATTGGTCATATTAGATCTAGTGCGTATACTCATATTTTAATCCTAATCAGCTTTTTTCTATTTAGAGGATTGGAGGGACTTAAAGATCACATTTGCCTGTCTCAAACATTGTCATGGACACAGAAACCACCTGTCATAAGGTAAGCCACTGCAGCAGGAAATTGAGATAAGCACAGAAGGGAGGAATTTGTCAAAACATGTATTAACCTTCTTCATTCTGCCTCAAAAGTCTTTAGATTTATAATAATTTGACTAAGTTTTTCAGAGAAAATAATGAGTAAATTTAATAGTCTTAACAAAACAGAAGAAAATATTACGGTTGAGTCGCCCTTCCTAGGGCAGAAAGAAGGACAGTCAAGTACCAAAATGGGACATGGGTAGAATATAAGAAAGCCTTTTATTAGCTTCCATGCAACTCTACCTGGAAGCATTTGTGGAACAAAACATTTTATCAATTATTAGACATTATGTTGCAAAGTGCAACTTCTATTCCATGGTGGGATTCTCCTGTCAGGTTTTTTTTCAAAGTAAATCAGACTTGTATTCCCATCTGAATTCCCATATCCAGTACATTTCCTAACATTTGTTCTAAGGGCTTTTATCTTTACCTGCAACTTTGCTAATATTAAGGGCTGTGATTTTAGCTATTCAGATCCTGGATTATCTTATCAATTCATAGATTATAATTATAGCCTGTGGTTATATATCTAGACAAAAATTCCCACTGTGGCAAATTGTGGGGAAGGAAGCAAGTACTCATGCACTTTATTGCCCCAATTTTTGGGACAAATGGCTTCTGGGAACATCAATGACCACCAAAGCAACATCAGACTAATTTCTGGGGCCTTCCACCAGAGGACTGTATGTGATTCCATGTTTTTAAAGCTCCCCCCACTCCTCCCCTAGTGGAAGTACCTGAGTTTTCTCATCCGAACCTGAAAGTATAATAACCCATTGAACCCTTTTTTCCCCAGGGCTTCCCCCATGACTGATCGATCAAGACTGTGACCCATGGACATCTAAATTCCTTGTTGCTGGATCCATGGGTAGAGATATGATATCTTTCCTCTCCTCTGTCTACTCTTATCCTTTCTTTCTCTTTCTTTTCCCTATATATTTTCTTAAATAATATTTTCATACTTCTATACTGTTATTTTATTATAACTAATAACCCAAAGAGCTGCATATCTCCTTTCCATTGCAGCCAAATTGTTCTAAAATATACATTAATATAAATATATGCACACACACTGATTGTCCAGTGTTGTTTCATGCTAATCTTCCCCAACCAAGCTCAATTACCCCACCTCAGTGGCAGGCTGTAACAGGGATGCATATTGATTTTCAAGTGAAATCAGCAGATGAAGACTCATCTCCAGATGGAATGAAATCTTAAGGATGAAATTGAATGAAAAACAATGATATTCAGAAAAAAACACTCCAATCAAGGATAAAAGGAAGACACCACTACCATCTTCTATGAAAGACACTTTTCATGTTCATCAGGGTCGTAAAGTCATATAAGAATTTGATCCTTGGAAGTGAGAAAAGCATAGAAACATCTGATGTAGGAGTGTTACCAGCAGAAAATATGACACTGGGGCCGAATAAGGGAGTAGAGAAAGCACTTTATGCTTAATTGATTGAACTTTGCAGCTATCCTTCTTTTTTGAGATATCTAAGACCCAGTCTTCTTCTGTTGAAATAATTCAGACATCAGAACACAGATTGTTGCTGAAATCAAGATAATGATACATACAGCTCTCAAGTGGAGATTTTGAGGTAGTTTCATATCCACATTTCTTGGAGCAGAAAGTAAAACCCAAAGCCATAAAATATTAGGAACAGAGATGATCAGGATGCTTTGTGATGAAGCTGCTCCTTTTTGCAACAATTTAATAATACAGATGAAGGGCCTCATTTCAGAATTTTCTTGAACTACAGACCTGAATAATTATCTAATGTCAAACATATACAACACAGAATAAAATTAAGAGGAATTTCTTTTCAATAGGTTGTCATGGTTTGGGAATGGTATTCTCCAGTTTAATACCCCTACTAAAACCATGTGCCATGCACTCAATTTTTCACATGGAAAAATAAACACAACAACAACAGACAATACTGGATGGCTCCCTACATCATGTTTTCCCAACTGGACAGAGCCCCTTGTCCCCAGAAGAGAGTCCTTTTCCCTGTTCCCTGGCAATGTTGTGAGGTGGTGTAGAATAACTTCTGGGCCCTAACCATGACCCCTTCCAACTACTGCAAAAAATTAACACTGTCCTGGCTGGAACCAGGACATTACTCTAAGTTTTAAGAATGGTCTTCCTGGAAAATCTAAATGATTAGATTTTTATTATTACATAATGCCTATTAAAATATTATAATTTTATTAAAAAACAAGATTAGATGCTGTTTTTTAAAACCTGGATTACCATATAGAAAGTTATCAGCAGGGTCTCTGAAAAGAGTGTTTTTTCTTTAACATTTATTTCTGTGGTACACATTTGTTTCATATTCTGAAACAAAAAAACTTGTTATTCTGACATTTTTTAAAGGAAGAAGACTGAACATTGTAATCATCACTCTTAGTGCTCCTGAATCTACTTATTTTCAAGTCAGAGCTATACCTATTTGTGCTGCTAAATGTATTCATAAATCTATTTCTACTAACTGTAAAGATTATTTCACAGAGTAACATTCTGCAGCTGCTGTCTTGATACCCATTTTTGTATTGCCGTAGCCCATCAGCACCTCATATTACTATGCTACTATTATTTTTTTCTGTAATAATTCAAAATGACAAAATGGAAAAAGTAATTATAGGCATGAGATCTGTTTTATTCTACTTTTTCTAGTACAGACACCTTCCTCTGTGTGCACAAGTCTAATAATTAGTTCTGGTTTTTCTCCTTCATCTGGGAGTTAGCAGGAATTTAGCCATAACTAATAAGTGCATGATTAGTTTAGAACCTTTTAAACCATACACTCCTTTCTACTGACAATCCTAATAATATTTCTAGAGCCTCCACTGGGATTCTGAGAGCTGTAATAATGTTAATACGATCACAAATTTCATCCTAGTAATCCAGCATTTATTAAAGAGGATTCCCATTAGAAGAATAAATGCAATAGTCTCATACTTTACAGATTTCAAGTAAAAGTAAGTTACTTGCTTGAAGTCTCCAATTCTTTCCAGTGGCTCACAAGCATTTTCATATAAATTTGAGATTTATTCAATACAACCAAAACACACTGAATTCAAATGTAATTCCTGTTTCCACGATCATATATAACACAATGGGGGATTTGGGGGAATAGTTAAATAAAGGTCTGATTTGATGAGATCAGTCTCAGATCTCTTTCAAGTCAGATGAGGATTTGATGAGGTCAGTCTCAGATCTCTTTCAAGAAGGAAAGGTTTAATGTATCATTGCTGCCATATGTCTGCATTCAGATTATGTAGCTTAGAATAGGAACCTCTGTGCTCATAGATGTAGAAAAATACAATGAGCTAACATTCTTGCACCAAAAGGAATGTAGAATGGAGACATGCATATGGTCACTTTACAGACTCGACATGAAGAAAAAAGAAGATACGTGACTGACACAATATCAAGCAATAAAACTAGAGTAGGAATAGAAGACCACTTAGCCACAAAATCATTTAATGTGTTTTCTAAGAGCAAAACCAATTCTAACACAAAGTATATTGTTAAATATTCCTATTGTGCAAATATAAATATACCACTTAGATATTATTATTAGCTTGAGAAACTTGTAACTAATAACTACAACACTAGTTACTTGTGTTATATAGCTCGTATCAGGTGGGCAACTGATGGTTTTGATTTACCAATAAGTCATTAAGATATTTCAAATAAATATTATTAAAACATCCTCAAACCTGGATTGGAATTTTATTTAAAAAATAAGATGCAGCAAAAACAACCATGTGAACTGTCGTGGTCAGGATGGACTTATGAAAGGCAGGTGAAGGGTCTAGAGTACAAGTCTTACAATGAGCAGCTGATGGAACTGGAGTTGTTTAGTCTGGAGAAAAGGACTCTCATGGGAGACCTTATTGCTCTTGACAACCACCTGAAAGGAGATTATAATGAGCAGAGATGTTACTTGGTCTTTTATCCCAGGTAGAAAGTGAAAGGACTAGAAGAAATAGCCTCAAGTTGCACCAGGGGAGGTTTACATGGATGTTAGGGAACATTTCTCCACCAAAACTCTTGTCAAGCACTGAAACAGGCTTCTCAGGGAAGTGATTGAATCACCACTCTGGAGGTATTGAAAAGACATGTAGATGTGGCACTTAGGGACATAATTCAATGGTGACCTTGTTAGCTTCACAGTTGGACTCGATGGTCTTAGAGGTCTTTTCCAACCTTTATGACAATTATTCTTAATGAAAATGAAATGAGGATTTTGCCAAGTAAAAGGGAGAATAACTTGTAATAGAATTAGTAATATTTTACAGAAAATATTTTCAGTCTAAATGTAAGAATATTTTGAAATTATCTTGATTAGATATGCACAGTAATACTGAATTCCTTTTGTTCCACCATAGTGCATGGCTATTACACTGTACACCACACTTAATGAGCTATTTGATCAGTCTTATTGAAGGGGCTAATCTCATCATAATTGGTCTTTCAAGTTACTATGCCTTTTTTGGCACATGATCTAAGAAAGTTTGACTTCAATTGTAGAATATGTTGCTTTTTTGTTCCAGGAATCCTTTCAAGTCTTTCTTCTATTTTTTTTAATTTATTTTTTTTATTCCTCCAGCCATGTGGAAGAGCAAATAATCAAGAATATGACAGCCCAGGGGGTCATGTTCCATGAGCTAGGCTGACTTGGCAACCAGTGAAAAGGAGATGTGTCCTCCAGAGCTCAAGCAGAGCCAAGATATTCCTGAGTCCTTCCCTGGCAGATGCTTTTACCATGGGAGAGCACTGTGTCTTTAGATAATAGGGACTGGGGAATTATTCTGCTTAAAATGAAATTACCTTTTCCTTCTCTTTCCTCATAATTTATCCAATTACTGGGTTTAGAGTGTTGAAAAGAACTCTGAATACTTAAGGCAAGGCAGGCATAAACTAATTCTTAGGAAAATGTGCTTATCTGGAAAGAACTAGTATTGCCTCATCAGTTCAGAATGTTGGTATCAGCTCTTCCTCAACTATTGCACCACAAAGGGAAAGAAAATCATATAATTAGTCCTCCTTAAACAAAGCTTAAAAACTGCTGAAATTCATCACGTTATTACCATATCATCTCTGAGAATGGAAGAATAATGACATGAGAGATACGAAAGCAATTTCTTTTTTTTTCCTTAGGAAGGATAAGCTAGGTCAGGACAACGAAACAGCAGATTACTTGTCCCAGTAATTATTTTTTTCCCAGTAATGACTTTTTTCCCCAACAGAACTACTCAAGTACTCATAAAAGAAGAATCCCCTAAGAAACTTCCAGCAAAGGAGGGAAGGAAATGCTAACTTTATGCTCATGCTAATGCACAAAAAAATTAACAGGAGGACACAATTCCTGTTCTCCACTCCCTGTCATGTTTTTTTATACACAAAATATTCCTCCTGCCTCAAATTAGGGAAAGAAAAAAATCATTTCCTCATTTTTGCAACTTTGATCACCAGGAAAGATGGACTTGGTGCTAAGCAGTGAGCTGGTGAGATTTCCCTGCTAGTTATTTTTCAGTTACTTATGAAATTCTTAGATGAGAGAATATTACACCTGTTCCAGCACTGGGCTATGCCTAGCTGATATAATCAAGTCACATTTATCCAGTTAGATGATGATTTGCCTTTAAGCTTTGTCACTTCTCTGAGAGTGGATTTTCATCTACCTGTTAAAACACTTGCAGTTTAGTTGCAGGTCTGGTTTCCACTCTTCAGTGATATTTCCAGATTTCACAGGCCTATTTGATACATATAAACTGTAAGATTTCACTGAGTCATCTGTAAGGCTATTTCATACACATTTCCTCCAGAACGTCTCATAAACAGCATGTTAAATTGGTCAGCATTAATATTGTCTGTCCATTGCAGATAAAGATCTCAGGAAATTAGATACAAAATACAGATGAGCAAAACCAATGCTTCTGAATGGACACTAGTTCGGTTTCTTTAGAGTAATTCTTGAATAGCCTTGTTTGTTTTGAGTAATCACAGTAATGGTGCTACAAAATTTCATTCATAAATGTTCATTTCTTACCATTTCTCCAGAAGGTATTTTTATCTCACATCCTATTTTCCAGTCTTCAGTGATGCCCTTTAGAATTATTGATGATATAGGTTTCCACTCTGCGCCAGAAATTTAAAATAACATTACTATTATTTACATGCTTAAAATTAGAAATTTGTAGAGGGAGAAAATATCAATGAAAACATTTTTTACGTAATACTGATTATTCTAAAATGCTCCAAGAATGTGAGGAACTGTTCACTACTGTGTCCTCACTTCAGAGCATCTAACCTCTGAACTCTTTGAGTTCTGAAGCTTTTCTCCTTTTCTTCTCTATAGTTTTACAAACTCTTGGAAAACAATGGACAATAAAGCAGCTATATATATGTATTTGTTTTAAAGATAGGTTATTTACTGCTTTTAGACAGAAGAAAACCCCTCATGTCCACTGCATAAAATATTTTTGTCTGTTCATTGTAAATGAAAATGAAAAACCTCCATTCTGAGAATCCCAAAAACACCTCAAAATTTGCCCATAAACAAAGACACAAACAGAAAAAAGCTACAATGCATTGAAAAAAATCCTTTCAGGAACAATTATTTCAGCTGAAATCAAAATTTAAAAGCTACACTTTGGTGCTGTTTACAGTTTTATGTCTATCCATTAGATGCAACATGATGGTACAAAAATCATCTAATTCTGAATCTAATCTGATTCTGAAATAAACTTTTTTCTTATAATAATAACTACAATAAAAATAATAATAAATTGCTTCACATCCACACTAACTTCACTTGCTCATTTTGTCCCAATGGATGTCAGGTTTTTCAGTCCAGATATATAGACAAGAAAAATGCACCAAACACGTTCTGAAGAGCTGTAGCAACAATGATGCTTCTGATCCTTCTTTGTATAACAGTACAGTAAAGAAACACCTAAAATAAATTAGTCAAACAAAAAACCTAAACCCCTAAACACTAAAATCCTAGGATCTTTCTCTTTCACAGGGAATGATTTGTGGTCTGCATACATAATTTGTAGTTTCTGAGGTTTTAAGTATACATAGTGAAGCATTTGTTTCTCAAGCAGCTACACAGCAGAGACAGACAGAATGCACAAAGCGATTCTCCCTGTAGCTGCTGGGAGCTTCACCTTCATTTCCTTTGTTTACAGTGTTTCACAGAGCACTGTGTTTTCCTAATGAATGGCAGTGCCAGCAAAACCAGCAAAATTATTTCCAGCATTTTGCCAAGGTATGTCAAAGATGTTCTGTAAGATCTCTCCCCTATATTTTAAATATGGGACATATTGGGGTGAACTGCATATTCTAATAGATGATGCAGTATGTTTATGGCAGTGACAAATTTGTATCTGTTCTGAGAAGCTGAGCTAATGCTGTGCACTAGACTGAGGTAAAAAAATTGCATTTCACACATCTCATCTGATTGATATTCAAGTCTGCATGAAGCAATGAAGACACTACTAAATCTTGTATCCCTAGGTTTTAAAATGAATATAATCATATCTGGTTTTTAGAAAGATTTTTAGAGAAGACAATAATTCAGTCTTCAGATTTGGGACTTGATTTTGAAAAGAAAACACGCAAAAGCACACTTCAATATTTCTGTTAAAATCTAATTAAATCTGATGAAAGACACATATCTAAACTCTCTGTGAGATCTTTTTGTCAGATACCCAAGTGTCTTATTTTTATTTTTTCTCATGGAATAAAATCATAATCTCAAAATACAACTATTTTTCTGGGTAATTGGAACCATCACTGTGCAATATCTGAAATTTTACATGTATAAGTAGAATGCTAGCAAACTCATGAATGTCTAGAAGGAAGTCAAGACATCCACATTATCAAAAAATAGATTTATTTAAATGCTCAATAATATTCTCAGGACAAATTGAGCATATGATTTACCAAGTAAGCAAAATTGTGGAACACTGGGATTACCTGACAATGAGATAAAACAGGACCAGCTATAAAATCTAATTCTTGCAATACTGTATGAACCATAAATGACAAAGTAAATATCTAATTCTCTCTTACGACGACAAAAGTATATTGAACAAATAGTCTTCATCCATCACTAATCAAAAATCTAGCTTGTGCAGACACTGGTTCATGTCATTGATTGAACACAGCAAACCCAAAGACCCATTGCAGTGACTTTAATTAAATTGAAACCTTAGAATTAAAACCTCAGGAATCCAGTGCAGAGTTCTATTGTGAAAAAGTTTCACAGGTGACAAGTCTATTCCATCTCTAAATATAAATGCTGGCAATTAATTGCTATGACAACCACTTCTGCAAGTATTGTTTTCTGTGATGATAAACACTAATGCTTGATGCATTATGTATTCAAATGGCTCTTATAGACTTCTCTGGACCTGTCCTTATGGATGAAGTTACAACACTTACAGCTTGGTGATACATAAATGAGGAAGGAACCTCTACTCCATTGATAGGGATGTCACATAAATGCTTGAGTGAATATATTCAAGAGGTGCCACATGGCTACTACTTGAATTAGCAGGTTTTAATACTTCCTTGACTCACCTATCTGAGGAAATGCCTCAGTTTTCTATTGCTTTCTCTACTGCAGGAAGTCCTTACAATCCCCTGTAGTAAACATTAAAGTCATTTTCCTGAGTATGTTTTTTGTTATTTATGCTACTTTTTCATCTCAACTATACACTGGGTTAGTGCTAACTTGTAGAAAGCTGTTTGCTTGTTATAAATTGAAACGTTTTATTATTAGGTTTAATATGATGAGCAGTTTAGAGATTTTAGCAAAATCTCTAAAAGGTTCTTTTCTGTTCTTCTCATTTTGATATGGCTTCTGCTTTTGAAGGGTACCTTTTATCCACTTATAGTCTCTTGCAGGCTTCTCTCTAATCATACTGAGGAATTAGTTCCTTCTTTATGTCTTTTTTTCAAAAGCCATTTTGAATGGCAATCTACATTTACCCTGAGCTTTTAATATTGCATCCTTCTGCAAGGTTGCAATGAATAAGTGTTTTATTCTTTCAGGTGAGAAGTTTAATTTCTTTCTAATGCATCTTGTCATCTTCCAAGCTCAAAAGTAGAAATTTTTGCCTTCCCAGCTACAAGAAAGCTGGGTTTATGTACTTCTCTTTTTTTTCTAATGTGAGATGCCTTTTATAATCTACCATCTGGAACTAGAACTTTTCAGGATTAAATTAGATATTTTTTTCCTATAGGAGTTTTCCAAGTAACTACTCCAAGAAGCAATGAGTGTAGCTTTAAAATACTTAATCTTCATCATATCCTGATGTGTAGCTTTTCTGACCTGCATATTGCCTGTTTACAGTTCTTTGTTTTTAGTGTTGGCAGGTTTTCTGATCTCCTGTAGTGCTTCGTGCTCTTTGTTCTAATCATACACTGGAACTAAGTAAGACATATGCAGAGTGGAACAGTGGCTTTACTGTCCTGTTCCAGAGTCCTTTATTCACATACACAGCTTCTTTAAAAGGACTACCAAACAGCACAGATCCCATGAATTTCTACTCCTTCTCTTCCCTATTTCCTGTGGTTTTTTTTCTCTGATTCTTCCTCCTTTACCACTCTCATCCCCTACCAAATAAATTCTTTCAATTACTTTTTATTTTTTCCATTAGTTCCAGCTTTGTCCCTAAATACATAAATTTGATATTACTGATGCTTCCAAATGGGTGACCATGGCAATGCATAGCAATACTGTTGTGAAAGCAAAACCCACAATTACAAGGATATTGCTTCCCATGGAATTAGAATTAAATTCTAGAAATGACCAAGTAGACCCTGAAGTTTTAACGAGGAATAGAAGAAGCTATTTGTTTAAGAGACTTTAATCACAGGTGTCATCAGATAGTTGCAAGAGGTTTTAGTAGCAGCATTCTGTCTCAAGGACTGATGCAATATTTTTCTTATTATTTTTACTCTTCCAGTTCTCTAATTCAGTTAATCCCTCCTCAGCTCTAATATATTGCCTCTCAGAGTATTTTTAAAGAAGATTAATGTAACTTCTTGGATGCACTTGTTATGTGCATTTGACTCACTTTGGTTCTATACTTCCTTGTTTTGTTTAAACAGTGATGTGAAAAAAGGTAAACACTTCCCTTGTAAGTGAAGCCAAGAATTTATTACTAGTTTGTAAGAAATATTTACAAATATAACCAAAATAGAAGTTATTACTATTAACCCAGTTACCATGATGCAAACACTTGCTATTTAGATCATTAATTCTAAATAAATTTCATTATCAGTGCTAAAATTGCAAGTTCTCATACAAAAATTATATTATCTAATAACTTCACCTTTTTTGTTAGCATTGTGCTCCAAGCTTTTTATTGCTCTCCTGGATCTTAAAGTCAAGAGTTCTGCGAGGAAGGGACAATTGCAACAAGTTGTCAGCATCCCAAGCATGATATATGTAGAGGTAAGTTCTTTCCTTTAGGTAGTGGGAAGAAGACATTAATATTCAAGTCTTTTCCTCACCTTAGGGTTTGCTTAAGGTCATTTCTATTGTTTGATTTGCATGTTTCACACTTTCTTTCTAAGAATCAGAATGGTAGAATAGTTTAATTTAGAAGGCACATTTAAATGTAATCATGTCCAACCTTCCTGCAATGAGCAGGAGCATCTTCAACCAGATCAGGTTGCTCAGAGCCCCATTCAACCTAACCTTGAATGTTTCCATTCATGGGGCATCTGCCACTTGTCTGGGAAATCTATTCACCTTTGTCATCTTTTCATCATCTTTCTTCCTTATGCCTAGTCTGAAGTCTATTGGTTTAAAACCAGCCTGTCACCATCTTTCTTACCAGTCCCCTTTAAATATGAAAATACTGTAGTCAGGTCAAGTAGAATTTTATAGCCTTGTCTTCTCCATGCTGAAAACACTCAGCTCTCTTGGCCTAGCCTCATGGGAGAGCTGTTCCAGTCCTCTGATTGTTTTTGTGGTCTTCTTCATTGAAACACCAAGTTATATCTCACTTTGTTACGTTTGCCATGTTTTGCATGTATTAGGTAGAGGTTTGGATTAATTTTTATTGCACCTACAACTACTTTTGTCCAGCTCCTATCTTTGCATTACTGTCAATATATGGCTACTGATGACTTTGATAGACTTCAGTTCTCCAGTGCCATCCTCTGCTAACAGTTTCCACTGTCACTATATTCCTGCATTCCCTTAGCTGAGTCTTTGTCCAAGGGTCCAGCACAAAGGGCAACTACTTGTCATTACTGCCTACATAAAAACTTATAGCAGTGCTTGTTAAAATTTAACAATGTTATACCAAAAATTAAACACTACACCCCAAATATAAGAATATTATACTTCAAGATTAACAAAACTAAATCAAGTGAGATAACAGCTATATGGTTACTACACAAATGACTTTATAGATAAATATGCTAAAAGAAAGCTATAACAAAGACAACTTCAGTGAAAATGCTTATGATAGTCCCAGGCCTGATAAATGTGATGTTAGCTGAATACAAGGAGTAGTCTGTTATTGTGAATACCAGTACTTTATTTAAAAACGACAGGGCTAAAATGTCTTTGATAAAAGAAAGCCCCTTCTGTCTTTTAAAAATTTCTATGAGAATTGAACTTTGTTCTTGCCTGTGCTGCCATAGAAAGGAAGACAAAGAAAAGATGGCTCTCGGTCTTGATAACAGAAGTTTTACCCCAAATGGGATGGCCTTTTGGAATATTGTTACAAAGCAGTTACTGAGAAGATGAGGGGACAATTCACTCTGAGGATAAATTTATTATATATTTTTCAGGGAAAATATGCCAACTTATCCTACTGTATTACATACACTCCACTTCTCTGTTACATCTGTTATGATGTAACAGAGAACATAATAAGAATTAAAGCATATCAATTAAGAATCCAAGTTGAAGCCTCTAATATAACAAGAAGTAAACAACAGGGAAAAAAAAAAAAAACCAACCAAAAAAAAACCACCTAAAGAGAATAGCTTGCTATGAAGGTTGAACAATCTCAATGGCACACAGTCAATTTGTTCTTCAGTTAGTTTTGAGCAGAATGAGCAGGGGCTGTCATATTTCAGATATGACTTCTTGAACTTTTGAATGGCAGTTACTGCTCCTAAAAGCAAATTATTGAAAATACAAGCCTCCAAAAAATATCATCTACTGCAATCAAAATACTTCAATATAGTTACTCAAATTCATTTCAGGTTTAAATTTGTCCTTTTCATAACTCCTTACTACCATTGATTCATGGTCCTTTTCTGATCAATTAATCGTAAGTCCTTGTCCTCCTTACATTTTAGAATGTGAAATTTCATTTTGCCTGATACATTCCTACTAGTCCTTACATTGAGACACCTGCACCTAATACATTGATTCTATTTCTTTTATCTCTTAAAATCCAGCCCATTTTTGAATACAGTATTTTTGATGATTTTTAAGGATATTGATTATTTATGTTTTGATATCAATAATAAAAGCATTAAATTAAATCAGTCCCCCAAAATATTTAGGGATACCATCTTCCTCTTTGTTCCAACTTTTGTGGTCAGACATCAAGAGAAGAATATAATGGATACCTGTCAATAGATTATGTAATCTGTTCTTTGACTTTCCTTTTTTGTACTACATATCTTTACATAATTAATTCCTTTCTATTACTTCAGATAGCTTTTCTTTTCAGTGAACAATTACATGACACTGTTCTTATAGTATTTTGGAGTGCTGGTTAACAATACTCTCTAGGGTAGTTCTGAAAACAAAGATTATAATCAAGGGGGAAACTGCCTCTCATGTCTAACTTCCACAAATGTCATAAAAAGAAAAAAAAAAAAGAAAAAAAAGAAAAAAAAGAAAAAAAAGAAAAA
>VWZU01017021.1:1614071-1624813 GCA_013397095.1 Sterrhoptilus dennistouni | reverse complement strand
TCCCCCCAGGGGACAGTGGGTGATTGGCTGGGTCCCAACATTCCCCCTCCCAGTTTGTTGTGATTTGTTCTTGTTGTGCATACAGCCACTCCCCGAATTGTTGTTATTGGTTCTGTCTGTGCCCACCCTTAGCTAGCCCTGCGTTTAAAAACCCCCTTCATCCCAGGCTCGGGGTCTCTCTGAGGCACCGGGTCTGGAGGTGAGGGTTCCCTGTGTCCCAATAAACTCCTTCCCTGTTCAGCCTCGGAGAGTCCCCTCCTTCTTTCGCCGCCATCGCAAGATGGGTGGGTGGGTCGGTCGCAGAAGAGCCCACTGGAAAGCAGCTGTCAAATGTGCCGGGGCTAGCCGGGAGGAGGCGCACTGCGACACCAAAATGCACACCCCAACAATTATTCATTAACTCGATCTCAGCTCTTCAATACCTGTCCGGACTCTGACAACTATATCAAATACCTTCAAGAGTCTCTAACTGTTTTATTTCTTGGTAATTTCAGTTGGGTCAATTGAATAGTTGACATCTAAATTTAAATCTGTATATTTCCAAATTAAATTGTCCTTGTCTTAGCAGATGTAAAATTACCCAGTATCTGGCCTGCTCTCATTATGGAAGATGCCATTAATTAATGTGATCCTTGTTCAATGTAACTTCACAGTTATAAACTCCCTCTACTTTTGTATACCAGTGCTCATCTATTTTTTCTTTATATATATATATATAAAATTTATTTATTTATTTTAATCTTAAATCTTTAGTAGTTGCAATGGATTTTGTTTTATCCAGAATGAGGTGGTGGTGTCAGTGTTGGCCAGTGCTGGCTGAACTGTAAATTCAGGATCCTTGAGGTAGATAAAAGTTAGTTTTTGCTCCTTCTCTTGGGAACAGAAGGGGAATGCAACATGAAAAAATGTATTCTCTTATAATACTGAATTATTGAATGTTTTAAATTTGATTGTCTCAAATTGGTTTTTAATTCCACAGAAGAAAGTAAGCTGTCCTCAGACTCCAATAACTAACTTATTTTTTAAAGTGTTTATAAGATCACCATGGTATCTGGATATTCTGGGATGTCTTAATGCCTGACACAATTCCTCTTAAGATTTTATTGGAATTTTTACTGCAAACTAGAAGGTCTGACATATACATAATGTAACGTCTCTTTTCAAAAGTTTTATATCCAGCCCAAAAATATAAATGTGCATTTTCAATTCAGAATAACTATTATTCCCCTTTAAATTTAAAATTATTCCCCTTTAAAGAATGTAATGAAAAATATTCTACATGAATTAAAGATTACCATCATATACTTTGTTTGGGAAAGAGATCCCATGAAAAACATATGTGAGAGAAGTATGAAATATTGCTTCTTTCGATTAAGAAAAACTGTTTCTTTTTAACGTTACTGTACTCATGAGCAATCCTGCACGTAAATGAATTTATTTCTCTGTTTCCTGTTCTTTAAACCTTTTTAAAAAAGAGATCATTCCAGTCCAATCATCAACCCAGCACTATCTGTGTAACCTAAATGACTAAAACAGATCACCCAGTGATGGATTCAAACATCTCTTAAACACCTCTAGGGATGGTGATCCACCACCCTTCTGAGTAACCCATTCCAGTGCCTGACTACCTAACATGTAAATTATCATCATGCCTATCATCATTACTCCTTGTAGAAAAAAATAACCAAAACAAAACAAACCTCCATCACAAAATAAAGAGCAAATCTAAGCAATATCTTGCACCAGAAGTCAAAATAACAACTCTTATACATCCATGCACTTGGTGAGTCTTCTTCTTCATTAACATTCAGCATTTCCCAGATGATTGTACGTAAGTAGATATCCTTCTTTTATCACCAGATATTGACAGGAATCTGTACAGCCTCTCCACTGTCAGCTTTTTCAATTCTTTTTGCAGAAAAGATAAATTCTTTTAAAAATGCATTTCATGGTTTCACCTCTCTCAATTGTAGTCTTTCCAGTGGAGGTAGAATAAAGTAGGTCTAAGTCCATGACCTATGTTTCAGTAAGGTTTTAAATGTGAGCCATTAAAATTCATTGAGTGAGGACAGGATAAAGAAGGAAATTATCACCATGTGGAAGAAGAATCAAACTATTCCTTCTGCCTCTTGTCTACACTACTTTTTGGGAACTTGTGTCTTTTGTTTAAAATATTTCACTTTATGATCTACAAAAGGGAATTCTGTCAGGTAAATGGCAAAAATTTGCTCTGAGAAATGCACTATACAATGCACATCGGCAAATAGCAAAATAAACCAATTCAATAATGTTGATTAAATGATCAGCTGAAAAAAGGCAGACAATCATTCATGTAGTTTCATTTGTCTGTCATATTTGTGATATTCAGCTATACTCCAGAAATGTGTCTTAATATTTCTTCTCAAAACAAAATAAGAAATGATTAGATTTGGCAGATGTATTTAAGTAACCTGATTAAAAGTTAGCTGGCATAAGACTCTGCATGAAAAAACAGCAAAGAAAAAGAACACTTTTGATGTGATTTCCAGTATTTGTCAGCTGCTAAAAAGCCTGGAAGAAACAACAGAGAAAGGACTTCCTTCAACTTTGCTGTGTGCCTTTCTGAAAAACTGAATGAATCTCAAACATTGTTATTGACTTAGGCACATTGCTTGCTATTTTAATCTAAAAGAGTGGTTTGCATAATAACCTAAATGGGTTGTTATTGCTGCTTTTCAGGCCTCTGGCACTTTGTCGCTTTTTGCAACTGGCTACCACATGTGTGCTTTGAAGCTGACCTTGTAATCAGAATGAAAAGTGGTTTAAATCTTTCCCACTGATGCTGGGTCATTACAAAAACAGGCGGCAAATTTCATAGAGACCAAAGGTGACTAGAAAATAGCACTACTTACCGACAGGTGGGTTTGATGTTATTTTTTTAATGTAAGATATATAAGAAATAAGTTGATATATAAGAAATAAGTAATAATTTTAGCTAGATATAAGGAAAAGCAAATCATACAAATAGCAGTGCAACAGGATGGCCTGTGTATAAGGAATCTCTACCCTTGTAAATACTTACAATTCAGCTACATAAGACTCTGAGCAACCTTATCTAACTTCAAAGCCAGCCTTAGTCTAAGAAAGCAGACTAGAGGACTTCCAACTGTCCCTTTCACCCTGTATCATTCCATGAGTCTGACTAGGCTTTCCGAAAAAAGAGGTTTTAAAGCCTGGATTACCTTTTTGGGGCGGGGGGTCTGTATGGCTTGGTAAGAATTAGATGCATGCTCAGCAATAGCTTTGGCTATTGGTGCCTATAAAAGTTTCAGACTCCCAAGCAAAAGAAATTATACTTTAACTAACTTGTTGTTTAGTTAATCTAAGGATCCCTTTGAACTCTGGATTGGATTGGTCTTTAAGGCTTATAGTCATTAAAAAAAACCCAAAACCGAAGCAAACCAACCAGTCAAAAAAAAACCCAAAACAATAAAATAAACCTCAAACAAACAAAAAACCCCAGCCAAAAAAAAAAAATATTAACTCCACAAAGCGCAATAGGAAATNAAAATATTATCTCCACAAAGCGCATAGGGAAATTTTATTGGTGTTTCAAAGCCATACAGCTGTATAGAAATGCACCAAAGCCAACCAATCAGAAACGGAAGAAACATGTACATCATCCTTCCTTAGATACATGCCACTGATTTGGAATGGGGTAGCTATTTTAGGTATTTTGTGTAAAAGTAAGTTTAAAAAGAGAACTGACTATCACTTCTAAAACACAGGAAAATAAAACATGTTAAAATAATTTCTTAGATGTGGAAGATTTCAAATTAATGTTCCCTCTGCTTAAAGGATTGAAATAATTTTTTATTTCTTACACTATTACTGTGACCTTTTAGCAATGTATTTGTGATTCATTATACCAGAGAAATAAGAAATACGACTGTGTAGCCTTGTGAAAACTTTTTTTGACTGCCTATGTATCTGGTTCCTCAGATGTGGTAGACCTGGTAGATGCTCTAATAAAATATATATAAATATATATGTATATGTATATCTTCATAAATTACAAATATCTGGAAGATTATTGTAGAAAAGCAAATTTTATTGGTACAGCTCAGTATCATCTTCCCTGGGCTTGAAAAATTTTGTCGATCACTGGTTTACTCACGCATGATACTCTAACTAGATAAAAAGAAATATGATAGTTCTATGTTAGAAAGGCAGTTGTAGCAATGCTTTTAGTCAATGATTAGAAAGAATGTTATGAATTATGTTTTTTAAAAAATATTGTTTTAGAAGAGTAGCATTATGATATGAACGGTTCTCCTGCATACAAAACATTTCTCTAATCATCTGTTAATACAGAAGGTTATCAGATGATGTCTGTTAGGAATAAACATGTTTAAATCAGCAGNCAACCAGTCAAAAAAAAACCCAAAACAATAAAATAAACCTCAAACAAACAAAAAACCCCAGCCAAAAAAAAAAAAATATTATCTCCACAAAGCGCATAGGGAAATTTTATTGGTGTTTCAAAGCCATACAGCTGTATAGAAATACACCAAAGCCAACCAATCAGAAACGGAAGAAACATGTACATCATCCTTCCTTAGATACATGCCACTGATTTGGAATGGGGTAGCTATTTTAGGTATTTTGTGTAAAAGTAAGTTTAAAAAGAGAACTGACTATCACTTCTAAAACACAGGAAAATAAAACATGTTAAAATAATTTCTTAGATGTGGAAGATTTCAAATTAATGTTCCCTCTGCTTAAAGGATTGAAATAATTTTTTATTTCTTACACTATTACTGTGACCTTTTAGCAATGTATTTGTGATTCATTATACCAGAGAAATAAGAAATACGACTGTGTAGCCTTGTGAAAACTTTTTTTGACTGCCTATGTATCTGGTTCCTCAGATGTGGTAGACCTGGTAGATGCTCTAATAAAATATATATAAATATATATGTATATGTATATCTTCATAAATTACAAATATCTGGAAGATTATTGTAGAAAAGCAAATTTTATTGGTACAGCTCAGTATCATCTTCCCTGGGCTTGAAAAATTTTGTCGATCACTGGTTTACTCACGCATGATACTCTAACTAGATAAAAAGAAATATGATAGTTCTATGTTAGAAAGGCAGTTGTAGCAATGCTTTTAGTCAATGATTAGAAAGAATGTTATGAATTATGTTTTTTAAAAAATATTGTTTTAGAAGAGTAGCATTATGATATGAACGGTTCTCCTGCATACAAAACATTTCTCTAATCATCTGTTAATACAGAAGGTTATCAGATGATGTCTGTTAGGAATAAACATGTTTAAATCAGCAGCTCTGGATGCTTTGAATCTCTGTGTCCTAAAAGGCACATAGATCTTATTATCCTGATTTCTCGCATACATCCCAATATGGAGACCAAAACACCACAAAATCAATAGATATATCCTTTGCAGGATATATCTATTTTTGTTATACAGCTGATTTTCAAATATGTCCAGGAACTGTGGGTCACTTCCCAAGGTGATTTTTCCATCACTTTCAGAGTTTGATGTACCACACTGCTGTTACTCAAGAGTCTACTAGAGAAATCCAACAGATTAAAAATCCAACAGCTATTTATTAATTTATATCTGTCAAATCCATCTTCTGATCTGATTGATATCCAGTACATATTAAAATCCTGAGGGAACCCACAAGCTAAGATTTGTTTCACTTCCTTTTATTTCTGATATTAAAACTGCATGCAGTTTTAACTCTAAAGGTAGGTTTACAATCTATTTTAAAAGTTTAGTCGTAGAAAATGAGCTTTCATGTCCTCTAATATTAGTTAATACGTTTCACATTTTTCAAGATCTACTAATCATTTGTAAAAGTAACTTAAAACACTTTTCAAGGCCATAATAAGTGTTAGTTCTCACATAAACCTGCTAGTCTTAGCCTTTCATCTAGTCATGTACTAGTATTACTAGTACACTATTATAATACTATAATATACTATAATATACTATATAATAGTATACTAAAATACTATTAGTATTTTCTCTCATCATGAATAGATAATATCCAATACAAATAGGTTCTCTAGCTTGAGATGAATATTTTATATCTGACCTACAAACTGATCTAAACCATGTATACTACACTTGCTGATGTATCTGAACAATGCACCTTAATTTTATATTTAAATTGAAACCCACATATCCCCAGATCCAAAAGTTTTAGAGGATATGGATTATGCTACTTCGGCAGCCTGATCGTGTCCCAAAGCTGCACACATTATCCTCCCACAGTTCTCTCTCAGACCAGTCGGGACAATGTGGGTTGGAGATGCTTATGTCTTAAAAAATGGCAGGTTCTGGGGTGAATTAACGGTTGTTAGGAAATCAGCTTGTGTGTCCACACCTCTTTTTCCTACACAGTACACACACAGGAGTTATAATGGCTTAGAGTCAAATAGGTAGCGAGAGGTCTGTGTCTACCTGTCATTGTCAATAAAAATTGTTGCTAAATGAAATATTGTTTCATCTTAGGAACAGTGAAAGGACATTTCTCTACAGTGGCACCTCTGGCCATAATTCCATATGATTTCTTCTGTGAGATGGGATTGTCAAATGAACAAGAGATTATTTTAATTATTATTTTTTTGTTATTACCCAGCCTTAGATGCATGTGTTTGTCTCCTTGACATCTTGCAAATATCTGCAGCACTAATTTGCACACTTTCAGATTCTTTTTACAAAATTATGCACTAAGGAAAAACATAGTATAAAAAATGGAGTTACTTATGTTGGAGTCCAGGACATCCCTTTGGATGACCTGGGACCTGGGAAAGAGAATTTGAGCCCTGGACAGGGGGCTGTGGAGCTGGTCCAGGGGGGTTGGAAACCTTGGCACAGAGCCCAGGAAGACACTGAGTTTGATTTTAGCCCATGGGAGAAACTTCCACCATTAGGAGAGGAATTGCAAATCACCAGGAAGTGAAAACAGTAGTTTAGCACAGTAGAACATGCAAAATTCAGTAGTTTTAGGATTCTTAGAGGTAAATGGGGGACAAGATGGTGGGATTTGGGTGGTACCTCGTGTCCCTCTCCTTCTTCCTCGTCCTCCATCTTCTGGGGTGGTGATGATATATGGTAGTCAGAGTGGATTGGGTCAAAGCAGAGGTGACCCTCTTAGTGTAAGCACTAGGCATTGGTGTGAAATAATAAATAACCTACACGTAACTATCTGTATAAATGTAAGGTGACATCCCATTGTGGGGCAGTCCCCTCCTGTCCCAGCCGCTGTCCGGACCTCGGCTGGGAGCAGAGAAAAACTCTGAGATATCAAATAATAAACAACTCGAGAAACCGGAAAGCAAGGCCTTGAAGACTCCGCTTCTTTATACCAATGCGACTCGGGGCTTTTAGAGGGCAAGGACTTTAAACAACTTGAATCTCGGGTGAGAAAACCAACCCGAGAACTTAGTACAAAATACCAATGGATTTGGAATTGTCATCTGTCTTATCCGGAATGGTAAAAGCTCATTTAGTTCTACCTAAAGAAGGACTTGGGAAAAATAAGATTATCTGACACTTTGATTCCAAACACAATATAGTATCCTATACTGAGTTAATATATATTCACAGCAAAACATGTGCCCACAGTAATTTTTTAATCTTCGCTCAAATAGCCTGGGGCTGTGGAGCACTTTTTTCTAAAGATATGCTATACAGTATCAGCTTAACAAGCTCTTTACTTACCACATTTTTATTCTTGAAACTTGAAATTCAAGGAGTCAATTTTTCCTTATACTGAATTACTATCCACTCATATATTCTGTGCTGCTGATGAAGAAATTAATATCATGCAGAACTTACCTTCTACTTATAACTATGAAATGGTAACATACCAGGTAAAATACAAATAAAGTGAACTAAATTTTCATTTGGAAAATGAAGCCCTCTTAAAATATTTCAACTGCTAACAAATTTGTTTTAATCATTTTCCTTTTCACTGATCTTTGCTTGTTATTCATTGCTGGTTTACACCATATCTCAACATTTTTTAAAATTCTTTTTTGACATACAGAATTTTTTTCTTACATGCAACAATCTTTTGAAATAATGGCTCCATTTGTATCTCTGTCAGACTCAGACTATTGCATCTGCAAATGCTGGAGTTGGAACAAATCACCTTTTTAAAATATAGTTTTCTTTTGCTGCTTCAACTGCAACAGAAATTATAATAGTAAGAAAGAAGTGTGATGGAGGAGAATAGGAAACATTGTTTCTAACTGCTGCCCTTGTGTGCTATTTTTATCTTTATTTATATTTTTAATATGTATTTTATCTTTATTTGTCTTTATCTCCATTTATATTTTAGTTTTATTCTCCCTAGAGAAAATGGATTCTCTCTCAGACTGAAAGTTTATGAGAGATCAATAAGAAAAGCAAGACAAGAGTTGAAAGTGAAAGGAGAAGGGTTTTTAATTAATTTCAAATGCTTCTAGATTGAGCTCTTATTTTGGCACTAATCAATTCAAAATATGTATCTGGCACAGAGAAAATTATACACTTTGCCTTAAGTGACAGGCAAGTTTTTTTATGAAGTATACTTGGTAAAGTTTTTAATAAATTTATACTTGATAAAATCCAACTTTAGTTGGAATAACTAGAGCCACTTCAAACTGAAACATACAGACAGCACAGATCCTATTGATTAACAAAATCATCAGAAATGATGAAAACTCATCTTCCAGACTGTTAGTAAAGAGAGAAGAGCTCAGAAGCTTTACCTGTGATGAATCCTTTTCTGTGATTTAGGTTGAGTTGTTTTTTTCTTTCAAAATGTCTTCAAGCTCAAGTCAAGAACAGAAGAGCAAACTGGTGTGAACTGAAGGAAGGCAGTCCTGGGCTGGTCACAAATAATGGTTTATGGGGTAGGAAACTGTCTAAAATCCTCAGAGAGGAACTGCTCAGTTATTTTAATTCTCATTTCTAGCAACCTCTTTTGTTTACTGTTGCTGTTATTATTTTTCTGTTGTTGTTCTTGAATTACTCAGCTCTTTGGGTTTTTTTCTGCTACTAAATAATTTACCTGATACCATATACAAAATTGTTCTACATGAAAGCAGTTGGGAAAAAAGAGAGGCATGTATCACTATGTAGTCATATAATTATTTTGAATTCCATGTTGTTCTAACTATATGTCTTATATAATCCTTAAACCTGTACAGAAATTGTATTAACCTTGACTCCTAGAAAAGAGACCACATGATCATAGGAATTTAGGTATAGAAATCCAAAAAGATCAGATGGTGGGATTATTCCTCACTCTAACAGTCAGTTGTGGAGCAGCTACAGCAAGCATCCTTACAAATTAAATATGTAGTGACTATAAATGTGACTTCAAGCGATACTGCTTTATATTTTTATGAGAAAGTGTTTTAATTTACATTCATGTAACTGATGCTCTTTTATCATGAATTTTACTGCCATTTCAATAACTCTGGGCTTTAAAAGATGATAGAATATTAAACTAAATGCTCATAAATTGATGTATGGTATATGCTATTAAGATACAGTTTTTAAGAGATAGTATTAGCGTGTCAAGTTCTCTGCAAAAGTTATAGTTAAAAATGCAATGAGAAATTACTCATAAAAAACTTGCTTATTTCCCCATATCATACTTACGGTAGAAACAATGAACATTTTGAATTCTATGAATGGGGAATGCATCTAGCTATTTGATACCTGGATAAACTGAATGTTCATTTCTGAAACTATAGTTTCATTTTACTAGTCTCAATATCAAAATGTAATTTTAGAACTGCACAAATGCTGGAAAGTTATGGCCGATGGTTTTAGATGAAATATGAATTATTTTTTTTGTCAGGCATTTAAATAAGGTATTTTATATAATGAATTAATAGTGGTGGCATTTTTAGTTAATCATAAATTTGATTGTAATGAGCATAAATCCCATGAGAATTTTAAAAAGGTGTTTTTGTTATGCTTCTTAATAATTGCAGCATTAATATTTTATTTGCAGCTATTTGAAGTTCACGCCTGTCATTGATAGCAATTATTAAAGATTTTCACCTATATAATTGAATGGAAATATTAACTCATCAGTAACTATAAAAATAGTCTCAGCATGAAAACAGGTTGTGTGGCATTTCACTATTTACTTAATAATACTGTAATACCAGCATAACATTGTAAATTATGTTCTCCATATTCTTGACTTATTACCATTTGAAATCACACTTATTTCTCGTTGCTGAGTTTTTCTGGTACTTTTCTTTTTTTGTAATTGCAGCATAAAGCTACTGAAATTTTTAATTCCATATAATGCAAACTTTTCTTTAAACATTTGTTTGGATTTAATTTTTCACTGCATTTCTATGTCAGAATAAGTTACATTTATTACTAAAAGTTCAAAACCACTCCGTCAGCATACAGAATTTTTTTAGGAGATTTATAGAGATTTTGGGGTTTAGTGGTTTTGTATTGGGCTGTTGGATTTTCTCCTCTTCATGTGTATTTAATAGATTGTAACAATGCTGAATTTCAAAGTTGCATTTTGACATTTGAAAGAAGGGTTTTTTCCCTGATGTCTCTCCCTTTAAAAATCTTAACTGTGGATGGGAAAAGTTGAACTTTACATGTTTTAAGATAGTACTTGGCAGAACATCTCAAATAAGTTGGTCACGATGCCATGCACATTAAGCAGCCTCTGCCCTGGAAATGAGCAATGTCT
>VWZU01017021.1:1600943-1614034 GCA_013397095.1 Sterrhoptilus dennistouni | reverse complement strand
CCTTCGCGCGGAAAGGATAATTTTTTTTTTTTTTTTTTTTTTTTTTTTTTTTTTTTTTTTTTCATTCAGAGAATGAAAGTTTTGTACAAGAAAAGGTGGGAGGAGTTTTGTCTCCACTGCACAGTTAATCTGTTAGAATGGAAAACAGATTTCTGAGCTGAGCTGAGCTGGGTGGAAGCAATGGAGGAAGGTGGAAGACTCAGAAACCCTGAGTTAAGGCAGACTGGAGAAATACATGCTGAACTACCCAAGGTTGGAACAAAAATGATGATCTGAAGTGATTGCTGTTACTGACAGGGAACCTGCTGAAAATCCACAGTACTTTCTTAATTGAATGCAAATAATCATTAACAAGTTTTTTCATTCTTTCCTCAGTGAGTTCTTTTTCATATCTTAATCTCTGCCTCTGTTCACCATCTGCAGAATTAGGATAATAAGTTATAATGATGTATAATTATACTTATTACATTTATGAATTAAAATAATTTATGAATACTGTAGACTTCAAATATACACCTTGGTACTGCAAGATTTACCAGAACTATTGGGAAAAAGTTGAACTCGTGCTCTTCTATGCCTACAATTTTTCAGCATACCCAGTAACTCAGAAGTAGTGGATAGCGAAAGGTCTAATTATTTTAAAATCATTCTATTTAAGTCAATACTGTACAAGCTGTGGCTTTGATCCCTTAGTGCTTTTTGATCAGGGATATCTCTGCAGTAACAGCAACTGCCTACCAGATAAGGTCTAGAATAACATATAACATAAGATCTAGTATAATATATCAGATGATTGAAATCTGTTGAACAGCACACTGAACATTACATTGAAGAGCAGAGGCTCTGAAAGTGATTTAGGTGACATGTTGGACAATAAAGAAACCATAAGGACTCTGTTTAATGCTATAACAGACTGACAATTCATATCTTGGTTGAATCCATACAAGAACAGTGAGCAGATTGATAAATATGAAGACCAATGTTAAGCTTTTTAGTTTTAATATGTCCAGCAAAAACACTCAAGATTTGAGAACAATAAAAGTGATGGTACTATAACTAATAAATATGGTTCTACTGCTATATATAAATATGGTATAACTAATAAATAACAGTTCAAGAAAGAACTGTAAAATGACCTTAATATAACCTTATTATGTTTAATTTATTAAAGAGATTATGCTACAGTATAAAGCAGTTTATTTCCTGGGTATGATGGTCTCTGATATGGAATATCACTTTGATTAGTTTGGATCAGCTGTCCTTGCTATTCTCAGTCCCAATTTCTTGTGCAGCCCCTCACTGGCACAGTGTGCAACAGTGAAAATTCCTCAGGGTAAGCAGTGCTTAATAACAATTAAAACTTCAGTGTGCTTATCAATATTATTCTTATTCTAAACCAAAGCATAGCACAGTAACAGTTACTGAGAAGGAAACAAGCTCTATCCCAGCTGAAAACAGGCAGTACACAATAGTGACATACTGGAAAAAATGACATTGGAAGTGTTTCACTGAGGTCTCTGTTTCTTAATAGTGTCAGTATATGATGAAACTGATTTTCTGAAGCTTAAGCTTTGCTCTAACACAGTTTGTAATAAAAGATTGATGAAGTAAATTATTGTAAGTTATGTTATTCTGAAAGCCAAACTGGGTTATATCAAGGTCTTTATGCTTTGGAAACTAATTTATGAATAAAGGGAAGTGAATTTCAACTGACTGGATAATTTGTATTATATCTTTTCTAGAATAATTGTTCATAGTCATACTGGCTTTTAAGACATAGGGCTTATTTTATTTCTTCTTCCTATTGGGAAGTGCTTGAAGATTTTTCTGTCCTGATTAGAAATATTTTATCTTATACTTGAAAATATTGTTTTTGTGGTTTCTGAAGGATCAGAAAATTTGCATACAAAATATATTTATATAAAAAGTAGAAAATGTCTTGATTTTACTGGTTATCCTAAGTCAAGGCACAGAGTATAAGGAAAGCACATGCCTCTAGGTCTCTTTATCACATTTCCTGTGTATCTTCTGCCTTTATATTTGGTTCATTAGTATTGGTATGGAACACACAATCATTTTTTTGGGTGAGACTACATTCAGGAAATTCTTTCATACATTTTGGAGTTACCGAAACACAGGTATTTCATCCTTTCTTGTGTTTTTTCTTTAAAGAAGTTCAACATTCTACAGTGTTATCTGTAACTAGATCAACCATCAAACTGTTGATCTATAGAGTACTGTGGACTGAGTATAGGACACAACTCCAAAGGATCTCTTCTCTCTTCTCTCTTCTCTCTTCTCTCTTCTCTCTTCTCTCTTCTCTCTTCTCTTCTCTTCTCTTCTCTTCTCTTCTCTTCTCTTCTCTTCTCTTCTCTTCTCTTCTCCTTTCTTTCTCTTGTTTTCCTTTCCTTTTTATTCTTTTCTTCTTGCCTTTTTCTTTCCCTTTTCTTTCTCCTTCCCCTTTTTTCCTTTCTTTTGTTTTTTGTTTGTTTGGTTTTTTTTTTTCTTCTTAAAGACTAAAAAGCTAGAATGCTTTATAAACAATAATGTGCACAAGACACTGCAAGATGACAGAGGGCTTCCATTTCTAAATGCCAGTAGTTTGTGCTTTAGTTTTCTTTGGTTGGTTAGATTTCTTGTGAGGAGGTTGGTTTTTTTTGTAGTTGTTCTACCAAAGAGCTAGGGAAAAAAGCCCAAGCAGTGAATACTTCTTGTGACAAGGTGTACTTGAATTAAAAGAACACTTTAATAGCACACACAGTCTGAGTTAGGAAGGAGGTCCTGGAATATATTGTCAGAATAAGCATGGTTTAACTGACCACGTCAGAATAGTGAACTTCTGAAGAAAACAGATAGGTGTGGTGCCAAGATAAATTGGCTGGGCATATAAAAATTATTCAGATTTCTCTTTCAATGGGACTTAAAACCATGAAATGCTGGTATACAGGGGCTTATATTCATATATCAGACTGTCAACATAACCATGAAAATTACCCTTTGGAAAAAATTTTCTTGCTTTCTAACATAAGCTAAAATATGAATGTTGAAATATTCAAATACAATCTCAATTAATGCATCATATTTAGAAAAGTACAAAATCACAGAATCACAGAATATGATGATATGGAAGGGATTCACAAGCATCACTGAGTCCAATTCCTGGCCCTTTGTAGGACCGTCGTCAAGAGTTACCTTAAGAATTACATGCCTGAGAGCATTTTCCAAACACTGCTTGAGCTCTGTCAGGCTGGTACTGTGACCACTTCTCTGGGGAACCTGTTCCAGTGCCCAACCACCCCCTGAGAGAGCTTTTTTCTAATATCCAACCTAAACATCCCTGACACAGCTTCAGGCCATTCCCTTGGGTCCTGTCACTGGTTACACCAGAGAGTGATCAGTGTCTGCCTCTCCACTTCATGAGGAAGTTGTAGACTGCAAAGAGATCTTTCCTCAGTCTCCTTTTCTCCAGGTCGAACAGATCAAGTGATCTCAGACACTGCTCATATGGCTTCCCCTCGAGGCCCTTCACCACCTTCATTGCTCTCCTTTGGACAATCTCTAATTGTTTAATGTCTTTCTTAAATTGTGTCACCCAAAACTGCACACAACATTCAGGGTGAGGCCACCCCAGTACAAAGCAGAGCAGGACAATCCCCTCCCTTGCTTGGCTGGAGATGCTGTGCCTGATTTCCCCAGGGCGGGGTTGGCCCTCCTAGCAGCCAGGGCACTGCTGGCTCATGGTCATGGCTGTCTTGCCACCAACCAGGAGGCCCAGGTCCCTTTGCACAGCACTGGGAAAACAAAGTTTATACAGTTACCAGCATCTCCCAGTTTTGTATCATCTGTGAACTTGCTCAGTATCTCTTCCAATGCTCTGTCCAAGAAATTTATGAAAATGTTGAAGAGTACAGGACCTAAGATAGAGCCCTGTGGAACCCCACTAGTGACAGGTCACTAGTCTGATGTTACCCCCTTAAATAAAATGTTAAAAGTTGATACTATATACTGAACGTTCTCACCTTGGAAGAAAACCTGTTTCTATGATATTACAATGAGCAATGTAACCTTTCCTTCTAGTTACGAACTTATATTCAGATATTAGCAAAGAGAGATTCTAGCACCTGTATTTTTTTTTCATCTCAGTCTGGTCCAATGGTTCCAGTGCCCTCATTCGTTCTTCAGGCCACATGGAGGCATCTGAACCTTTCTTTGAGTTGTCATGAGCCTTCCTATGGCTGTGCTTGAATTAGCTCAGATTCATTTTTGTGCAGAAAACTTCTGCAAGCATAATTTATTTAACTTCTGAGCACACTTCACATTTACTCTTCCACTGGATATTTTGCCTGAAATGCTCACACAGGAAGAATCCTCATATCCTGTGGAGCAAGAGAAACCAGATTGTTGCTTTCATGACAAAAAAATCCCTCAAGGAACAAGGAGGCAGAAATAAGTGTGACAATAATAAATGGCACAAGCAAAATAAGAATCAACTTGGACAGGTAACATGTCATTTCTATTCTGGTAAGTAGGAACTTGGACCTGTCAAATTTTAGCTTTGTGGCTTAGTGGCTGCTGTAATAGAGAGTGGATTAGTGTCTCTACAATCAGAAAGCTGCTTTTACTACTGCAAATAGATGGAAAGAAGAACTTGGTAAGTAGATAAAAAATTAAGAAGTTGATCTAGCCTGCCAAAAAATTCAGGCTTCTCTGATACAGGAATTAAAAAATAAAAGGCAGGCCTGTCCAGAAAGATTGAAGTAGTTTTAGAAAATATTTTAGCATATTTTATATATTATTTATAAAATGAGCTATTTATGTTAGTTGAGTAATTAGTGATGACAGAATTGTAGATTTTCCTGTTTTGTTCTAAACTAAATGAAAGAGACTAGAAGCCTGATAGTTGAGCTGAAGTCTATAGGGAAATTGGAGGAATAGGTGTAATTATGTGGGTTTTCTTCCTTTTTTTCTCCAAAGGTGTGGAAATAGAAAATAATACAAAATAATACTAATATTTCTGATTAGGACTACACCTATCTTACCCATTAAGAAGTAACTTTAAAAAGTTGTACTAATTACTCTATGAGGGAAAGGAATTACAGTTTATATTTACCAAAATATAAAAAGTAAAGAAGGAAGTCCTTTGTCTTAACATCCTGTATGGTACAGGATATTTTAAAAGCATTGCGACAACTTTTATTGAAAATCACTCAATTCAGATGTCAAGTTAATTCTATCAGTTCAGAATCTGATTTTACAGTACTGTTTTACCTAGGTGAGCCATTCTAGACGACTATTAGACAGTATAAGCAAAAAAAAATTCTGGAGGGACACTAAAATTTAAATAGCATATGTGTAAATAAGCAAAAATGTAGACAGATAATGGTCTAGGAGAGAACCAGTAATATACATATATGTAATATGTATGTTATATATATGTGTGTGTGTGTGTCTGTGTACACATATACTATATGGCCATTTGTACAAAAAGAGACAAATAAAATGCATATTACTTACTTTCTGTAGCAAAAAAGTAATAATATTTTAGTTTAGTACAAAAAAGAATTATTAAGTGTATAGGAAGATAGCAGTCAATCTTTGATAGAAATAGCGAGAAACAAGCATTTTTTTATTTAAAACAGTAAATAAAGAAAACTGTTTCCATCTTTTTAAGAGAGCACGGAGAGCACCTTGACAGCTGTTGAAGAACATAGGTACCTGTAACATATGAGTCAGAGGTATCACCTCAAGATGACATCAAGGTGAGTCACTTCTCTGGTATAGACAGGATAAGAAAGGACTAAAAAAACCCCCAAACAAACAGGACCTTAATAGTGATCAATAGTGACCAATAATCATACAGCCTTTTACAGGTGCTATTTATTGTCATTATATATGTTTCCATCTGATTTTGAATGGAGAGGTAGAATGTACCTTCCTGTGAAGAAGTAATTAAAATTTTGCTTCATCCATCTGCCCTGGATTTACTTTCCTTATAATACGTTTCTAAAATGCATATACAGTTCTGAAACCAATTATCGAGGTTATCTCAAGTGATCTTTTTGCAATACTTTAATCTACAGAGGGTTAGATCAAGTTTAGATTGTTTGACATTTGAAATTGTCTTCTAGTAACAGCTTTAAAGGTATCAATGCAGACAATATTTTATTACCTGTATGGAATTTAAAGAAAATGTCATTACTAGGATACCAAGTTCAATGCTAATATCTGTCAGGAAAAAATCATAACTAGAGATTATATTTATTATAAAAAGTATTTTATTTTGGTTCAACTTATGATTGAATATGTGGTCTTTCTTGGACAGATGGATTTAAACTAACATAAAATACAGAATGTAGGATCCTTACTTTATTTGTACTCTAAATCCAGTGAAACAGATTCAGAAAAAAAATGTGGGGGTTCTATTCATGCCAAAAGAAGTCTTTGGGAATACAAGCTACCATTTTGGAACTAATCATTAGAAAGTACTTGTTAGACTCTGAAAAATATAACAAATGTAGAGAACAGCATCAAAATTAAAGTTGATTTTTTTTTCTGTTTTTGTAGAAATATTGATCAGTTCATATGTTTCACTGTAGTGCATTATATTGTTGCTAATTTCATGAGTTTGAAGTATTTAATTGCATCAGAACCTTGTATTCATTACCCACAGAGATGCTATCCACTGTTAATCATTCATGTAACAGCAAACAGGAAGAACTAAGTCTGCCACTCATCCATCTAGTCTTCATTTATTGGAGGTTGGAGTGGATGACTTTTAGAGGGCCCCTCCAACTAAACCATACTATGATTGGTTTCATCACCTCTTTTTATGGAAACTCTCTTTTCAAGTAAGGACAGAAATATTTAATTAATGTAGAGATGCTATATACTTTTAAAAGAATAATCATCACTCTCTGTGGGTGTGTAGATGATTTTTTCAAAAGACATTATTTATTTTTGAAGAGCAGAAAACTTAGTAAATTCACAGAGGAACTTCTAACATACAGCAGCTACTGGGGGGAGGATGTACATAACACATACAAAAATGTGTGTTATGTACAAAAGCTCAGAGTATAAGTTATCCCCAGAGTAAGGCAATATGTAATGAAAAATTACCATTGGTGACTACATTGAGGGGAACAAAAAGGTTAACCATCACATATGTTATATTTAATACAGAAATATAGCCTATTCTTTCCTTCTTCCTTCTTAAATGTGATCTGGTTAGCATTAATGAACATGGGATTTAATGAAGTTTCACACAGTACTCCATGACATTTAGATATTTAGAGTGAGAAATCCAACTTAAAAGCTTTCTCCCTTTGAATTTTTGATGTGTAAATATTGGGAAAATAGTCACTTGCAATTACTGCAATAAAGGTTTCAAATCTGCGCTGCAAAAACACTTAAAATATATACTTGGAAGAAATAAATACACTTTACAGTAATGAACATTTGTGAGAAACAGCATGTTTTTCTTCAGATAGATTTTATTCTGATAACAACAATGTGAAGAATGAGAATCAGATATATGCAGGTAATCAACATGGCCAAAACCACAGATGAAGTGCTTAAAGAGTAGATTCATTCCATCATCACACTGGCAAAATGGGGACACATACGCTGCTAAGCTTGTTCCCTCTTAGCAAGGGCAAAACCCTGTGTTTATTCCCTACTTTAACACATCATAGGGGTACCCATGTGTGCATTCCTTCACAAGACTGTGCTTTTACAATCTCCAAGCTTTGTATCTCTCTTCCTCCTCCCCAATGGGAGACTTCTGGAAAAAAATTTTATGGCGTTTTTATAACATCCTTTTATCTTCTGCAGAAATTCCACTTCCAGTGGTAGACAGAGAAACCCAAGGTAATCACAAAATGTGAAAATTCCCACACCTAATATTCTTGGCATCTTCCACGAGCAAGGTCATCTTTGAGTAAAAACAACTCATTCCTTTGCTTCTCAGCCAATCTTCCATTTTCAATCCCTTTCTCCCTGCATTACCCCATGTGATGCTATATCTTTCACCATGCTTTAGAAGACAGATTGTAGAGATAAGTAATTTATTTCATAAGCAAATTTTGAGAAAGGGAAATTTTGAAGCAGGCTACGCAGTAAAAAAAAAAAAAAAACAAATAAAAAAAAAAGTCAGGGACAAATAAACGAAGGTCAGGATACTCAGAAGTGATGAATAAGGGAAGTATGGCACAATCTTTCTTAGAATATTAGCCCCTTGCTAAATTGTCTCTTGAATGATGCATATGGATTGAGACACTGGAGAATCCTAGTAACTTTAAAACGTTGTTAATTATTCTAACCTGTTACTCTAGGATGCTTCTCTAAGAACCAGAGCAGACACATGGGAAAGACTGATGCATAAGATTCACTTAATATGCATGATATGGTCTCAAAGCTGATATATTATGGCAATTTAATGTGATAGGCTTGAGGGCTTTTTTTTGAGGATATGTTACATTTTAGTTAAAAAAACACATAATATAAATTCCTTAATTTCAATACCTACCTGCAGAATGAAGACTCAAGAAAGCATTATAACCACAGTGAATTTTGCACATATCTTTTTTTGTTTGTTTGTTTGTTTGTTTGCAATTGTGAAAGCAGTCTGTCTCATTCAGGCCAGTTGTCACATCTTTAACTAAAGGCATTTTTTCAATTAGACAACATTGTCACGAAAAATAGGTCTCTTCAAGTTTCACTACAATGAAAGTTAAACTAAGCATGAAAATATTTATTTTTCAGCAGGAAGCAAAAAAATTCTAAAATCACATAAATTACTACATTTATGTTTGAATCACTGTTGGTTTTACTAATGAATCAGTTTTTTTTAGTGTCCATCCACAGCATTCTTAGTGTGCGTGTATACCATTGCCAAATGCTAAGATTATAATTTGTCAAGCCCTCAAAATAAGCAATTTATGCCCTTTTATAGTAGACAATAGAATAATCATAATAGGTATTTGTGTATTTGATTTTGGTAGAGATTTTGAAATATCACAATTGCCTCAACATTTACACTCTCAAAGACACTGCAAAAATTTCAAAGATGTTATATATTTTAAAGAATTCACCATTTCAGACAAGGAAACAACATAAGGAACCACCTCTAGGCAGCATCTGAAATAGTACTTACAAGCTCGACTTCTGGAAACACGGATACCTTACCTAGTGAGATAAAAAACTCCTCAAAGTCAGCTAAAACTGTTTCACGGATATTGGTGTCTCTATTGGCCAGAGGACACAAACAACTCTTTGTATTTCTGTCAACTCTTCGGAACAGTTGTTATTTTCAAGGTGCACACATATACAGGCCTTATTACAAGTAAGAGAAAAATGTGGTACCAGAGCAGTTCTCAAAGGCAAAAAGAATAATAACCTGTTATTTATGAAACTTTGAACCATCACTGACATACTGTCATGGCTTAGCCCCTCCCAGCATCCCAGCATCCAGCACCATGCAGCTCCTCACTCACCCCTCCACCAGCCAGACTGGGGACAAAATTGGAAGGATAAAAGCCAGAAAACTCATGAGTTGAGATAAAGACAACTATTTTGAAAGAGCAAAAGCTGTGCGAGGCAAAGCAAGATATCAATTCACCTCTTCCCATGGGCAGGTTCAACCATCTGCAGGAGAGTAGGGTTCCATCATGCAGTATGGTGACTTGGGAAGACAAATACCATCACTCCTAATATACCCCTCTTGCTCCTTCTTTCCCCTACTTTATATCCTGAGCATGATCGCACATGGTCTGGAACACTCCTTTGGTCAGTATCGGTCACCTGCCATAGTTGTGCCTCCTCTTAATTTCTCCTGCACCCCCACTCTCCTGACGAGTGTGACAGTACAAAAAGCAGAAAGGGCCTTGGCTCTGTGTAAGCCCTGCTCAGCAATAAGAAAAGCATCTCTATATTATCACCCTGTGTTCAGAACAAATCCATAACACACCCCCTTACCTGCCACTGTGAAGAAAGTTAACTCTACCCCAGCCAAAACCTGCACATGTAATAAAATAACAAGTATTATTAATTATTTTGTAACTGAAACAATTTCAGAAGGTAACAGAAATAATAGGTGTTTCTTTTATTGTGCGTAACCTTAAATTACGGGAACATGGTACTCACCAGCACTATGTCAGTATGACAGCAAATAATAAGAATGTGATCACATTTCTTGAAGTGACAGACAGGGCCCACCCATTTTTTGCTCTACTGACAGATTCCAGATGAAATTGAATCACATAAAGATGTGAACTCTCAAGATGTTTTATTATATATTACAAAGAGAGTCATTATACATTGGTATTTAACACTTAATATTTCTGAAATATAGTCCATTCTGAATATTGTAAAATATCGTGGATAAAGACAAGATAAAATAAAATTGATAAATGTAAACAAGATATAATAAAATATGAATGCATTTAATACTGTACATCTATCTGCCTTTAGTTTTGTTACTATGTGCTTTTTTTCTCTTCAAAAGATATCTCTTTAAAGATGTTAAAACTCAATTAAAAAAAAAAAACTACTGAAAAGGTGCCTCATTCCTGAAGAGGCTCAGAATTAACTAGAACTTACTTATGCTCTTTTTGGCAAGAAGATGGCATTGTTGTTTTGGGTTTTGTTGTTGTTGTTGTTGGTTGGTTGGTTTTGGTTTTGTTTTTGTTTTACTGCAAACAAGCTATAAGCATTTGTTGTGTAGCATGAAATACCAAATTTTACACATAGCAATAGTATACCCTTTTCTAGAATCTCTTATATTCAGTCAGACAATAAAGATTAAAATATTGAATCATGAACTCATTAAAGCTACAAATTTCCTGGGTAATAATTAAGCAACGTCCTCAGTAATGCTTAATTAACACAGTCTTAGAAAAAACAGCTTAATAAACAGCATGTGAAAGATACTTTGGAATGAATAAAAGTCATCAAATCCTGTGTTTCATTTTGGGACCCTCACTACAAGAGAGACACTGACTGGAACACGACCAAAGAAGGGCAACAAAGATGATTAAAGGCCGGGAGCAAAAGATTAATGGGGAACATCTGAAGGATCTTGAGTTGTTTAGCCTGGAAAAAAGGAGGCTCATGCTCTGCAAGTACCAGAAAGGAGCTTGTAGCCAGGTGGGGGTGGCCTCTTTTCCCAGGTTATGAGTGACAGGGCAAGAAAAAATGGCCTCAAGCTGTCCCAGAGATGGTTTAGAGTGCATATCAGGAAAAAATCCTTTACTGAAAAGCTTTTGAGGTATTGAAACAAGATGCCCAGGGAAGTGGCTAGGTCACTGTTCCTGGAGGTATTAAAAAGATATGCAAATGTGGCACTCAGGGACATGTTTTAGTAGTGACTTGGCAGTGTTAGGTTTATGTTGGACTCACTGATTTTTAAGATCTTTTCCCATCTAAATGGTTCTATGAGTCTGTGAAAAAAAAAAAAAAAAATCCAAATAGTGTTTTGTAGACTAATGAGTGTCGGGTCGAATCACTTTTTCAGCAAAAATACCTTAAGATCTCAAGGATCCTGACAAATATTTCTTTAAAAGCTGTTATCTTATATTCCACTTGAAGAAATTATTTTTTTCTTAACAGATTTGAAAAAGCTTGAACTTCTCTCAGCTTGTTCAAATTACTAATTCAGAAGTGCATGTAAAATCTGTAAGCATTTTTTCTCATAGGAATGGAAAAACCACGCAACTTTCTAGTTATTAATGAACCAAAGCTATTCCTAAGACATTAAAAAAAAAAAAGAAAGAAAAAGAAAAAAAAAGAGACAAAGTTTTTTTCTTAAAATTAATCAAAAGTGAATTTTATGGAAAAATGTTACATTTTTATCAGGAAAGTTCAGAAGATCCTTATAACAAATGTGATATGTCACAATATGTTATTGTGATTATCATGGCATTATTAAATGCATTTAAACAATATAGTCATTCCACAAGCATTTTATTTATCTAGACTGTTGTGAACAAAATCTGCCAAAAGTAGATACAACACATGTATAATGCCTTCAGTGGCTGTGATGCAATAGAAAGTTGGGTAAAGCTCTGCTGTCCTGAGATTTGTAGCTCAGCTTTGGGACAAGAAAAAGTTGTAAGTGACCTTCTGATAACAGCACAGAGCCACTATGTTCAGTTCAGAAATTTCTTTAGCCATACTCACTGCAAATGCTTCCTATGCTGCAGCACTCACTCGGAGGCAAGCACTCAGTTATATTTTATTTTATATTTGGTTTGCTTTCCCCTCCACCCCCCTGCCAATTTATTTATTCTGCTCCTCACAGTTCATTATTACTGTGAAGTTATTAATATTGCATAAACCTGACAAGTGCTGCTGTTATTTTTATGTGCCATGTTCATGATCACAAATAAACTATGACTCTTTAGTGTCTTGTACGAAAGTACATACACAGATGAAGTCTCAAATGATAAATTTTAGGTGGCAAATTACAACATGTTTCAGTCATTCTAAGAGGGTTTTTTGTACCTCTTGGATCATTAATTTCTATGTTTTTTTAAAAAAAATTAACTGAATCCTATTGAAAGATTACATTTCACAAACTCACATATCTCCATGAATTCTTGTGATTCTGATATTGCAGAGCAAAAGATTGAGATCACAATCACAATGGATTATGAATAAAGAAATTTAATGCTACCCCTTTTATATATATAATACATAAAAAAGGAATAAGTTTCAATCAAATTTTAAGGTTGCTGGTATTTACATATCAGGACAATTATGTATTTGTCTTTTGATAAGCACTGTCTCTGCTATGCTTTTTGGTTCCTGTTGTTGCACTTACCTCAATCATCAGTTGTGTGACTGAATGTGGACTTCCACATGGGTATAGCACTTGAGGACATGGTTAAGTGATGAGCAGTGATGGTGCTAAGCTGATGGTTTGACTTGGTAATCATAGAAGTGTTTTCCAACATTAATGATTCTATACTTCTATGATTCCATAAAACCTAACTTTTGCAGTTCTTTTGAGTTCTTAACTCTATCACTTTCATATTATGAATGAAAAAAGTACTCTCCTTCCTTCCTTCCTTCCTTCCTTCCTTCCTTCCTTCCTT
>VWZU01017021.1:1582044-1600662 GCA_013397095.1 Sterrhoptilus dennistouni | reverse complement strand
CCTTCCCTTCCCTTCCCTTCCCTTCCCTCCCTTCCTTTCTCTCTTTCTCGTCTAAGTACATGAGTGAGAAAACAAGAAAGGGTGAATGAATAGCCTGGTTTAAGAATGAGGAGCTAAAACCAGTTGTTACCACCTTGTTAATTTCTCTTGTTCTAATAGTGAGAACCGGTGAATACGGATGGGCTGTTGTGAATTTATGTAGAGTTAAATATCAACATTCTCTACAAAATGTTTCTCATTTTGCTTCTTTTTCACGGTTTTAAAAACATAGACAAAATTTCTTCTTTTATAGTCTTACAACAATTAGAAAGAGAATTTCTAATTTTTCCATCCAGAGGCTGTAGGACAAAGCTTTCTAGATTCTCCTAAAATATTGGTATTACACTTACTCAAATTTGATTAGAAAGAATAATGTTGTCTATTAAATGTTTTACTTCCCTATTACCACAGTTGCTTCTATTTACATATTAGACTCTATTATAGTAACAACAGTACTAAATGTAACAGTTATATCTTCTTATCACAGAAAAAACTAAAACCTTGAACATTAAACATGTAATTATTTCTATTGGAGTCATAGTAAAACTGACTTTATTATGGCTAGGCTTTTTAGTAAGTAAACAACTCCAGGAATTCTGTTAAACCAGAGAGGGCAGCTATGAAAATTTATTTTGTGACTAAGCCATCTTAGTAATTATGCAATTTATTTTTAAATGGAATAAGCACACATGAATTAAACTTCATAATGCTTTTTGTCTGGACCTACACCATTAAATGAGAACATATGAAAAAAAGCAAAATATTTATGTACTGCTTGCAAGGCAATCAAAATATTCAAATTTGTGATACTTAAAGCAGATGAAACACTTAATAGAAATAATGCCCCCTCTGAAATGCCTGAAGGCATCTGCTAACTTAATTGTAAAATTCCATTATATAAGACAAAAGAACTGTACCTAGCCATGATATATTTGAAATGTTGGTTTATTTTTTCCTTAGGTCCCAGGATAATGATTTTCCAGTTATGGAGAATGCTTCTGTGTAAATAGATTCTTCCTTCAGGAAAGTAAGGAATGACTAATAAACAAGCTTGGCATTTTCAAAGGCAATTAGTACAGCTTGAAATTAGATATGCAAATTAGCAATGCTCCAGTAAATTGGTGGTTGGTACACAGATATTTTCTCTTTAGATATACAAAAAAAGCACACTCCAAACCACAAAAGGAATGAATTTATGCTTCACTTTTCTTTAAACCAGTCTAGAGATTTTAATATTCTACTCATGGTAAGTAGCAGAGTTGATTATGGTAATTTGAGGGTTTTTTTTCTTTACAAGGTTTACGAGGCAATAACCATAGTCCAGAGCAATAAATTTTAAGGCCAAAGGTGATTATTGGTCTCTATACAGCTTTTAATGTACTAAGTATTACTCTCAAATTACAGTCACACTATAATTCTGGTTAATATATATGCTATTTTTTCAGTTGTTATCATTGCTATTGTTTTCGGTGTTATCAACATGTATAGCACTTTTTTAGACATGTTAGTAACTTAATGAAGAATAATGACATTTCTGAATAGGAGGGAAAGCTGAGGCACTCTTTCTGTTGCATTATTCTAGAAAAGATTTGGGTTGATCAGGCCTCCAACCAGATTCAGGCATTTGTTCCTTGGTCAGAGAACAAGAGCTTTTAAGTAAGAATATTACAGAAAATTAGGGCTAGAGAAAATGTCTTGGAATTGTGCATTTTTCTCCACCCCTATAATTTAATATATTATAAAAGTTTGGTTATGAGCTGAGTTATTAAAACCTGAAAATGTTTACTGAAAAAATTTTGGAAAAGTAAAAAAATCATAGAGAGATACAGAGATGCAAGTCCAGTAAATATTGCATGGTTAACAGCTCTCACTAGAACCAGTAGGAAAAAACTGTCTGATTAACCCTCTTACTCATAGGCAAAAGACAGTGTTCAAAATTTTTGAAAACTTCAGCTTTTTTCAGCCATAATGTCATATTTTCTGGCAATGATACTTCTGAATGTCTCTCATAGGTATCCTATTTGCTAACTGTAGTTCCCCATGCATGACAGAAGTCTGTACATCTCTTCATCCCTTTCACCTTATTCCATCTCTTTCTTTCCTTGTTGGTTTTTTGTTTGATTTTGTTGATTTTGTTGGTTTTTTGTTGTTGTTTTTTTTCTCTTCCTGATTCTTCGACCTCCTACTTTTTGCTTTGCTTCTTTTGATGTCATTTAAGTTTGATAGCATTCAAGTTCTGATTCTCATGTTCATGCAAACTTTGAAAATTTGAAAGTACACTTGAACTAGCAACTCTGTAGAATGCAAAAAATTACATTTTGCCTTCTTGTCCAGACACTCTTTGTGGGTATTCTTACAGATTATTTTTTTCTGTGTAAAGTACATTTTTACTAGACCTCGTCAAGCTCACTGGAGAGTTTGATCATTCTCTAAACACAAGGAAGATTCGATCAGATAAAACCCTAGAGTATAGTTCTGAGTTGATATTTCTCTCCCATATGCATTTGTCATTTATGTAGATTCTTCAATTATGGAAGATATTCTGTGCTTAATTATTCACAAAGATCTTGTCATTTATTATGCGCTGTGCACAATAACTGACCAGCTTAAAAATATCAAAAGTAAATGACACAGAGACCAGTTTATAGGACAAAAGGGGGAAAAAAATCAAATCTCAGAACTGAAGAAAATTTTAAAACAAGTAATGATTCTTTTTAAAATAAATGATGATTCAAGCAAAATTCTTCCACTACTAGCATCAGAGAAAAAATCTTGCAAATTGACTTGAAAAAATTTACTTGCCATTATTTATATAAACTTCAGGGAGAAGGTGGGTGTCACTACACAGAGTAGCTTTGTGTGCATAAAACATTAGATTGTCTAAATGCCCTCTAGTCTTCAACCAAAACAAGAATTTACAAACTCAGTAGCTGATACACTGAAGAAAACTAAAATCCTCTTCGATTTTTCCAGAACTTCAGGAGCCTGATATAAAAATTTCCCTCAAGTGTAAACATGTGCTCTAGCATAAGATATACAAGTACTTAGTTATTTTGCAAGTTAGAAAACTAGTTTGTTAGACTGAAGCAAATGTTTCTCTTTGTGCAGTAAATTTGAAGTCTCTTTCTGGGAAACAAATAAGTTCAACCTCTTAACAGACTATCGGCCCATGGGATTTTTCTGTATGATTTTCACTATCTGCAGTCCTTTCTTTCTTGTGCAATTACCAAGGACAAGATGTCCAAATCCTCCTGGGCAAGCTGATATTCTAATTATTTTTAATGCTTTTCAATTGAATCTCTAGCAATCAGCTGATGAAGTTCACTTTTTTTCAAACAAATCATTATTTTAACCAGTCCTCAGATATACAGAAAATGGTCCTCTCTAGTAGCCATTTAGATTCCAAGTTTCTGCTTCTAACATTTATTCAGTAGATAAACCTTTGTCACTGCATCCTGAGTGCCTTATGTAGCATTGCTTTCTAAAATCATCCTGAAACTTATTTCATTATGATGAGCACTTTCAAAACAAAATAGGTATCTGTAAGAGTGTGGTTTATGAGGATATCTTGGTGACAGTTATTCACAGTAAAGGCAAACTCAATAAACTTAAAAAGCCCTGATATATAAACCGTGATGTAAAGTATGTTTTAAAGAAAATAACAAACCCTAGAGCTTAGGTCACTAGCAGTTGAGACTTTAAAGAGATGTTATAGCACTGACATGAAAAGATTCAAACAGCCCTGTTCTGTGTGAGTGTATGTGTTTGCATATGTGGAGTCTGTTTGTGTATGGGATTCACTCTTTTTCCTCAAGCTGAACTGCACAGCAAGTCAATGCTATTCAGAGTCTGAAAAAGCTGGTGTCAGAAATGAAGGTTGGACAAACAAGACATGGGCAGGGACACTGGGAGGGTGTGATTGGCAAAGGCTGCTCAGGCTTTGAGAGACCAAGCAGATGTGCATGTGTCAGCAGCTCAAAGGGGAGCTGTGGATGGGGAAGAGATAACGGGGGAACTCTCGACTTCATAAAGTGGAGAAAAGAAAGATCTGCCTGAGTTGTTCACAGCTGAGAGTGTTGAGGGGTTTAAGTGGGTGCTGGGAAGATCACTGCTCTCTATGTCAATCCATACAGATGTACCTCTGCACTGTGTGTTTCTATATTTTTGGACATGCTTAGTCTTGTTGCCAAGGGGTCATCTAAAGAGGGATGTCAGCAAACAGACTGGGGATAAGTTAATCTGTTACTCTAATCTCATGAGAAATCTTGACACATTTAAATGCATTTCTAAGTAAAATATATTAATTTTAAATGAACTAAAACCTCCTAATCTAAACCACTACAAAAGAACAACATACCAAAAATTAGGAAATAGCATCTCTGTATCTTTCTACAGATTTATTCTGAGTTCTTATGTGGCTTCAACATTTCTATAGGTACTGAGAGAACAGAGTAGTTTTTATTTTTGATGGCATTGCCAAAAGAAGCATTAAAGTCTACACAGAAGCTGGTACACGTGTTTTAAAAAGACCCTGAATCTCCTATTTCTTTGAGAAAGCCTAAACACTACATTATTGTAGATCAGTGATTAAGAAAGTAACAAGATAATTGGTGTTTCCTCTGTTACAAAGGAAATGGCCTTTCCTGTTTCACATCATTCTGTATCAATGGCTCGTATGCCTCAGTAAGATGACTAGTACTGATACGCAGATCACTGGAATGAAGCAGAAAATACAGAATTTTTTTAATGTTACTTTCTCCATAAACATCTTCATCACTGATGTGTCATGCTCTAATGGCTTCTGGACTATTTCTTGTTATCTTTCTGACTTATTTTCTAGATGAAAAATAAGAAATCACAAAGAACTCAAGGAGGATGGGAAAAAGTCTTGCTCAGCTCTCTTTAGTAGGAATTAAAAGGAAACCTTTTGTAAGATTTCAAAATAGGTGTTAGAAAGTTGTGCAAAAAACATGAATAAGAATCTACAGTATAGTCTAAACTAGAAAAAACTCTCTGCTTACAAAGCATGTTCTTAGAAAGAAAGCAACGTGAGAAAAGAAACCTTTCATTTCCAGAACTTAACCTTATTGAATTTAGCATATGAGTTTAGTCTTCTTTAAGAAGCCAATCCAACTTAGTTGAAACTTCAAAATTAAAGACAATGAAGCATGTTAAGTGAATGCTATCATGCTCAATATATTGAATCTTAGAAAATAATTACTTGTCTTGCTGAGAAGACAGATGCAGGCAATGCAACACTTCACTGTTAAAAAAGACTGTCTTTCACAGACTATATAAAAATGTAGTAGATAATAACCAGTTTTACATCACAGCTTCTTGCTTCAAATTATAAACTAGAGTCACTGAAAATAGCATGTACAGCATCATACTGCGTGGAGACTATTCACTGTTCCATGCATTCAGTGGTACTAGGAAAGTAAAATTATATAATGTGCGTGTAAACTGACAGCTAGATTCCCATCTAACCTCACTTTTAAAAACATTTATTGTGTTTATATGAATGCAAAGAATATTATAATAAAGAACATTATAAAATGTCAGGTTATAGCTGACCTTTTAGCAATATAGATTTTTATTCAAATACTGTTGAGTAGCCTATGATTGTAGTTTCTAGATACATTACCAAAAGGTTTTATATGTATTGTCCAGTTTGGGTCAGCTATTCTGGCCATACTCCACCCCAGCTTCTGGTGCAACTCAGCACTGGTAGAGAATGTGAAACTGAAAATTCTTGGACTCAGTGCAAGCACTGCCCAGCAACAACTAAAACGTCAGTGTGTTATCATCATTTTTCAATTAAACCTAAAATAGAGAACTGTAACTTTTGCTAGAAAAAAACCACAACTATTCCTGACAAAACCAGGACATCAACCCACGATGCTTTTCACTTTGATTCTTCCAATTCTTTCCCCCATCCTATCCAGGGAGAAGTGAATGAGTAGCTGTTTTGTGCTTAGGTACTGACTGGAGTCAATCTACAACACTGCCCTCCAATAGTGGCATATGATTAAAGTTATTAGACTAAATTTATCACCAACCATATTTAGAATTATATGAGGCATTACATTGTCTTCCTTAAGTTAAAAGACATCAGGAAAAAATACAATTCTTTTTCAAAATATTTATCTCTGCAGTCTTGTCTAAAATGTCACTTGCAGCTAGGAAAAAAAATTACATTTGTTATGAATTAGGGAGAGGTGTCTCTGCCTAAATGAAGGTAAAATTTTAGTGTTCCTTAGTGAAGTTGCCCATGAATAATATAATAATATGTTCAGTCACTTTTCCAGGCCTTTTTCACACTTAAAATACTAAAAGGCTGTCGCAATAGGACATGAAATAAAGATGCTTAACTCCAGTCAGTGGGAAGTAGAAATCAGAAGGCTTTATTTACAATTCATTCAGCCCTTTTATAACATGCTTTGCTAAGAAGACACGTTATTGGTCCATAGGACTGACACCTCTCCCATTGGCTGAGTAACAGAAATAGCAAACACCTGCTGTTATGGGAAAGGAATATTGTTTACACACGGTTGAAAAGTTTTCCTTGGGAAGAGCTCAGCAATTCTCAGGCTCAGAAAATATTGAGCCCACAAAAGGCAATCAGCATCATTTCCCTGAAACTATATTATTCAAATGGTTTCAGGATGATCTGCAAAAGAACATTCAAGTGGCATAACTTCGACTGCTAAGGATTACAAAGGACTTTTTCATATGCTGATGTCAATGATGTGGATTCTATTTAAAAGTAAACGTGAGGTAGAGAAATAAAAAGAAATAGAAAAGAGAGGGATCAAGAAAAGGAGAGAGAGAATTAGAGATAGAGAGAGAGATGAGCAGAAGATAGCCAGCATCCATGGATCCAATGGCACCCCTTTGGTCTTCCTTCATCTTGGACTTGAGATGGTGAGGGTCCCAGAATTCTTCTGAGGGTACCACTTTTATACAGTCCAAGTTCCAGGTATCCATAGAGGCTGTTCCCATAACTTGGGGTGGTCTTTGACTGTGATACATGTATAAGCAGTCACCTCCTTTCTCACAGATTGCCACAGTGGGAATTTTTGTCTGGATCCGTTAACTGTGATGTGCTAACCAGATCTGCCTCACCAGGCTTGAAATTAATACCTTCCTGTTGTAAAGTACTCCTGTCTCTGTTTATCTCAAGTTCCTGCTGTGGTGGTTTATCTTATGGCAATTTCCTTCTGTGGCCTTGACAGTGTTCTGAGAGAGGCAACTCTATAGTATTTACAGCATTAAAAAGTTCCTAATATCACACTCTCATGAAAAAAACAAAGGGTTACCATTGAAAAAGGAGCGAGAGGATGATTATTGTGAGTCATAGGAAATGGATTAACATCTTGGACAATTAGATAATTTATTAAAATACAGTCAGAGCTGTGAAATTGGTGGAGGTCCCAAAGTTCTGAATTATAGTGTCTTAAGCAGAATATCAGTAATCAATCAACTTCTTTATGGTCATTGTATTTGAATTTTAAAAGCTACTTAAGGTTTTTCGGACATTTGGTCATTGAGTATATTTACATGTAGGTAACACCCTGAACACTTTTAAACTAATCTAGCTTAGAATGTAAATTTCACATTTCAATAGACTAAAAATATATAATTTAAGTGGGTTTTCTATCTGAATTCCTTCATATTCAGTTCAGTCTTGCTTGCTTGGAAGAGATGAAATTATGTTAGAACTAATACACATTTTTCCAGCAATTAATTCTATGTTCATAATTTATTCTGAGATGACTCCTGACTACTGACTCCAGGCAAAGAGAAATTAATGTGTACAGTGTGAGAGTGATTATGAAATAAGAATTTATTCAGATCCTTGACCACATAGCAGCACTATAAAATACTACAGTCCCATTTATTATCCAAATAATGAAAAAAAAAAATCTGGGAATATCTTAGGTTTGATGGATAAGGCATTTCATATGGACACAATCCTGCAATAGATTTCCTAATAGAGCAGAGAACTTTTCAGCATTTGTATTTAAGGGGACAAAGTGAACATAGTGAAAATCACAAATTAGAAATATTACTGGGGCACAGGTGTGTGTGCCTCAGAGTCCCTGACCAGAGCATACCTGGTTTGTCAACTGTTGTGAAATATTATATTATTCAAGACTCTTGTGACACCTTGAAGGCACATTTTCACATCTTCACCTAGTGAAAATACCTGTAAAATTTCAGTTTTCCTAGAGAAGATGTCTGTGAAAATTGTTGTTACATCATCACTTTTGCAGCCCTTTATCATCCTTAAAATGCCAAAAGGAATTCAGTGTCATATTACTGAAATTATACTATTTGAGTGCTATTCAGGATGATCTACAAAGGACACTCAAGTGAAACAACTTTGACTGCTAAAGATTAGGAAGGATTTTTTCTGATGCAGAAGGTAACAAGACAAAGGTGGCATGGTTCATTCATATATGTCTAGCAGGCTCAAAAATTTTTAAGTTTGCTACTCATGAATCTGGGAGAAAATAAATTAGATTTATCACTTAAAGGAAATATTGATGTCTCTGATCACTACTCAGACAGGTGAATATTGTGGATGTGAAACTGGGTAAGAACTGGCAATCCAGAAAGCCAATTTACAGCCAAATCCTGGGCTGTACCAAAAGCAGTGTGGCCAGCAGGTTGATGGAGGTGATGTTCCCACTCGCTCCTCACATTAAATCCCTGCAGGCGTGCTGGGTCTAGAAAGGGGATTTATGAGAAAGATCCAATCCAAACTGTTGTATGACACCATGAATCTATGATTCTGTGTTCATGAATGAACTAATTAATATATGTATTTAAATGATGTGATCATTAATAATGAGAAAGGAAACCTTGGGGATATAATAGCTATTATTCCATTATTCATATAAACATCAGTTCAGTTTTCAGTGTCAATTAATGGAGCATGTAATAGGTCATTTGAAAAGAAAAGGATATAAAATTATTATAAACCTACAATTTCCCTTCCAATGAATATATTATGCAGCACTGTTGAAAGTAATGGAAAGGATAACAATAAATTGACAGCATGGCTTCAGATATTCTGATGTTCATTTTAACCACCTTATTTGTCCTATGAAATGTGATAATTCTTTAGAAACCACCTATGGGTGCCAGTGTTTATCAGACATATAAAAATATAGCACAAATCTAGGAACCTTTTTGACTTTTAACTGCTCAATTTCTTTTTGTTCAGCATCTTCAACTCAATAACAAATAAGTTATCAAGAGAAAAATAAGGTGAGGGAAAAAGTAGGCAGAGTTCAAAAAGACAAGGTCCTGGAAAGCGGCATCATAAAAATACAAGTAAATAAATTACTTCATAAACTTCAAGGGAGATATTACTTGTTAACTAGATATTCACTGAGACAAGAAGTTAGACTAAAGCTATGTCTTTTGGGAACCCTGGATGAATCACTGTTAACTGGAAACTGATAAAGCCATTCTAATATGGCCTTTAGGCAAATGCATTATCTGTCAAGATATTTATGGTCAAGCAGGTCTACAGTCTAGATTTCAGAGTATGATTGCAGGGTACAGACACTGTGTAGTTTAACAGACATAAATGTTGCATACTAGATGATGACTGGGAAGTGTTGTTATGTGTTTATACTTTCCATGTTGTGTAGAGAGAAACATACTGAAGAGAATAATAGGAACACTAAAATTACTACCAGAAAAAACCAACAATGGAGTAATGATTTTACAGAGGGCTTAGTCTTTGAGTTATAATATAGCTACAGAATAAAAGAGCAACAAACTCCAGAGACCCACTGGCATCCACTAATTCATCTTGCAAAAGGGCACTGGGGTTAAACCATCTAGAAGCTGTCTCTTCAATTACTTTAAAAGGCTAAAAGAACGATGATCTTTTTCTAAGGCCTTGTTACACTGGATAGTCCCTGCAGGTAAAAAAAAGATAATCAGACTGACAAAATTCAGTGAATGGACAGTTAGTGCTTTTTACTGCACAAGCCAACAGCCTGGAGACAAGGGAGGAATGTCAAGTCCCAGTTTATTATTGCTTCACTAGGCTTATTAACTGTTGCTTTTTTCCAGTTGCATAACATGGATATTTTGGATGTCACTTGAATCTATTCCTGCATGATCAGCTCCTCTCAAATGTTTGTTTTAAGCAGTGGAGCAAATTTTAATTACAGTTACCACAGTGTAAATCAAGAGTAACTCCAGTCCAGGCATTGGAGTGTCATATTAAGAAGCTAAACTCAGTTCAGAAAGAAACTCTCTGAATAAATGCTGTGAACTTGCTTAAGAGTCTTTTCTGGCACAGAGGTATGTGTCAAAGTATCCCTTAAATAGTTACCCAAGATATCTGCAGCATGTATGTTGGTTCTTTGTTCTGCAAACAACAAAGCTCTTCTTTCCTGTGTTCTTGACTCATCCAGTCATTCTCCCACTCCCAGAGTTTCTACTTTGTCTGTGTGCCTTTTAAGGAATAGACATGACAAAAACGTTCTCTAAAAATATCCCCAAGAACTGAAATGCCAGGGTGATAAATGGATGGATTGTTAAAATCTTTTTATGGGAAAAAATTGTACATTTAACAAATATTGATGTTATAACTGAAATCTAGTAATTATTGGCAGATAATTATTACAGAATAAGAAAAAATACTAATACACTTAAATTGTTAAATACACATTTCTCAGCTATTACTACTTCTGCTGGTGTTATGTTTACCCTACCCCTGCTCCTATATCCTAAGGTTTTTTCTGGTATTGACGTGTGTGATGGAGTGTTATTGGGAATTTTAAATATCTGAGGTACATTGCCAAGACAGACAGATATGATATTCATGTTTCTCCTCTTTTAGGGCAAATTTGGGAGAAAACCTCTGAACGGGGTCCCTCTGGAAAGCAAACCCAAACAGTCTCTCCCCAGTTGGTCCGGGAAAAAATCTCTTTAGAGAAAAAGTGAAAAAACCTTTTTATTTAACAAACAAAGTGCCCATGAGCATATTACTAAAAATTAATAATATGAAACAATAAAACCTCTCACCATTCTGAAGAGAGATAGCAAAATTGAGAAACTCCTTGCTGTGGGTGAAGCTCGGCTCGCTCGGTCTCTTATCAATCCCTCCTGTGCTGGAAAATGCCAAGGTCCAGGACCTGGTGGGCAGCAGGAGTAAGATCTTGGTGTCTCTCTGGGTTTTTCAGCCCAGGACAGGTTTAAACAGTTCCAAGAAAAAGGGAAAAAAAAAGTCCAGGGAACTTCTCTGCCTCAGCTAGCTAAAAACTAACTGAAAGCAAAAGAGATCTTTGCTGACTGCCTGCTACATAGGAAGGAACTACTAAGAGGAAATATGAGGTGACACAAAGTAGGGTTAAAAACACAGTAGAAATCAACTAGCTGTTTGGCTTCTTAAATTTTTCATAGTATAAATTTCAGATTCACTCTTTTAGTCCTGAAAAAAGCTTCATCAACTCATGCTATGAAATATGAATATTCATAAGAAATATCAATCAGCATTATTGATACTCTTGATCATATAACTACATATGTGTGCTGGTTTATTAAAAAACTTAGCAAGTATGATAATAAGTAATTGCAACTAAATATTTCTGCCTCATGAAGAAATTATTTATTAACCTGATATTTTCAATAGTTTGATAGTGGATAAGTTCCCTTGGATCTTTTGGATATGCAATGCAATTATGATGATTTCAATTTTTTCCAACAGCTTCTATAAAAAAAGTCATACAAATATGGTTTTTAAAAGAAAAATGTAAAAGAAAATTGAGTTGAAATTATAAAAACATAATTTTGCTAGAAGCCAATGTCCTCACTGGAATTTAAAACCATGAAGTAGCTGCCTAAACAATGTAGAGGGAAGAGCTAAACACATCAATATCCTAGCCATATACTCCCATGTTCATATTTCAGTCCTCCTAATTGCATACACCTGCACCAAATTTTGAAATAATTACACTCTTTTTCTTCAAGGTACTGCAAGATGGATTTTACTGAGCAGTTAGACCTTCAGTAAGCATTTTACTTGCTCCTGCCCCTGCAGGAACTCTGAAGCAGTTTTAACATCTCCTCATGGATTCTTTACTTATTGTAATGCCATAAAGCACTCTTCTATCATCTCATTAACATGGAAACAGTTACGTTTCCATGTCATAATCAAAGACAGAAAGGCAGAGAATATCTAGTGCTTCAGTAGGCTGTCCAGAGAGTCACAGGAGCAGGAGGCACCGACTTCATCTTACTTCAGGTAGTTTATAGTCTTACATCACTTTACAATGACTTTTTAGTGTTAAAATATATGAGATGACTTTCATGCACAGAAATAGAATTTAAACAAGAAAAAGGTCTGTGATGTTCTTCAAGCAGTGCTACAGAAGATGGATTTTTTTTTTTTTTGCCTAGATTTGAAACTGAAGCAATTGTACTCTGTAAGTACGTATGCTGCAAAATTTTAGAGCAGCCACAGTCACATTTTTTGCAGCATCCAGTACCACCAACATTCTCTGATGGGTTGGGCAGAGGACCACCTCAGTTGCTGATGCCAATATGCCCTACTTAATATCAAAGCATGATGTTGCTTAAAATTGCCAATAAGGAAAATTTTGTGTTCCAACTAAGTGTAAATAAATAACAATTCACATGATATTACATTCTACATGCTTCTTTGGTTTATAACTGTGATCAATGACTCGATGTCCAAGTGATAGTTGATTGACACTAGTGGTGGTTGATGTTTCTCAGGGGTTGGCATTGGGACTCTGGATCTGCTTCCCACCTTTGTCGGCAACACGGACAGTGGACTCGAGTGTGCCTTCAGCAAATCTGATGATGGCATGAAGACACTGTGGTGCTGTCGACAGGTTGAAATGAAAGCATGCCTTCCAGAAGGTCCTGGACAGGTCTGAGAGGTGGGCCTGTGTGAAGTTTATGAATCATAGAATCATAGAATGTTAAGTGGTGGAAGAGACATTAAAGATGACCTAGTCCCAACACCTCTGCCATGGGAGTGGATGGCCACCCACTAGAACAGGTTGCTCAGATCCTTGTTCAGCCTGATCCTGAACACTGCCAGCGTTGGGATATCCACAACTTCTCTCAGCAACCTGTTCTGGTGCCTCACCATTCTCACAGTAAATAATTTCTTCTTAATATCTGATTTAAACCTACCCTCTTGCAGTTCACAACCATTAATCCTTGTCCTGTCACTATATGCCCTCATAAAAAGTCTTTCTCCAGTTCTCTTGTAGGGCTTTATGCAATAAGTTCTTCCTCTCAAACCTTCTCTTCTCTGGGGTGAATAATCCAAATTTTCTCAATTTGTTTTCACAGGAGACGTGCTCCAGCCCTCTGATTATCTTTGTTGTTTTTATCAGGACCTGCTCAAACAGGTCCATGCCTTTCTTATGTTGGTGGCCCCAGAACTAGATTCATTAATCCAGGTAAGATTTCACAAGAGCAGTGCAAAGGGGAAAAATCACCTCCCTTGATCTGCTAGTTCTGATGTAACAAATATTGACCAATGAGGTATGAGTAAAGATTCCAACCTTTCAGGTGGAAAAGGCCCTGAACAGGCTTCTCCCGTATCCTGAGACATCTGCAACTTCTGGTCCAAAATTAGCATTAGTAAATTTTGCAAGGATTAATTTTTCAGTTTAATATATGCAAAATATTAAATTGATTAAATTAAAAATTAAAATATTTTCTTTCAAAGATCCCTTATTTCCTCAATTAATATTTTCAATTTTTTTCAGATGCAAAAGATGGAAACTTGTGAAATTTTACCTACTGTTCACTACCTTTTTAGGAATTTCACCACTGTGTTCCACCCAAGTCCTGCTGAAGTACTTACACAGAATTTAGGAATACCTTGTAGTCCACTAAAAAGCCCATGTTCAAGTCAATGTCATGGAAGATCTAAAGCAGTATTTAAAAATGAGATACTATCTCAGTGGTTTCAGCAATGAGGCTAATCCTGGTAGGCCTGCTCAAACCTAAAGGTAATTAGAAAAGAAAGAAAATAGAAATGAATAGTTGAGCCAATGTTTATTAGCTCTGCCACTAACTATTCTGATGGATTTAAAACAGATATCTAAAACAAAATCATTTGATAAATCGTTATTTCTATTTTTTAAGCTGTTGGGTATATAGAGTTGAGCTTCTGATACTGGACAAACACTAAAACATGAAGCACTATAATGTGAATAGAGGAGCAGGTTTAAATTTAAAGGCAGATATGACAAATTTAACTGTATCATGGACTGAAATTGACACATTATAGAGAAATAAAACTGTAGGATGCACTCTCATTTCCTGACTGGGAATCAAATTCTAACAAAATGAAAATAAATATCTCTAGTAGAGGAAAGTAGTATATATTCCTCATTCAACATTAATGACTAGGCATAGAAAAACAGCTGTACATAATAAAGTGGGACTTAAACAGTAGAATTAAATCTCAGAAATGGCAGGAAATTTCATGAGGACTTGAGATTAAGCTGCACAAAAATTAGATATTCAATGAGATTTATCTAATCACAACTTCAAAATAATTTAAGAACATAAATTCCCATTGATTTAAACAGGATCTAAGAGCATAAATACCTTTAGAAATTGGATAACAGGCATATATACTTATTTTTTGATCACCAAAGAGATTTAAAGATCCTCAGAAAAATTTCTAGAAGGACAAATTAATTAGACATTCACAAATTGAAATTTTCAAGTCTATAATCTTTATTTAAATCATAATAATTAAAAATGAGAACTTGAAAATATAATAATTTTAAATTCAGAAATATTTGTGCCATTTCAGCTTTATGAATCAGCTGAGTTCACCACATAATTTTTCTTACTTAAAACGTTTACAAGAACGACCCAAGAAAAGAGGTTCTGGGATTTTTTCATCTTCTTTTTTTTTTTTCCTTATGAATTTCCTATGAATGTGTATAAAGACAGTTTTACAAATCAAGCAATATATGAAAGTTTAAATTTTAATCACTGAATCATGTGTCTGAGCACTTATCTTCTAGTCTCACACACTCTACTATATGTTTTTTTTCATCTTCATTGAAAATTACTCTAAATACCACCTCAAACTCCAGCAACTGCCTGAGTTTCTAATGCAATATGCATGGCACTATGCATAAAATAAGAAAGAGAAAATTCATAGGATTCTGATTTTGATACATCAAGATATTTAAATGAAGAAGGAAACAAAAACAGGAGTTATAATTTTTGTTTGAGGGAAAAAACCCTCACATTATTACCATATTAAAAAATATAAATCTGAAGAGAAGATGAATTAAGTACTGAGACTTAGGAAGACAAAAGTAGCTATTGTAAGAAACCTGATGTTCCTGAAAAGGAAGGAAAAGAAATATTTTGTGTGCATGAGAAAGGCCTTCACAGGGCCTGTAGCATGAATCATTAGGAATTTCTACTGATGTGCCATTGGCTAATCTGGAGCTCCTCCTCTCTTTTTGGTCTCTGCAAAATATTCCACCACATTTCCTAGAAAGTTTTTGGCAACTCATGCTGACAGTATGGGTGCCCTAAGATCAGATTCCAAGCTTCCAAACTTCCAAACTTACCTACTGTCTCTTTATTCATATCAGAATTGTAAGAAATACTCATGTTCTGATTTCATATGTATACAGCACAGTAATTACCATGTGCTTGTGGGGATGTCTCCAAGGTACCAAAACTGCAGACATGAAATGATAACTTTTTGGTTCAATACAGTCTGAATCAAGGTCTCTTAGCAGTTTACCTGGAAAAAATATAGTGCAATTCTATAAATAACTCGTGTTCTTTTTTTCTGTTCTTTAATGAACAGATTTACTTTTTATTTATGATTTCCAGTTTAGAAAAAATGTTGTGATGTACAAAAGTTATTTTTTAAATTACTTCATGTTATTTATTTTTAAAAAATATTTTATGGGGTTTTTTTTAATTATTTTATGTTCATTTTTAAAAATATCTTAAAAACAAATTTAAAACTCCTAAGCTACTGTTCCCTTCATCAAAGGATTGGATTTTACTTATTTTTACTCAGTTATTTACTTCCAGGTGTATGTGCAATATCCATCATGTCTATACTTATGAGTGTACTTTTTGATATCAAATTATTTGTAGAATCCCACATGTTGACTGTGGTACTACCTGCATCACATAAAGCTGAGGGAAACTGAAATTTTCCCTTGAAAGGTCTAATTTTCAACTGGTTGCTACTTTTCCAAAAGTTAAATTTTCAAACTGACATGCTATGTTATACATGAGAGTATCAAACCATTGGGTTTGGTTTTTTTAGTTTGGGAGACAGACTTCCAGATTTTTCTAGGGCATCCCATTCAAAAGCTCCATAAGAAGAAGACAAATGAATAGACTAAGTTTAAGCTTCTGTTGAGTCAGGCACTACCTTTCAGATAATTCTGAGTGTTTTCAAAACCATAAGGAAATCTAGTTAATCTAGGGATTCATTTCGGTAGATTTTCAAGCAGTTCATTTATTGCACAAATACTTAGTTGGGGCAGCTGCTCAAAATGAAACACATGCAGGAACTATGCATGACTCCTGTCTCATATCTAACAACTTGGAAGATGAAGATTCATCCATGACAAAATGGTTTTAAAATATCCTCTAGTTGAGGTAAAAATCAGGCAGTTCCCAGGAGACATACTTTAAATATTTGCCTGTTTTTGTTAGGTACCACCTGATTCTTCTTCCATACCTTTATATTCCTCTCACACAGAAAAAAAAAACCAACCCAAAAAGTAGAAACTGTTAATGAGCTGAAATGCTAACAAGCAAATACGTGACTCTTTAATGTAGGAGTAGTCAGAGTATTCGAATGTTCAGAGATGACAAATATTAATAGCTTCCAATGTCCTAGTTGCTCTTGATTTTGAATTAAAAGGCTTTAAAGTTAGAAATACAACAAGCATGGAACCATAGAATCATAGGATATGCTAAGTTGGAAGGGACCGATCAGGATCATCAAATCAAACTCCTAACGTGGTGCAGGAAAACCCAAAAACCACATCATGTGCCTAAGAGCATTGTCCAAATGCTTCTTGAACTCAGAGAGGTTTGGTGCTATGACTACTTCCTTGGGAAGCCTGATATTTGGGTGAAAAACGTTTTCCTGATATCTAACATAAACAGCTTCATGGCATTTACTGAAGTCCAACCACTGGTCACAGGAATGAGGAGGTCAGTACCCTCCACTTCTCCTCGTGAGCATTTTGAAGATCTCAGTGAGGTCTCCCCTCAGTTTCCTCCTCACAGAGCTTCCCCTCCAGACTCTTCACAATCTCCATTCTCCTCCTTTGGACACTTTTTAAGAGCTTCATGTCTTTCTTATATTGTGGCACCCAGAACTGCCCCCAGCACTTGAGGTGAGGCTGCCCCAGTGCAGAGCAGAGGAGGACAATCCCCTCCCTTGCCCAGCTGGTGATGCTGTGACTGATGCATCCCAGGACAGAGTTGGCCTTCCTGGCTTCCAGGGTACTGCTGACTCATGTTAAATGTGCCATTGACTAGGACCCTCGAGTGCCCTTCTGCAGCACTGCTTTTCAACCTCTGGTTCTCCAGTTTATATACAGAACCAGGGTTGTCCTATCCCAGGTGCAGAATCCAGCACTTGTCCTTGTAAAAGTGCTTAAAAAATGTTTTAAGAAGCTGGACAGGTCAGAAGCCAGGCAGAGCACTGAATTTTCCATTCTCCTAATTCTTCAAATGGGGGTCTAAGCACTGGGTCACTGGATCATTGTAAAAGTGCCTCTTTTTCCTCCTCTAGAATGAGCTGCATTTATAAGCAAATACAATACAGAATTCATCTCTTAAATGTTATGAAATTTTGACATGCTATATATTTCTTCTAATCACATCTTTAAAAACTGGGCACCTGAGAGTATGCCATTTTCCTCTACTTAGCTGTTTATTACTTCTTTTTAAAACTCTGACTGCATGCCAAGAGCCTGCATCTGTTGAGATATATATTCTCTAAATATATATTCTCTAAAGAAGATCAGATTGCTGGAAGGGGGAACAATGACATGCTTAGGTAATTTCTGGGCATGGACCTACTGAGCAGAGGGAATGCTCAGCTTTTATCTTATTTGAGGCCTGAACAAGTAATTTTTTGTATGTGTGCACTTAGAGAATAATACCAAATATTTCTTTTATGGTCTGAAGGCTTGAAGATACAGAGTTGGGGGAAAGTATTTTGCGTTAGTAGGCAGCATGTACCTATATCCATATTTGTTAATTCAATATACTAACATTAGTTTATGACTGTGAGGCTGGCTACTCTGGACTACTTTTCTTTTTCCTTGTAGTGTCATATTCTTAACTTTGCTGTGAGCCTCTCATCTTTTTCCTCTTGGGCATAAGGGAGATAAAAACAGCAGGACGATATTGATACTGATAATGAACATTCTGTCAAGCAGCTGGACCAGACCATGAAAGCAATCTCTTTTAGGAGGTGTTTCAGTAGAGAATTTTATTTTCCTCTCATCATATCCAAAAGAAAGAAATAAGCTAATGCCAGTC
>VWZU01017021.1:1526349-1582007 GCA_013397095.1 Sterrhoptilus dennistouni | reverse complement strand
AAAAAAAAAAAAAAGGAAAATGTATTTTGTGACTGCAAATATTAATTTTCTTTCATGACCAAAAATATCTTTCAACTTGAAGTGTTCTTTGAACCACTTCTCATATAACTAGAAATGGTAAATATAAAGAGCCCTAAATGCTGTATCTACAACAGAAAATTTCATTCACCTTAGACTATTGTCTTTCACTGAGAACATCCATTGTCTAAATTACCTCCTCTTATTTCTCTGAATAGCATTTTATCATGTCAAAACTGCTTTTGGAAATTATTTCCAAACAGTAGCAACCTATGAGCCTCGCTTGGGATTTATCTAAGAAAGGTTTTGCAAATCCATATCAAAGTTAAAATGCAAGTTTCTTGTCCATATTATAAGTGGGAAATTTCTCCCAACTTAAAGACACAAAGCTCACATGTCTGGAAATATTTCTTGTGTTCATTATTTTATCACCTTTGGAAGAAGAGACAGGCAACTCAGGAGGACTATCATGAGTCAAAACTCAGAAGGGTGTCATGAGATTATGGAGGGAAAAAATTAGAAGGGCCAAAACCCAACTAGACCTTAATCTGGATAAAGCTGTGAAAAACAAAATGTTTTTATATATGTCAGAAAAAAAATGAGTGCTAAGGAGACTCTCAATGCTTCACAGGTTGGGGGGTGGAAACATAATAACACGGGATGAGGAAAAGTCTGAGATACTTAGCACCTTCTTTGCCTCAGTCTTTAATAGCACAACAAATTGTCCTCAAGTTGCCCAGCCCCGTGAGCTGAAATACAGGGAGCAGAATGAAACCCCCACAAAACAAGAAGGAACCAATCCGAGATCTGCTACACCTCTTAGACACACAGAAGTCTATGAGGCCGTCTGAGATTCACCCAAGAGCACTGAGACAAATGATGGAAGCTGTCACTAGGCCACTTTCAATCATTTACCAGCAGTCCTGGCTGACTGAGGAGGTCCCAGCTGACTGTACATTAGCAAATATGATACCCATCTGCAAGGCAGTCAGGCAGGAGGATCTGGGGAACTACATGCTTGTCAGCCTGGTCTTGATGCCAGGGAAGATCATGGAGCAGATCATCTCATTACCATCACATTGGATGTACAGCACATCTGATCTACTGCCTGATCTACTTCTATGAAAAAGTGATCCACTGGGTGGATGAGGGAAAGGCTGTGGCTATTGTTGAAGTCTTTGACATTATCTCCAACAGCATTCCTCTGGAGGGTCTAGCTGCTCATGGCTAGGACAAGTGCAATGATTATTGTGTAAAAAACTGGATGAGAGGGCCCAGAAAGTCGTGGTGGATGGAGTTAAATCCAGTTAGTGGCTTGTCACAAGTTCCCAAGCACTCAATATTGGGGCAGGTCCTGTTTAATATCTCTATTTCTGGATGAGAGGACTGAATGCATCCTCTAAGGCTGCAAATGACACCAAGTTCAGTGGGAATTCCTGACCTGCTGGAGAGTAGAAAGGCTCTGACCTGGAGAGGCTGGATATATAGGCCAGAGCCTAATGGCCAAAGGCAATTGTCTGAGGTTCAACAAGGCAAAGTGTTGGATCCTACACTTGGACTAGCTGAGGGAAGAATGTCTGGAAAGCTGCTGGCAGAGAAGGACCTTGGAGTGCTGGTCAATAGTGGCTGAACATGAGCCAGTGTGGGCCCAGGTGGCCAAGAAGGCCAATGGTACTCTGCCCTTCAGTGTGGCCAACAATAAGAAAGCAGAGACCATCCCCCTGTACTCAGGGAAGGCTGCACCTCAAATCCTGTGTTTGATTTTGAGCTCCTCAAAACACACCAGACATTTGAGGGCTGCAGAATGTCCAGAGAATGTCAATGAAGCTGGTAAAGGGACCGGAGCACAGATCTCATGAAGAGCATCTGACAGAGCTGGGGTTGTTTGGCCTGGAGTAAAGGAGGGTTGGGAGGACCTTCTCTCTCTCTACAATTGCCTGAAAGGAATTTAAATCTTGGTGGGTGTCAGCCTCTTCTCCCAAGTAACAAGCAATAGAATGAGAAGAATGGCCTCAAGTTGTTTCAGGGGAAGTTTTAGGTTGGATATTAGGAAAAAAAAATTCACTAAAAGGGTGGTCAGGCATTGGAGAAGGCTGCTGAAGTATATGGTGAAATCACCATCCCTGGAAGTGTTCAAAATATATCTAGATGTGGCACTTGGGGACATAGTTTATTGGTGAAGATGGCAGTAGTATTTCTTGTGTGACTTGATCTGTGATTTTGGAGACCTTTTCCAGCTGTAACAATTTTATGCATACACCTAAAAATGTAGGCAGCTCTCTAGACTTCAGAGAAAGCTGTGAATACAGCATTTCAACAAATATTTTGGCAATCCTCTCTTACACATTTTCAAAAACTTATTCACAAAATTCCAAACAAATACAAAGGTTTTGATGGCTGCTTTGTCTAGTATTATGTGCAAAATGTGCCTCAAATTCAAGTTTAATATAGAGTTCCAAAATAACGTTCAACTAACTATAAAAGTTAGTTTATAGTACCGTAATGTCCTGGCTCTAGCCACTCAAGATTCAGTAAAAAAAGGGACACTGTGTTCTTCCAAATAATAGGTACTATCAAGGTTCACATACTGAACAATTCTATTTTTGCTGGCCAAAAGACAGAGATCTTGTAGAAAATTTATGGTCTCACTTATGGTTTCATTAAAATGGCACTGAAAAGAATATATGTAAGCAAATTAAAGAATTAAGTGGAAAAAATGAAATAACTTTTTCATTTTCTAAGTTTTGAGGGCTTAATGTGTTAAGTTAAGAAAGTAAAGAATAGGATTTTGATGTTTAAAGTCATCATAGTTTCATGTGCATACATGTGTACATGCTTGCAGACATTTTGACTGTTGTTAGATTTTCAGATTTAAGTGAATAATATATTTTGATCAAGGGAAATGATGTATATACTTCGATAAACAATGCACTTACATCATTAAATCCAAATATCAAGGTATACAGTAAAAAAATTCTAGTTTAATATAGTGTTATCTGCTGAAAATTCTCAGTTTAAATGCCAGGAACCAACAAACGAGGCCAGGTGATGATAATTGAGTCAATTAATGTACTGTGACAAGTTGGGGAAAATTAAGCATTTTCATGCTATGTGGATGAAAGGGCTACTACCTCTTGTAAAGCTGCTAACATAAGCATTTGTAGAACATGCCAATATGAAGATTTTATTATGTACTTCATTCATGTCTTGAAGCACGTGCATAAAAGATATTGGAATGTCCTTTGCATTTCTATGTAAAGTTGTCTTTTTCTATAGCAGCTTGTTAAGGCACCTGTGATGAGAGATTAGGAGACACACTAGACTGAGACAATATTTATTTTTTTGTTTGTCTCGGAAAAGAACAATTATAGTAACCAATTAGTAGAAAAAAAAAAATAATGGATGTCCTAAAAACTGGGATAGTTCCCATTTTTCAGGAAAGTAACCTATATTTGTTTAAAAAACATTTTTATAGATGAATCAGTATTTGTAGAAGACAGCACTTTGTCTTGGTTTTTTTGTGAGCAATTTGTGAAAATTCATTCAAAATGTCAAATTTTAGATTAGAGAGTGAGATCTTTAGAGAATGCCTAGTAAGCTTTTGTCAAAAGATCCTTGAGGGCACAGCTTAAGTCACAATTTAAGACAGCCTTAACAGCTTCAGTTTTAACTTGAAAATAAAATAATTATACTTAAAGTAAGAAAAATTATCATGTCTTTGACTTTTCCGTTTAAATTAACACTGCTGAAAACTTCTGAACAAGAGCATATATTAATGTCATAAGTGGGATCAAACAAAACAGCTTCAACTTTTACTATGAAGTGAATCATTGCCTCAGGATGGAGGCTTATTCCTGAATTACTGTGGATTCGTTTTCTGAAATTACACTACATTTTATCTGAAAGGTGTGTGAAAATATTTAATTAATAAATTAGTTTTTCATTTGGAGTATTTGAGAATAAAAAGGTTTATAGGAAAAGTAATGTGAATGTCTAACTCTTTCTTAGTCTTTTCACTGTCTAAAAGAGGCACAGAGTAGCTTGTTCATGAAATCCAAAGTTTAAGTGAAAGAATGTATGAATAAGACATTAAATTTTTGAAAAACAAGAAAAAGAAGCCAGGTAAGGCCAAAAACATGTGTCTACATATGAATGTGTAAATTATTTATATATATATACAAACATGAAAACTATAAATTAGTATGATATATATGAAATTATAAAATACTTTAAACTTTATATGTTTATGCTTATATATTAAACACAAAGAGATATCGCCAGGTACTAATGCATTCAGCCATTGCATTTTTAAACCTTTTGGCTTTAGGAAAGCTAAGAAAGCTAGAAGAAGAAAGCTGTCATCATGAAAGTGAGATGAAAAGGAGTTTAGAATGAGGAAATACAATACAGAAGAAATAAAGTTATTGAGGAGATGACTGACATAATCGCTCATATGAGAGGAGCAGGAGGCAGAAAATCAGCATTCCTATGAAAGAATGATGGAAGGACAGAGTAGAATTACCCTTTTTCTTATATGCAAGCAACACAGTAGTGTTAACAAAAGCCTAAGGAAGTACAAAAGAAGTTCACCAAAAACAGTGGAGATGAAGAGGTCCATTACTTGGCCCCATTTGGGCCTTGATGACTTCATGAATGTGTTTGCCATGTATGTTGAGATCAAATATGCCATTTGGAATGTAAAATATATGATGATAGATACTTGAGAAAAAATTAATAAATAACTCTAACTTAAAACTGCATGACATTCCATAAATAATCAGAATTTTAACTTTATATTTTACTATAGGTATCACATTATTTCATTTCAACCTGCTTGAAAGCCTTTATCTTGATTTCTTGGCTTTAAAATCGATTATGTCTCTTACAGGATCTCAATATAGCATCCTTTTATCAAAAATTTCATAGATTTCCCTTCATATAATAGACAAACAACTTTTATAACCTTGGTACAAGTTCCAGAAACTATGTGTTAATTATACTAACTCAACATCTAAGCTAGTTGCTTTTTACACACACTTTTCACTCCATTTCTGCCTTTTCAATTGTTCACTAATATATTCATAATGTTTAAGCAGAAAGGAGAAATAGTAAAAGAATAAATCATAGGTCCATTGAATTAAATACCAGAAGGTACCACTGAGTTGTGTGGCCTAAACTGCATTTTAATTTTTTTCCTAGTTAATCTATAAAAAGCCCAATTAGTTGTAAAGTCTCGGAGTTTTTATCACTTTTGTTTTTTCCAGTAAGAAGTCATATAAGGAAACTTCAAAGATACTAGCTTGATCTGATGAAAGGCAATTTAACCTCCTTGCTTGAAAGGAAATCAAACTCTCAAAAGACGCTCTGAGGGAGTACAGAGACATTAGATTTCCTGCATTAAAATAGCATTTGCCAATGCAATGAACAGTTTTCATTGAAGAAGGGACAAGGAGGACAATGAGACCTTCCTAGCTTCTTTCCTCAATGACAACCAAATGTATTTAAAGCCCAGTTGTGTGCTCATGCATGTGAACTATCTCTCTGAAACCTGCAAAAGGTTGGGCATTAGAATTACAATGCAGTGGTGAGGGCACATTTATATTCTTGGCCTCACAATTAAGTCATAGAAATTGGAAACTATCCAGAAATTACTGGAGGAGAATGCAAAATTGTCTGATGTACAGGACAAGGTAGGAATAGTTCAAGGATGTCATGTTTTAAAAAGTAAGTAAAATTGTGAGGTAATTTAGAAAAAAATATCTTCTTTGCAGAGAAATAACCTAAGGAATCTTATACTTCCTTGCAGAAAAACAACTCAAGAGGGAGAATATTGATGTAGAACAAACCAAGTACTCAAGCAACATAAAAGTTATAGGCAGGCCTCTTAGGAAGAAAAGTTTTTTTTAAATTAACTTAGTTTTGAAATGTCTTAAGAAGCTGATGATATTGCCTATCCATAGCTTTGTCTCATGGCAACTGTTTGCTTTCTCTTTCTCTACCATTGCTTGTTCTTTTTATTATTTCTTTTATTCTTCTTAGGTTTTGTGTTATTTCTTGTATTTTCATTTCTTCATTCTGTGCCACATTGCATCAGGTATCACAAGGTATATTCTGTCTGGTGCCTAACACTTTGGGTCTTTCAATTTCCTTATGATCAGGATCTTTCTAATTTATTTCATGTGAATTTAGTCTATTATCTGTAATTAATTTATAATTTTTGTTCCTATAACTACATGTATGTCTTAAAATACTGTATAGTATAAATTTCTTAATGTGTGCATTAATCCACATTTATTTTCTCCTGTGTTTGTATAGTACCTGTCTCAATTACTTACTCCTGAGTCATGGCACAACATAACATATAAATTATAATAATTATAATATATTATTAATATTAATGAAATAATATACAATAATATTAATATATTAAATAATTATTATACTATTAATGATATAGTTATATAATTATGTAATTATATAATTATATATTAATAATATATTATTAGTAATACAGGTTAAGTATAAAAAGTACATTATTATCTAATTAATGGTATATTATTAATAAGATCCCTATGTATACCCAAATATATGGAAAGAGACTGAGAAACGTACATTTGCATCTTCATTTTTCAGCTAATAAAAGCAAACTGGAAAGGACCATTAAATATGCCTTTTTCCTTGTACCAGAAAGGACACTCAAGAAACAAATTGTGGAATCTAATATTTGTACTCATACAGCAAAAATAAGCAGGTCGAACTGATGCAATTATTTTGCACCTTTTATAATTTTTGCATTTAACCCAGCAAATATGAGAGTTAAATTAGTTTCAGTTCCATCAATCTTTTTATTACCTCCATAATCATATGAACAGGAAATTGCTGACATAACTGTCTCATAGATCAGATCTTATTTGTGGAACTTTTCTTACATGACACTGACAAGGATACTCTTTCCTAGAATCTACTTATTTTCACAGGTTTTTAAGTAGCTTTATGCCAAAAACTAATAAACATCCCAAAACTAATAATTCTTACTAAATCTTTACTTCCACAATCCTTTTTTTCTGCAACATGAGTGTTTAAGCTGGGTTTGTCTGACTATTGCTGTAGGATGTGTGCAGACACACACACAGAGTCTGTTCTGAAGAGGTACTCATTTCCTAGCAAAAGGATTGTTTAAGAAATGGAGAAGGTTTCTCTCTGCTCATAATAATGCAAACATTTGTCTCCCCCAGATACACTTGAAAAGACAACTAGCTTTCATGAAGACCAGAATAATTTCCAGCCTTCACATTTTGGCATCCTGAAACAGATCTTTGTGGAATCAAAACCACTGGGGGAAATTAGGGCATAAACTACTTTATCCTCAGACTTTTAACAAATTGGCTACAGTGTGAAAAAAGACAATTATTCATAATCACACGTGTATTATATGTATAAACATATATGGATAAATGTAAAATATATCTATATTATTTATACCTGTAGTATATATTAAGTGTGCACAGGATTATACATATGTAATTTGAAATAAATCAGTCTTAAAATTCATAAATCGTGTTGACTGTTAATTTTTCTAGGCTATTACAAGTGCTGCCATACTGAAGCCTAAGGAAAAGGTTCATCTACACTTTTCCTTTTGTCAGCTTTTAATAGATCTAATTGCCTAATTATCTGCTTCAGTGCAGTGGTGAAGTGCTGTAACATTTCTCCTCTCCCCCAGGGAATGTGCACATTCTCTGGGAAGTTGCCATCTGCTTCCATTTAGAATACTGGTGAAACATTCATTTAAGCACTGAGGGTTGCCAACTTCATCTGTCAGTAGGCTTCATTCAGAAAGGATTGACTGTTTTATTATTCAGCTCCTGTTAAAGTTCCAAAGAACATCCTGGTAGGAAGAACAGTTTATCATCAGAAGCGAAAATATGCATTTGTTACTGAAAATGACCATAATATCAACCCAACTAAAGATAGAAAGCAACTCAAGTCAGATATTTCAGAATTAAATTTTTCGCTTTCTTGGTCCTGGTTTGATCAGTTGATGAAACACATGTTTTAAAACCTGCTCATGACCATGTACAGCAGATGTGAAAACCATGCTAAAACACTATCCCCTGGAAAGGAAACTTGTTTATTTACAGTGTGCAGTTCAGCTCTATTCAGTAGTTCACCTCAATTACTGCTTGCAAAATGTAAAGGAACTCAAGTGCCCTAACAAACCATACGATCTGATGTTTTTTTACCTGCTACAACAGAAACCAGTGATGGTGTAACCTGCTTGTGCTTCTTCCAAGAGGTTTCACTCCATCCTCTTGGTCTGGGTAACTTGCAAACACAGAGCATATAAAATATTTTTAGAAGATTGACAGCAGAAATTATGAGAACGTTTCTTTTCTGAAGATCTGTCTGGCTATGCAATTAAACAGAAAAAAGTGCAGGTAATGATCAAAATTTTTCCAGTGTTCTGCTCAGTATAGGTAGAAGCTAGTCATACATCAGGTTCTACATAATCTAGCATTTTTGCAGGAAAAGAAAAACCCCCAAAAAACAAAACCAAAAACAAACAACAAATAAAGAAAAACAAAACAAACCCAAAAACATCCTAGTAATATTTAGAAATCAAGCAATTTTTGGCTGGATAGTAGATCTAGTAAAGAAAAGTTTGTCAGAATTTATATCATATTTGTAAACTAAATGTCTATAAAGTCAGTTTCTGACTTTCTAGCCAATATTTTGGGTTGTTTCATCACCTTTTCCAAGATAAATTCCTACTGACAGTTTGCACTCTGATTTTTAATACTTTGAAGCAGTTGTAATCCCGACCTTTGCAGCTCACTGTAACACTTCCCCGTCCAATGTTAGGTCAGAATTCCAAATTTTTATTTTTTTAAGACATGGCTACTGTGATACACATTCTACACAGCAAAGCCACCTGCTATGAAATTGTTGAGATAAATTTGAGAAATGCCATATTACCTTGTATAGCTAAGGATGTGTATTTAAAGTAAGCTGTAAAATGTTGGCAAAAATATTTCCCTAATTTTGTATATGCTTAGATAGAAAGGTAATGGGTAAGACAGACCTTACATTTATGAAGAGGTGACCACCATGGTATGTCATATGTTCTTTCAAATAGCTTTAATGAAAGTGAAATTAAAAACTGCTAAAAGAAAACAAATTTAATGCCTGGAGGGCATGGTTATATAATAACCTACCACATGAATTACACATCAGTAGACTTTTTTTTTCCCCCAACACTTTTATGGAAGTAGTTAGCTGTATAATCAAGTCACTTCAGCACCAAATTTTTCTAATAGGATGTAATTTTAAGTTAATTTTTCTCCAGAAGGCAAAATAATATAATTGTTTAAACCACAGAGTCTGCATCATTATCACACCACTGCGTGTCTCTCTTTGCTAACACTAAAAGTATGAAATAATGGCTAATTTTAATCATTTTGATATTAGTATCCTGCTGCTATTATGCAGTGTTCACATAATGAAAGTCAAATAGGGAGTTAAGAAATCTCTTTTTAAATTTATATTCTGAAAGCAGTAGAGAATCCTCATCAAAGTTGAAGAAGCTTCCATCATGCAGCAGGAGTTGATGTTGATTGCATTGTGATTGTCATCTTTCTGTGTATCCTGATCACAACTTTCTGTATAATTAAAGACTATTGAGATAAAAAGATAGAGAGGAAAATGAAACAAAACAAAACAAAACCAATTAATTGTGGTTAGTGACAAATTAGAAAGAAAAGATTTATCCCTAAATGCTTTGAAATAAAACTGCATTGTGAAAAAATTATATCCTCTTTTCATCTTCTACTCCCAAAACAGCTGAACCAAAACTATCAAAACATAAAGAAAGTTAAATTTAAGTTTCTTTTAAAATCAATATTTATAAATTTTATCTTTCTTCAAATGCTTGTGTTCTCTAATTATAAATGAATGCACTCAAAGAAAAAAGAGTGTAGTAAATCTTTGTCTGACTCTAAAATAAAATTTTGATTATATTCATATTAATTTCTAGACATCCCCATCCATGTCTTCTTGTTCACATCTTGATTTCTTTATCGAGCAATTATTTATACCCTTCATTTTCTGGCTTGGTCTTGTCTTCTACTTTACGTGCAGTGGTTTACCACAGCAAAAACTAGAGTGTGGATACATCCATTATAGCTGCATCTACTTCATACACGTGTATACGTGTACATATATAACATACCTTATGAGATTTACTGCATTACTTTAACCTTTTCAATTTTTACAATATCACCCATAGTATTTGTCATTAAATGATTGTTCAATTGTTGTTATTTCCTTGTAACAGATTTCTGTTAAAAAAGACAGTTAATGTTCAGAACATGCATATTTCATTTGATTCTAGAGAATATATACCTTTGTGTATTTGGTCATTACTTTACATACTTTATGTTGCATCCAACTCAATCTCTACACTGAGTATTTTTCATAGAAGAATCACGGTGTCAAAAGCTGTATTAATGCATCAATAAAATAAAAAAAACAAACAAATGTCTGACACCTAGTCAAAATATTCCAAAGCCTAAAAGACATCTTCCAGTTTGACTTAAGAATCCTCAGTGGTTTTATCTCTACATTTTCAACCATCTTCTGCAATCTCAGAAACTTGATATCTGACTTGAGTCTAATTCACTTAGGCTCCAGAAGATTGACACAATGGTACTTAAAACCCTCAGAACCCAAATTCAGTAGTGTATCACTAAATGATCTATTGTCATTATCTACAGAATCATCTCTTTCCACAGTGAATCTTGCCATCTACATTTTGAACTTATGAACATTGTGATGACCCTTTTTCTTTAAGAGTTAATGGATAAGATTCAGAAATGTCTTTGAGGTTAGGGTCAAGCCATTCACCTTCCCAAACAAATATTTTTACAAAGTCAATAAAATCATTGTCTGTCACATCTTGAATCCATGAATAGGTATTTCTTTCCAAACAATGTCAGAAGGTAAACAAGAGGCTTTTAGAGTTTCCAGCCCAGTCTCTGCTATGACCTGAGGTTTAAAGTAGCTCTCATGGGAGAGAAGAAACATGGTTTGCATCCAAGTGTCCTATTTTCAGGGGAAGTGCTATCTGCTGAGAGTTTGGAGCTCCTCAGAGGGATTAATGTCATCTTAGGCAGTGGCTAAGGTGATGACTGCTGCAGCAGGGTGGGAATTAAGTCAATTTATGGACTTCATAGCTGAATGCACAAGTTTAAGGGTAACTATCTTTAGCTACAAACTTGGCAACACCACCCATTTAATGAATTACTCTGCTGGTGCTGCTATTTTTTGATGCACCTTTCAATTTATATCTTTCTTTTACAAATATATGTTGTGTTTTTCCCTCCATTTGAAATTCTATTACCCCCAATTGTTTTTTTAGAGTTTGAAAGAATTGGTCAATTAATTAAAATTAAATAATTATTCTTGAAAGGCTTTCTTTAGGAACTTCATTTTTCTGTATTAACCTTTCTGATATATTTCTGAGAATTGCATATAGTCAGTACTCATGAAGAATATTTGCTGCTCAGTGCTTCATACCATCATATTTTTTGGCAGACTACACACATGTGAGTGTTTGCATTTCTTTAGGTTCTGAATGTCCAAGATATGTTCGTTATCATTAAGTGTTTTGTTACAAATTTGCCTGTTTTTCATTTTATGGTGAGATTTGATGCCATGCAGGGTCTGTATTACATCAGGGTCACAGCTGCCACTTTTGTTCACTGGGTTTAAATAAGATAACCAGCAAAAAGACTTAGATAAATCATTAAAGAGTTCATGTCTTCCATAAGAGTGTTGTACTTGTCTCACAATAGCAGTTCACAGTCATGACATGTAAAATAGCTGTGGAATTTAATGGATCTCTAATGGTTGCATTTGGAGGGCATAACAATGTAAAAACTATTTATTTCACTTGTTTTCAATATTTTGGCTGTTACATAATAGGCACGAGTTTCTTATAAAGAATCAGTTTGTCCTTAAGGTACAGGATAAAATTATAACTAGTATTCCTCTAAGATTGAGTTTTGATGATCAGATGATTGACATTGTATCTTCTAAAAGCTTGTAGTTATTTTGAAAAGCAGCCAACATAGCAAAATAACCCCCACAAAACCACAAAAAAAAACCCCAAAAAAACAAACAAAAAAACCACACACCAATATTTAGCAGTAAGATTGCACATTTCAGTTCGTATGTCTATTGAATTTTAATATTCCATAACTCCTTCACCTCAGTCTTGACCAGCAAGTAGTCCAGCCACAGTGCTCAATTCACAGCATTAAAAGGCAGGGACTGGGACAATAAAGTACTGTCCCCTGTAGAAGACCAGATGCAAGAATGCCGACGGAACTGGAAACAGCACAAGTCCAAGGGATGTGGTAAGATTTATCCAGGGGTCCTGAGGAAGCATGTAAATGCTAAGCCACTGTCCTTCATATTTGGACAGTTAGGACAGACTGATGAAGTTTCCACTGGCTGGAAAAGGGGATGCCTTGAGCTGTTGTGTGCTGTGGTCATACTCTAGAGGGAAGGGACGTCATCCTGAGTGACTTTGACAGGCTTGAGAGGTGGGTCTGTGTGAACTTCTTTTTGAGGGCAAGAAGGCCAAGTCCTGTATCTGACTCAGCAATCACTAACGTGGATTCACACTGGGCAAAAAGGAGATTGACAGCAGCCTTGAGCAGAAGAACTTGAGGTTATGGTGAATAAAAAATTGAGTATGAGCCTGTGATGAGCACTCACAGCCCAGAAAGCCAACCACATCCTGGGCTGCATCAAAAGCAGCTCAGCCAACAGGCTGGGAGTAATTCTCCCCTTCTGCTCCTCTTATGAGACCCTCACCTGGAGTTCTGCATCCAGCTCTAGAATCCCCAACATAAGAAACATGTAGACCTGGTGAGATATGTCCAGAGGAGGGCCATGATACAATGAGAGGCTGGAGCACGCAGATCTTCTCTGAAGAGAGGCTGACAGAGATGGAGCTGCTCAACCTGGAGGAGGGTCCAGGAAGTCCTTAGAACAGCTTTCCAATACCCAAAAGGGGTTAGAGTAAAGGGGCCCTTTACCATGGAGTACAATGATAGGACAAGGGGGAATGGCTTTAAACTAAAAGGGAGTAGGTTTAGATTGGGTATTAGGAAGAAACCCTTTAGAGGTGGTGAGACACTGAAACACTTCCAGAAGTGGCTTGCATCCCTGGAAGTATTCAAGGTCAAGCTGGATGGAGCTCTGACCAATCTGGTCCTGTGGAAGGTGCCCCTGCCAACTCTTCTATTATTCTAAAGTGATACATTTCCCTGAGAAGTGACTTATATAACCATTGTTGGAAACAGGATGCAAGGCTAGATATAAAAGTTGTATGAAAAAACTCAAGATGTTTTTATATGTTATAGTTTTTATCCTTCTCTAAATGACAACTGTCTGCAGACTTACCAATGAATTTACCAATGTACATAAATTCCTGAGACTATGGCAGAACAGGATCTTCAGTAATCAAAAACTCTTTACACAGCATGCCCAAGAAATACTGATTTCCTCTTTCATTTTCAATTTTGTATTTTTTTTATTTTGTTCACTTTAATTATTTTTCCCCCAATTTTGTTTGTTCCATGTTGTTTTAATTTCAGGGAAAATACACACAGAAGGGATAACATCACATGAATCCCCCATAAAGTGCCCTTGCCATTTGCTAAAATTTTACTATGACTAATAAGAATGACTTTATCAGAGCAATTGAAACAGAAAGTACCTTGAAACTAATTCCAAACTTGTAAGAGTCAAGTTATTATGCATGCTATCAATTTTTTATTCTCTTTAAGAAATAATATGACACAGAATTTATCATTGTCAATGAATTGATTGAATTTGAAACATGCAAATTATTTAGTCCCTCTCACGTACCCTTAGTCACAGCACAGTATTCCTCTTTATTTGAACCAATTCTATGCTTTACAGATCAATAGGCTGTGCTGATAAAATGTTGTCACACAGTCTGCAGAGAACTCTGGTTTGTTTCACAGCTATGATGGACCTACAGAGTTACCAATCTGTTCACCCTCTATGGGGTCCACAAACAGATCCACAGTACACTCTCAGTTCTTCTCTCTTTCCAGACTGAAATCCAGATTACTACATATAAGAAATAAGCAATATTGCATCAAACCTGAATATTGAAGACAGCTAGTATGATCAAGGGGAAAATTTTAATTTATTTATGTCCTGTAATTAGAAGGCCTAACAACCTTGAGAGCATTTGGACTTAAAAAAATATGTCTTAAAGGAAACTAAGCAAGATCCTCTTGTCATCTAAAGGTTTAAAGCAAAGATTTGCAGATAGTAGACCTATCCATGTGAAGTTATAAGTTGAGTGAAAGCAAAAAAGTTAAGTGAAAGCAAAAAAAGCTCTGACCTAATTATGATATGATCAAGAATCAAGTCAGATTTCTACATTTCAGGAAAGGCTATTTGCTGTCTTTGTTATTAAAACATCACTCTAATAGCCCACCCATTCTATGTGTTTATATTTTAGAAATGTTATATTTTCAAAAACTTTTCAAGTAAATTCACCTTTTCACTCATAATGCTGGACATTAACCTATGAATTTTATTTTTGTTCCAGAAATACAAGATGAAAAGATACCTTAATGCTATATTTTTCTAAATATATAATTAAAAAATAATAAAACTCTATATAGAATCCACTCAACTGATATATTTACTAGACAGAAGGCATATATTTACACCAGACTTTGAGCTGTTTTTAATAAGTTCCATTAAAGCAACTCAACACAAAACCCCCATTATTTTAAGACTGTTGTGAAAAGCTTAATGCTTATCCTAAAATTGTTGTTTTTCCATTCTATTCTTTCACAGAAAACCTTGCAACTTTTCCTATGACACTGAACAATCTGTCTTCACTTGTGTCTCTATGGAAATCTTTTCAATAGTTATCTTCTCCACTTAATCTAAATTTATCCCAGTTTACCATTGTCCTTCTTCTAATGTAATGACAGCCTTGAATGCCCACTGAATTTATTTAACCATGGCAACAGAGAAACTGTTGTCTTGTTTGATCCTGGACATAATTCCTCAAGACATCCACTTGTATGCATCAATAAATATCGGTATCTCCCCCCTCAAATATGTCTCAACCTCACTTTGGAATCATAAAAGTTAAAAAAAAACATAAAATGGAAAGAGGACCAAAGTCTTAAAGTCTTAGACACAAAATTCTACCAGAAGTTTCTAGGTCCTAAAGCCAGCAGCATATTTGGAAACAGAGCATAAAAATACTAATCATCTTTGTGTTTCTGAGAAAACATAGCGATCTGTAAGGAATTATTCCCTTGAGGTCAGTGTAAGTTGAGGACACCTTTTTGCAGGACTTGGTTTATACTAAGCAAAAGCAAATGTAATTGTGAAATTAACTGTCACTCAGATCAAAAACTGTGACATAAAAGAAATTTAAGTTACGATGCCACATACACAGTGGGTGTTTTATGAAGTTTTCATGGTCTATTTTGAATCTTATTGGATTGAGCATGGATTTTTTTTTTCTTTTGACTCTCATTAGAATAATAAACAAATCAAAATTGTTCCAATATGATGTCTTGCCCGCTACTTCTGAGACTGATCTGAGATGTTCACAGATGAAATGCTGTTCAAACACTATTTCTAAGTGTCAATTTGCATAAAACTGAAAGCATTTTTATACACTAAGAATGCAAATAATCTGCAATATTACAGCAGCTATTATTGTGACTGCTAGTTCTTCATAGTTGAATGAAATGTCTATGGTGCTCTCAAATGGCAGATTTTACACATCACAAGAATTAGAATGAGACCTAAAGATCCTCTGAAGGCATTATAGGAGCATCTCCCTTCTTTGTTTATTTTTCAGAACAAGTTAACTACCAGCAGCTGCCCTTCTGATAATAATAAGATATAGGTATTAATATCAAATTTTAAAAAGATATATCAGTATCTTATTTCTGTGTGTTTGTGTGTGGTTGTGCACACTTACTCTTCTGAATTTTGTGTTATATTTTATGGGAATGAAAGAAATTAAGATTTTTTAAAGACCAACATGAAGAAATGTTGCTACGTTAAGAAATAAAGTCTGAAGAAAATAGTGTCTTAGAAGGGCAGTTTATAGTACAGTGTGGTTTTCTTTTTTTTTTCTCTTCTGGAAATCAGTTTACTGGTACTGTTACAGTAATAGCCAATTAACTTTTTCAAAAAAGCAACGTTTCTGGGTGTAGTGCAAATAAGCAAGGTTTTGAGTTTAACACTGAGCTTTGAAAGTTAACATTTACTTCATTGGAAAAGTAATGATTTATTTTACTTTAAACTCTATAGTACTCCTACTGTTAAAGCACTTATTTTCCATTTATCACAATTCAGACTGTTGTAATCTGATTTATAAAACAGTTTTCAAAATGAGGAATATTTTGAAAAAAACTAAACCCACAAGAGATTGGCAGAAATGTGCACATTCAGATGTGTGTCTCTCAGTTATAGATAAATAGAGAGAGAAAAAAACCCCAACACAAAACAAGAAAACCCCACAACTATTTAGCTACTTATTTTGTTCTTCAAAAGATCTTGGATTTCACCAAACCTTATAGTAAACAGAAGACCATATCCAGCACAAGACTTAGACACCTGCATGTATTTCAGAGAAAAGTGGAAAACAAAAAACAAAAAACAAAAAAACCAAAAACAAAACAAAAAACCAAACCAAACCAAAAAAAACCCCCCCAAAAAAACCAAAAAAAAAAAACAAACCCAAAAAAAACCCCAAACAAACATACAAACCAAACCAACACAAAATTAAAATCCCAAACAAAACACAAACCATATGAAACAAGGAATACTCCCCAAAACCTGCTCAAAGAAAACCAAAACCAAGCCAAAACTGCCAAACCCACCAACCAACCAACCAAAGTAAACAGATTTTTCATATTCCTGAATTTGTTTTTAATTTACATCTTTTTAAATAGAGAAACCTTGCAAACAGAGATTATAAAAGTAAAGGTGTTATTTTTAAATCTTCAGGTAAACATTCCAGAAAATTTTCAAAAACTTAAACCAAATTGAGCAATAATTGAAGGAACTATTCATACTGTTTTGGTTTAAGTCTCAGCATCTATTATGTGCAAAACTTTTAGGTGGAAAGGCATATGAACCAAAATAGGCAAGTTCAGCTTGTAAAAGTCTTGCAGCCTAACTGCAAAAAAGTGGAAAACTATGACTGATTTGTAAATTTTGTAAACTCTTGTGTCTAGTACTTCATGCTACTAAAGAAAGACACTTTGACGCTACCAGTGAAAACGAGCCTGCAGTCCCATTCTGTAAGATAGATGCTCACAACTCATCCTTCCAAGTAGGAAATGAAGTGTGACAATAAACCTAATGCTTATAGGACTGCAAGGTAATGATATGGCAGGCTACTGATGAGCAATTTAAGCAATTCCCTGAAGATATATGATCCAACATTGTGTGCTATAAACAGCTTATCAAAAACAGTGCAGCCAGCAGGACTAGGAAGGGATCATCTCCCTATACTCAGCAGTGGTGGGGTCATACCTGGGGTGTTGCAATCAGGCTCTGGGCCCCTCACTTTGAAAAGGACATTGAGGTGCTGGAGGGTGTCCAGAGAAGGGCAACAAGGGCACCTTGTGAAGGGTCTAGGAAATGTGTTATATGAGGAATGGCTGAGGAAATTGGGTTTCTTTGGTCTTGAGAAGAGGAGGTTCAGGGGGGATCTCATTGCTCTCCACAAGTACCTGAAAGGAGCTTGTAGCAAGGTTTGTAGCTTCTCTCTTCTGCTGTGCCTCCAGGAAAAATTACCTTAAGGTGAGAAAGGGAAATTTGGTTTAGATATTTGGAAAAAGTTTTTCACTGTTCGGGTGGTCAGGCACTGTAATAGGTTGTTCTGGGAGGTTGCCACCTCTCTGGAGTCACCCTGCCTGGAGGTGTTGAAGAGATATTTGGATCTGCTGCTGGGTTTTGTGGTTTAGGGATTACTGTAGTAGTGATGAGTTGATAGTTGGAACTGACGATCTTAAAAGTCTCTTTCAACCCTGATTATTCGATGATTCTATAATATTAGTACATGTTGCCAGGCTAAAGGAGAAAGGAAGCATGTAGGATTTTGATGGCAGAGAGAGTTAAAATCCTTTGCAGATCTTGATATTTGCAATCCATGCAGACTTTGAGATGTGCTATTAATATTTTCATCTCAACTGGAGTTCAGCCATAATGCCACATAGATAGCCAAGACTGGTATTCCCCGGTCATTTGTTCAAGTCAGAGAATCAAGACACGAGTTGTTCATAATTCCACACTTTTAGCAGTGAGAATTTATGATGACAGATATTGTTGTTACTGAGTTTAGAAAATTTTCAGACTTTTGTGGAATAAGGCTATGCTTTTAATTTAGTAATGTTTGTCATATATAGCAGTGCTAAGTGTTAGCACTGGAGAAAAGGATGAAAAAAAATCCAGACAAGCTCCTCAAAATATATGAGGACTGATTAGAAATAGAGATTCAGGTATTTATCTTGCCCTAGCCAAACAAGCAGGCAAAGCCTTTACAGTCTTTACTTCATAGAAGTCATGTTATGAAGTGTTCATGTTTCTGACACTGAGCATATGTGCCATAGGGAATGTTTCAGAGGTGTAATTTATATTGCAGCTCTTTCCTAGAACAGAGATTTCATGTCTTACTTTTTTCTCTGGCTTGGAGTTTGAGAACTAAGTTCATTGTAAAAGAAGCATTAGTAATCATGATAATGCAAAACTATGGTATAGATAAATATTATTTTTAGGTACTTGCCTGCAAATCCTAATAGAAGCATGGCTAGATGAATAAAATTATAAAACCTAAAGGAAACAATGCAGTCAGATCCATAATTACAGTTGCTGGAGGGAAATGAGAAGAGAGATTTATAAAAGCCTAGCTCTTTCAAATTCCCTTACATTTATAAGGGTGTTTTAAACTGGATTTATTTCCATTTTGTTTCATCACCTGTGACAGAACCTGCTAAAAAGATGACATGCTAAGTCTAAAAAGTCAGCTTCTGGTTGGGATACATTATGTGATCAGACTGAACTGCAGGGCACTGATGGATAGCTAATCTGAACCCCCTGCAGTAAGAGGAAATCAGTCAGCAGAGGCCATAGAAGCCAAATTTATCTGGTAATTAGTTATGTATCCAGAAACTACAACAGACATTTAACATCTTACAAAGGATACTCTTCTCTTCTGCTTGTGAACTCCCTTCTTTTCAGACCTTTGATCTGTATGAAACATATTTTGCAGCTTGAAAATATTTTGCAGCAGTATGAAAATTGTGGAAAATGATTTAGTGTCATGAAGTGTTGCTTTAATTTATTCATAGTGCTCTGCTTAGATAATCATGAATTTCCATTCTAACCTGTGATCATCTGGAAGCCAACAGAATCTCTTCTGTATAAGAATGAATTCCTGTCTTGTTCTATAAAATGCACCAAAATAAACTCTTATTTTATATCTCAACCCCTGCTGAGATATAACAGAAAATCTCTCCTCTCCTCTCCTCTCCTCTCCTCTCCTCTCTTTCTTTTATTTTTCCATCTCTGTCTCTGTGTGTGGGTGTCTGAGTGTGTCTGTCCCTCCTCTTCTTCCTTCCCTCACTTTGAATTAATTTCTTCCTTTCTCTCTTCTCTTTCACTCCAGTGCTTTATCCAAAACCTTCTGTCATGTACTTACATAACAGGGCAGGGACCAACACATCAATCTCACCAATTTCTATGCCAAGTGTATAATTTACTAGTAAAACTTTCTGGTTGTTTTTTGGGCCTTCTGAATTTTGTCATTCATTTCAACCATGGGCATTTACAAATCTTGAGTGCTTCCATCCCCTTGAGGGTGTGTCATCCCACGCTATTCCTCCAAACCAGTGGGTTTTAGTTTGTCAGCTCACATAGGCTTATAAAAGCAACGTTCTGCCAAAATGTACAAATTTTCCCTCACCTCTGAGCCTCAGAAAATTTTCTGGGAATTTACTGAATTTCTTTAAAAAATACCAAGATGAGAGGTCATGTGTCTGAACACTTCTGAAGTACTTGGTTCTCCAAACAATATTGGTATGCCACCGTTAGGGTCCTTATTTAAGCAAAAAATAATTTATGAGTAGACTAAGCTTACTCTAATTTCAACCAAAGATAGTCAAGAGTAGAATATCCACAAAATAAGGTTTAAAGATTTTTTATGTGTTTGTTTCACTGTCTAAATATTTTCCCTGTAAACAATGCTCAACAAATTCCAGTCTATACCTGACTTTATTACCCAGAGAATGTTTTATATACATTTAAGGCTTGCTCCTTGCTGCTGTCCCTGAGAACAGGTATATTCATCTCCCAGGGTTGTATTATTTTAGTGATCATAATTGACCATGAGTATTTTTCACCTTGGACTCTCAGTTATTGTCTCATAGTACTTTCAAGAAAGTTTGCTATCATATTGTGCTTTTACTTTTAGGTGTTTCTATTTCACAATCTAGCACTTTGTAACATTTCAGCAAACCTGCCCGTTGATCTTGAAGTAAATCACACATTTAAGTTACTATTTTGAGTGACTTGAGACAGAAAGAGTAAAAAACCAAACCCTCAAGGTTCTTTCAAATTCATCTTTCAAATAAGGCGAAACCTGGCCCAGACTTGGTGAAAAGCCTGGGGGCAGAGGAAAGTGGATACAGTGTGTGACACAACCAAGTTATATTCTAGTGTTATTTGATCTAGATCAGCCAGTGATGTTCATTGAGTTTCAGATTTTTTGAAATTTGTATTATAAATTTATCTCTTATCTCAATTGCTGACAAATGTCAAATATGGCACAGATCAGCACAAAGTAGCAGGTCAAGAGGTAGTCCTTGAAACTTGGTTTGTATCTTAAGTTCAATTAGCAAGGTGTGACATTCCCAGACTCATGTCTAAATTATTTTCAAATTCCTATCTCCCTTTTTTAGCCAAAGCACTATGATGAACACTCTATAAAATGAAAAAAAAAGTTCAAATATTAAATTTAATAATAATTTTACTTACCTTTGTGAAATATAAGACTATATTGCTATAAAAATGAAGTAATAAACCCAAAGAATTATTTCATGAAAGTATTTCTTAGATTAAAGATAAGCATTGTTCGAGCTCTTCTGCTTATAAAGTGTGTGGAGACCTTATTTAACATTTTCTTTTAGTGAAGAAGCTAATTAACATATCAATATCCTACTGCAGGCTGGGATTTTCTGTGATATTTTACACAAATCTCATACTTGAACTTTTCTAATTATTTTAATTATCTTTACCTTTTGTCCCACATCATCTGACAGAGAGTGGAGGGTGTTAAAAAGAGTCTAACACCTGGACATTATAGTATGAATGTAAATCAAAGAAAATGCTGATTTACTATTATTACCAGTAGCAATAGCAATTGTGAGACTGAAAAAAAAATGGTGGATTTATAACTGCAGAAGTACATGAAGATTTTCTTTGGAATTTGTGCTCAACAATACAAAGAATGGACCGCAAGATGCCAGGTCTACAGGATGCCAGACATAATTTAGAAAGGTAAAAGGAGCTCTCATACTCTTCCACCAAATCATGACCATTAAAGTATTGAACCTGTAGGCCAATATCCCAAGAAATGGAAACATTCCAGAAAGCAGTCAACAAATAAGTAGATTAAATGAACAGTCTGTTGAAATGGGGATGGAAAGGCAATGAAAATTGTCCGTTATGAAAATTTGGAAAAGTATAAAAAACCAAGTATTCTTAGAAGTATCCTGTTTGCACAGCTGAGGAATCAGTGTTAAGTAATCATTAGTTAAGACAACTAATTGAGATTATATGAACTACCATAATGAAGTCTAAGCTGCCCTTTCTGCAGTGAGAGAATTTTTGGTCTTTTTTTCAAGAGTTTCCTGATTTAGCTGGTGATGTCACTGTTCATTTCAGGGGTTTGAGCTAGATGATGTTCAAAGGTACCTTCCAACCCAAACTATTCTATAATTTTAAGAAGTCAAACAAAGAGAAGATAATAAAAAAGAAGTACAAGAAAATGATGACAGTACATTTTGAGAATGCAACTGTTGGTCATCCTATCTTCTGAAATAATCTCAGATAAAATAAAACAAGAAGAAAGAAGGAACTAAATTTTGTCATGTTCATTTTTGTTTAAGTCTTACAAATGTTTTAAATTATATCAGCCATTTTTAGCAGTATTTTGCATTTAGTGTGACTTTTTTGGACTCTCACACACTGAGGGATGCAAGATGTAGCCATCACTCTCTCTATGTTGAAAAAAAGGATTATGACAACCCTGTTATCATCATAAATGTTTATTTTTTGTTCTCCAGACTTGAACTATAGTCTTCTCATCCCTTTCCAGATACTATTTTTTTATTGTAGTTTATACATTTTTGCTCCTGTATAATTTTCCATAGACATTGGGAAATCCACACAGTGTAAAAAAAAAATAGCAACAAAATAAAAGAGAGAAGACATTCCATGTCAACGCTTAGTATTTAATGTACGTTTCAGAGGAATTAAAGTATTTGCAAAGGGTAAATGGAATTTAAAATATTAAACTTTTTCACATAAAAAGTTTATATTTGAGACTATGATTTCAAGAAAATATGTAAAAAAGGGCATTATTAAAAGTACTTGGCAACAAATACCTATATTTGTAAAGGAATGTCAGACTAAAGAAACAATTCAAATCCTGAAGTATGCAATAGTTTTTCTTGAAAATCACTGCCACCTGTGGCAACTTTAACTGCCCTTTTTTATAATGAAAATAATCAGTTATGAAGATGTCTGTTCCATTAGTCTTATAACTGAATTGATTAATCTATCTCTAATTAACAGAGAACTTCTAAGATGGGATATTAACCTAATTATTCCTAAACCAATTAATTTTATATCAAGTATATCTTTATGTCAAATTGCATACTGACAGCTCTACAAACAAACTTTGCATGAAGTCCAGCCACGTTCAGAGAGACTTTGGCCTACACTTAGGAGACTTGCAGATGATCTACAATGACCTTTGAAATGCCAAAGTTTTTTTCGTCTTGGTTTTCTGTTCCCTTGTTTAGTCATTTTCTGAATTGCAATGAATTAAATTTCATATGCCTGTAGGTAAATTGTTTAAATAAGAGGGATTTAGGTTTTGTTTGTTTGTGTTTGGTTGGTTGGTTTTTTGTGCTTTTGTTTTTTTGTATTTTTACAAATTCTGTGAAGTTTCACACCATAGGTAAAGTGACCAGTAGAAGAAAGGAAGCAGAAGAAAGTTTAATTCTTTATCAATATTTGACTACTAAAACCTGGGGAAAAGTCAATAATTTGTTCCTATGAAAGATAGCTACAAAATATTTTACTTGCAATTACACTTGACAAAAGACTGGAGCATTTTTCTTTCCCTGGACTGCAACTTGGTGACCCTATGCTTAGGTGAAAATTTAGTCTATAACATTACTTTTTTAACTGATTTTATTTTTAAACAACCCCAAAACACTGAAAAAATCAGATATATTTAATTTTTGTGTCTCAGGAAGTCATTTTTAAATTACTATAAAATCTGTAATCAGTTAGTAACCTTTGTCTTTTTATCCCTTTTAGAAAACACAAATATTACTGGTATATCTGTTCATGTAGAAAATGTTTGCAATAAGTAGGCTTGTTATAAAACACAATGGATTTTTTCATTTGCTTAAGATGAACAAGAGAAACCATAATTTCTTGCCTACAGAGAAGAAAAATTTCAATTCAAATATAATGAGGAGATCCCTCTTTGAATTACTTTTTATCACTAATTGAAAAATGAGCCAAATTATTAACTTATTTTTCACTTATATTTGAGAACATTGTAGGATTTAGGGAGGGGGTTCTCAGTTGTTTTAATTTTGTTTTGTTTGGCTTTTTTCTTACTTATATAAAATAAACTCGTCTCACATTCTGTCAGGAATGTTTTTGGCCTGGGTGGGGTTAATATTCTTCATAATATAATCTACTTAAGCAGGGCATTTGTTCTCAAAGAACTTGATAATATGAAGTAATAATACATAGAGCTAGTATTTTTAACTTAATGGTATAGATATGGTCTATATTTTCTCACTGTCTGCTTGCCTTGCTCCCCTTTTCTCGTTAGGGCCCTGATTCCTGTATTACTGCTGGGAGTATATGATCATTTGCCTTTGGTTCCCCCCCTGGACTGACCCAAAAATTTCCTTCCAAAGCAAAATCATGGCAGAATTGGCAGAATAACTTCTGCATTCTGTCTCAAACACATAGTATGAATGTGCTGTGCATGACTTCTTCAATCTACCATGACCCTCTGCTGAGGTCTGAACAGAACTTCAGTCACATCACCATTACCCTCACATTGTGCCCTAAGGCAACACGTGGTTGCCCTCTCATTAAAGGCATCACACTTTCATTATGTTGAGTGCTTTGAACTGTAAAATGCACATGAAAAACATGTCTCAGGAAAATGCAATTCAAATGCCACTGGCTCTGTGTTGGTGATCAGTCCACTTCTGAAAGAGCTAGAAGGGAAATATATCTACAGCTGGCTGGATACACAGTTCCTTCCCCCAGAGTGCTTTCCTAGTGCAGGAAAATAGCCACAGGCACTAAATCATGTTTTGGACCTCTCTAACATAACCTTAAGGACTGTCTCTTCCTTCAAAACAGGAGTTGTTTCTCAATTAAAAATTTCTAAGGAGAGAAAAGGGAATGATCCTCTCAAGCTGGTGTTAATGGATGTCTTCTGTCTCCCAGGAGAGGATCTTATTAATCAAAATAATTATATAAATGTTAGTCAAGGTGATGTCATCTTTTATTGCCCGTGTTGACCCTGTGTTGCAGCCCACACAAAAGCACCTGTTCTGAAGACTGCTAACTTTATGTAATATCTCATAGCTGATGTCATTAGGACACACAATTTCAAAAGGCAAGGTGGAACATTTACTTCAGATTTGGATTCTGACCAAAAGTATTGTCATGCATACATAATTAAAACAAAAATTTTAAAATTATTTTGTCTGGTAATTTAAAACTCTGATTTAAACTGCTCATTTCTTCCTGTAAAAGATTTCTAAGCAAATTATATGGAGGATTCTAGCAGTAGGTAGAACAATATCTCAAAAAAATTAAATACTTTTAATAGTTAAATGTTTTCATTCTCTCTACAAGAGACAAAAGAACAATGTGGATAGCAGAAAGGAAAAAGGGAAGAAACATCTCCTGAACTGGAATTTTTTTATAAGCCTTGTTAATATAGGGCAAAAAAGGAGGCTGTATCTTCCAGTTCTCCTTGTAACACTATGCTTTAAACGGAAAGATGCCAAAAGTCCTGGGAGTTCTTTTCACTGAAGGTGCTGTTCCTGCAAACTCTTCTGTATTATATCTATAGTGTGACTGCAGGTGATTAAAGCATCTCGTATCGAGCAGGTTTTTCTGAGATGTGGGTGTAGGAGAACACATATCAAGGTTAAACTACTCACCCTGTCACTGATGCTGCTGTGGTTACATGTTTTCATGCCTTGTGTAGAGATGAACATTGTGGCAAGGTTATAATTGGATGCAGTTATCTTTTCCAAAAGACAAAAATATACAAGCAACACTGACACCACTGCACTTTAGATCGGTTCTTGCACGCTGAGCAAACAACGTTTAAAAGCATCTGAAACCTCACTGCTGCTTTTCCTCCCTGTGACAAGACACAGCACAATAGACTCTAATTTATGCAGGGTTCTGAGTCATTGTACACCTAGCACAAACTGTATTTAGTTCTGTAACACCTCATAATAAAACAGAAGAATCATACCTGAAAAAAGTAGGAATACACTGCTGAGAGTCTTCTCCTTGTGCCAGGAAAGTCTTATTAGAAAAAAAAAGAAAAAAATAAAAAAGCCACTCACCTTCATAAATTCGAATTTTGGAAAGGAGGTTTCTAAATGTTCCAGATTAACAAAATCTTGTCCAGAAGGAATAGAAAAACCCCACAGTTGCAGCTTGCATGCTTATACTGATACCTAATGGTGTCCAACAGTTCTAATAAATACGAAGTTAGACAAGAATAGCAGGTGACCTGTGTGGATGAACAAGGAGCTCCTCATCAAACTCAAACAGCTAAAGGGAATCATACTGGGGTAGGAAGCAAACAGGGTGTGATAACATGGGAGGAGTGCATAAATATTGTCAGAGCACCCAGAGATGAAATTAGGAAATCTAAATGCCAAATAGAATTACATCTGGTTGGAGATGTCGAAGTAAACAAGAGCTTGTATAAGCACATAGGTAATTACGATAGACTAGAAGAAATGTGAGCCCATTGCTTGACAAGAAGGAGACCTGGAAAAGGCTCTGGTATAAAAGGTCTTCTTTGCCTCAGTCTTTGCTAGCACGACTGTCCTTCAAGAAACCAAGATTCAACAACAGGACACCAATTCTAATTCGGACAGCATAGAATTATTTTTACCAAAAGCACAAAATGGGGCTCAAACCAGAACAATTTTCTCTGAACTACTTTGTCCATTTTTGCTTTTGTGCACCAGAATTTTTTTATCAGTTGTGAAGGAGGAGGCAAAAGAAAGTATAATTTTTCCACATTATTTTGTGTTTCCCAGAAAAGCTCTATTTTCCTGGAGTAATTAATATTTAATTTTTGAAGCCATAATATTGTCTCTTTATGCAGGTGTTCTAAATAAAAATAATTTTGCCCAGCACTACAAGGAAGAGTTCATAACTTCTGTCAAGATTTTCACTTAGTGATTCAGTCATTTTGACTTTTCTTTTAGGATTTCAGGATTAATTTCACAATTTTACAGGTCAATTTCCTCTTGCCTCAGAATGTGAAGTTTGCGTATGTTTAATGTCACCTCAGGACAACGATTTCTGTCCTTGCTGTGCATATTTTTTCTTCTTGCTTTTCTGTATTTGTGCTTCCTTTTCTATCTTTGGGAAAATTTCAGTATTTTATATTTGCTTGGTGTGACCATCTAACTGTTCACTGAAATAGCTGGCCTTAATTCTATCCCAAGATTCTTGTTTCTTCTCACACACCAGAAAGTGAACTGAGACATCTCATTTTAGGCTTTAAGGGTTTGTCACTCAGGGCCAATCACTGCAGCATCTGAACAAGCAGTAAGAAAAGGTGAGGATATGCAGGGTCTGTCTGGATAAGAAGCAGTATCCCCAATATCTAAAATCCTAAAAACTTCCAAAATGACCTTGAGATTAAGCTCCACTCACTTTTGGACTTCAGGGCAGATGTGAGATTATGTGTTGGTTTGGATCAGATGTTTTAAAATAATTAGGCCCCTGAGAGCTCCAGCTTTGTGTGAAAATTATAGATATGGTAATATGACAGAATGAATTCAAAGTTCTAAGGATGGAAGTGGAGACTATAACACTGAAGCTTCAGATGAATGGCTAGAAAAAAAGAATGGGTTGGTTTGAGGTAGAAGGGTCAGCAGTTTTTGCTGTTGTCATCACATATGGCTGCAAATGCTTTTACAAGTAGCACTTATGACCTCAATTTCTCTGGCACTAGTGGTGATGGTTTTATTAGCCTCGGTCTGATGTCTCTTTCTTATTAGATCTTTCAAAGCTGCTCCCATCTTTTTAAGTTCTTTAAATGATACCTAGTCTGTGACAGGAGAGAAGTTAGAGCTTTAAAATTTTATTTATTTATTTATTTTTGATTCCTCTCAATTTCCTTTTTTGGTCAATTAAATTTGCTTGTTTTATCACAGATCTGCTTTATATTTCTCCAAGATTAATTCATTTGTAGCACATGAAAAAGAATTGTGGTTTTTCGACAATCTGTTTTCATGCAAGTCCAACATTAAAGCATGAAAGAATTTATAAGAATTTATGCTGCTGTTTATAATTTTTGTCTTCCATAAATACACAAGAGGTTTGTTTATGATTTGAGGGAGGAGGAATGTTCTTTTGGGTTTTTTTATATTACAAGTCTGATTTTAAAGACAGTAAACACAAAGCACAAGTTATTTTAAATGTACGACATTTTTTCAGGCTTTTTTGACAATTTAAAGTCTTTTTGATGTTATTTTATTAACAAGAGTAGCTGTTAAGACAAGCTATCCTCTTGCAGTCAGTTGTAGTCTCATAGCCCTCAAGTGCCATTTAAGGTCTATTTACAATTCTTGTGTATTTTCCCTGCTGGCATGTCTTATGCATTTCCTGACTCCCCTGCATCTTCTTTTTCTCTTTGTTTTGCTTTTGACTGTTCTTCATCTGTCAAGTCTCTCCTGGTAGATGAATCCTTGTTTTTCAAATTCTGAAATCTAGTTCAAGTTCATTACTGAAACGTATAGTCCTGAGACATTTGTTTATTTAATTTAAGCCTTATGTTTACCACGTTGAACACAGAAAGATTTTATTTTCCTTTCCAATTTTTTTTTCATTTGAAGTTAAGTCAGCCAGGCATTTTGAATGTGATACTGATTGCACAATCAGTGCTTTTCAAAATTTTCCGCTGTCTCATACATTCAGCGTAGTTATAGTTTGGTTCTCTATTTTCTTTAAAGTTCAGAAATTGTGTTCTTTCAAAAAAAAAATAAAAAAAGATATAATTGAACTTATATTTCCAAATTAATTTAAAAGAAGAAAGTTTAAAGTATGAAAAATCTACAAGTATGATAGTATTTGATTTTGTAAAAATAAAGTCAAAGTAATATCTCCAGCTACAGACTTTCTGTTCAACAGTGAATAATGATAGTATAGTGGTCTATATTTTTAATAGCCGTCACATATATATATATTTACAATTGAAATATTACCCCTTTAAAACAATTTATAAGAAATATTTAAAATTTTCTAAAACTTGTACTTAAAAACTTCTAAGAAAATAATATATTCTTTCTGCCTTTAGAAATGTTGCTTTTAAATCTTAGAAATACATTCATTGGAAACCCTCATTCTCTAGAATCTGATTGGTAGTTCATTTTTCTGAATAAAACTGCCCTTATTTTATGAGTTGTCCATCATCTTGACATTGGCTTTGACTCCTCTGATGTTCATTGTCTTAGTTTTGAATAGTTCCATTATTTTTATAATAGGATGGATATTGAAACTTTCTAAAGTCTACAAGGAAAACAAATACCTTCCCACACTCACATGTATATTTGGTCCACCATTCAGTAATCAAGTTTCTCTCCATATGCTCACATTCTTATGGGGTTTCTTAAGATTTTCACTTTCTAAATTTTTTTTGAGGGGGAGGAAAAAATCATTCTCTTATAATGAAAAATCAATAAAGAGTATAATGGAAGTTAATTTGCTTTCAGAAATACTTCTCTGCAAGGTTCCTTATATAGCACCAGATGTCCTTAATTTACGTTATAATTTCCTCCAGTCAGAATTTCAAGGAGCACCACTAGATACATCATTATTTATCAGTTACCCACACCTGTATAACCTTTAATTATAGCTGAACTTAGACGATACAAGTGGATCATCTATACATGCGACTGTAGTCAGTGTAACCATAACCAGAGCTGCATGAAAAACACCTAAGTTATTTCTGGTACCTGTTGAATTTACCAAAATTTTTTTCCAAACTTCCTAAAAGCTAGGCCATTCCATATTGTTTTTTGTATGTGATTCCCTGGCATTGAAGCTATAATACATTAAAAATTAAGCAATATGAAAGCTCTGTCAGGTTTTGGGTTTATGACTTGTATGGTTTGTATTGGAAATGTGCTGATTTTCAAACATACCATGGCAGTTAAGGCACTTGATACTGACTTTAAGAAAAGGCTGGATCCAAGTCAAAGGCTGGATCTACACATATGTACTGTATCTAATGCATAAACTCAGGCCTATCAGGGTGACATAATAAAAAGGAATTTATTGAAATTCCCTTTTTATCCTAAAAGTAGAAATAAAGGTTAATTTAAAACTTATTTGGAGTGAAAGTAAGAGACATAAAAAGCTTCAGCTTTGCTATAACTGCTAAAAGCTCTGATGCAAGCTATTACTGTCTGTTAGCACAAAGAATACTCAACCTCACTAAGAATTTCAAAAAGAAAATATTTAAATTACCTTTCTTAATGGCTTAATTAATAGTCCTATGTTATAAACTGAAACAAAGCTTTTTTTTTTTTCTTCAAACACTAGGCAACATTGCATTTGTTAAGAAATATTAGAAGCAACGTATTTCAGCCAGCTAAGTCATGAATGTACAGGAAAGTACTCTAACTACATGCTGCTTCTGCCATCTTTGAAGTTTTGACTTTTTCTTCTGTGATAAATGAAAAGGGCAGCAGTATTGTGGAAAATCTGATTGTGAGGTGGAATGCAGTATGTGTTTCACATGGGACCTACTAGGAGATTGGGAACTGAGCTTCTAGCAGTGTCTTGGGAGTTTCAGTCACAAAGGACTGAAAAGAAAAAAAAAACTTTTCCTAAACACATTTTCTAGATGGCTTATAGTTTGCAACAGTATTGATTCTAAAATGCATTAAATTTTTATTTGTCTACTTTAGGGAGGGAAATTCCACAGGGGTTTAAGATTTGTGCTGATCAGATGGCTTTTCTCCAGATCAGAGGCTTTTTGGAAGTACAGTAATTCAGAAATGAAAGATTTTCTGGCTAGATTGAAGCCCACGTGAGATACTGAAGTCAGTGAGAAAATGCTTACACATTGACTTCTCCAGTGAAAAGCTGTAGGTCTTATATTCCTATATTAAACTTTGCAGTTTAATGATGTGAAAATTAAAGGCCTGGTTTTTTTCCGTTTTCTTCCAGTTAATTTTTTGTATAAATGTGAGTACCCAAGTGATTAAATGTATTAAAAAAAATGTACATCCAAACTGTTTAGAGGTACAACTGACAAAGAAGGCTAAAAGATAATTTCATCTTCATGTTTACTCAGACTACTACAACCACAGTTTCCCTTCAACATGAAGCGAATTTTCTATAAAAGAAAGTGCAGGTAAGAATTGTCAACTGCCTTAATTAGTATTTTTGAAATATATTGGAATATATTTTATTAGTGTGGGAAAGAAAGTTAACATGGTGTCAATAGCTGACTATTTGTTCTTCTTTTTTTTAATAGCTATTCATCTTTTTAAAAGGAAACACGCTTGTTAGGACATCTTAAGTATGTTATAACTACTTCAGACATTTAAAAGACTCCTCTAGAATAGTACTCATGTTTGTGATTATTTCCTGTAATAGGAATAGTCAGGGCAGTTTGGAATTCATAGAGTAGAAGTAATCAAGATTATTAACTTGAAAGACTGTAAAAGAACATGGAACTGGCAAAACCTATTTGACAGTGCGAGATTAAAGTGAGTTTCTGCACTTCTCCATGTACTGCTAATGACAGTGAGGTCTTGTCTGTAAGATTAAATTTGTGCATACTTTCATCTTGTACTGAAACATAAAATATGCTGCATAAGGGAAGATTTGTCATAATTTTTGTTCCATCTTGGGATGTCTGTTTCAAGTTTCATATTACATTTTGTAATACGAAACTTGTCTGTTTCAAGGTTGCATATTACATTCTAGTTACTTCTTCTGATCAGACCCTGACAAAAGAAATATTCCGATATACCTTTTATTTAAACTTTATAGATGCCATGACATTATTTTTTTCTATACTGCCCTATAATAAATTAAATGTCTTCATGTCCCTGAAATAATCTACTTTCTTGACAGAATGCTTAGAATAGACTTAATTACAAGCCAAAGTTGTTATATCTCAGCAGGTGAAAAGAATAATCCTTGTACATCTGTACATTATGATTTGAACAAAGTAGTAAATAAGTCATCGAAGCATATTTAGTAGAAAACTGGCAAGCAGCTTAAATGCCAAATGCCAGCTGAATGTTTGCATTATTAATTAGAAATTGACTAAATTGACTAAATTTACTATTTTTTCAACTGTTGGAATTATTGAAGCAGAACGAAACAGTATTTCCATTTTGATGGAAATTACTGGCATTTTCACTATTTTAAGTAGGGTGGCAGACCACATTTTGCACTTCCAAGTGCTAGTTCAGACTACCCACTCAAAGGGTCTAAATGTCTTGAAGGTGAGAGACTTAATTTTGAGATTTGCTGTGAAATATATTGTATTTCATGGTAGAGAATTATTTTCTTTTTGTTTTATTGGTGAAAAAAGGAACAAGTAAAACGATAAAAATTTTTGCCTGCCTTTCTCTCCAAATGATTAGAAGAAAAGTAAAAAGAAAATAGTATTTTCTTAAGGAAAAAAATCAAATTGTGTCAAAGCCAAATAAGATTTCAACAAATGTAGTCTTAAAGAAAAAGGAGTAACCTTCTAAAAATTTCTGGGTTCCTCTTTTTCTCAAGAATTGCCAAAATATATTTCAGCCATTAATTATGATAGTAAATTACTTTGAATGAAAATTATGTTCATTTTGCTGAGAGCAGCATTCAGAAACTTAACAAGAATCAAAAAGCATACATTAGGAAGAGGATTATAAGACTTTAACTTTTTTCTTGAGTATGTAGAACAGCAAAATCTTGACTTTTCTTCTTTTCCACATCTCAAGAAGGCAGTGCTCCAGAATACTTCCTATTTCTTCTTTCTACATAATCTTAACATTTGTTTGAACAATGTACTAAGGTTAATGATTACATCTCAAGGTTCAAACCAGGTATGGGCAATACATCAGATACTGGAGAGATCAACACTTTCTCTTAACTCTAGAAAATCTGTTATAAGAAAGTAATGTAAAATAAGGATCTTACTTTCAAAGGCCACTTGTATGTCCTTTCTTACATTGATTCTACACATTTTTGAATGGAAAGTTTTTTACTTTCAAGAATTGAATCATGGCTGAGTTTGTTGTGGTGACTTCCCTGTTTGTGCCCAGGAAATCCACTGACTCACAGAGACAGTGTCTGAAATAGAAGTTCAGATCTGAAGCTGTAAGTGTTAAAAAGCAAGGTTATTCCATCCATGCTTAAGGATGAGTTGCATCAACAGTAAATTTCAAATGTTTCTGAATCAACTGGACACTCTCCTCAGCTAGTTCAGAGTTCAGTAGCTTTGGTGGACATGGGATGGGAATACATGATCAAGCAATTTTCCATTCAACTATGATAACACAGTTTCCTTACGTGGATAACTCCCCATGCCTAGACAGAGTTAGGAACAGCTGTTAGCTCATAAGGAGCTGCTTGCTTCTGTTAATCCTGGCATGGGTGAGATTTTCAAAGCAGTCATTCTCTGGAAACCTTTCTTTGTTCCAGAGAAATTTTGCCACTTCCTTGACTCAGGCCAAGATCTAAACCAATTTTTAATTTTCTGTTAAAAATTAAATTCTGATAATTTTTAATTAAATTAAAATTTAATTTTAATTATCTGTGGATAACACTCAAAATAGAGCATCTGCATTAAGAACACTTTTTAAAAATATGTAAATATAAAATTTTTCATATAAGTATGGGATTGACATTTGAAGAGTGGGGAGGGGAGAGAGAGAAGTCAAGGAGGGGAGAGAGAGGGAAACAGAGAAAAGGGAAATTTTCCTACTCAATGTAACACTGAAGGACAGATACAATTCTCCCCACTTTACTCACATCATAAAGTGAAGTGCTCTTTCCTTCTAATTTCCTAATAATTTTGTAGACTTTTAGTCAATCATCTTTGCTATAAATTTCTTTAAATTGTAGTTCAGTAACCTTCCAGACTCTAGGGGGCCCATTTGTCAGTCAACTTTTGGGATTATTTAGTCTCTGATAAAATTAATTGTTGCCAGGTTTAAAAAGGAGTTACAAAATATATGGGGTTTTTTGTTCTCAGCTGAAACACCAGCTTATCAGCAGTATTTCAGGAAAGTCTATAATAAAATATATAGTCTTGCATATCCATGTTCCTAAATTAGCTCTTGTCAAACATACCTCTGAGTTCATGAATATGGGTATATTTATTGAGTATTGGGCCTTAAATTTCTTATGACCCTTGAACTTAGAGATTTTAAATACAGGCATGTTTTGAACTAATTCTCCTAAATCAGCTTCATTTTTGGACTCTGAGTGCACATTTGCCTCTCAGTCACCTGCAAAATCCTACACATACAAAGTTGCTTGCTTACATTGCCAGAGGTTTGCAAGAAGAAGCATTTGGTTCATCCAGCCATGCTGGGATATGGTGGGACTTTGAGAGAAAGCACAAGAGTGAGGAATCTAATCTTCCATCCTCATTGATGGTGATTTTTACATTCATGTTCATTTACAAATGCCCCTCTAGTTCATATTTCCTTGTCCTGATTTTCTTGTGTGATTCTTAATCATATTCTTCTATTTCACCCTTCAACATTTCATCCTCAGGTTTTTCTGTTAAGAAGGTGATTTGTTTTGACCAGCAGCTCATTCTATTTATACATCACTCCTAATTTCCTTCTTATTAATACTCTAACCATGAATTTTGAACTGTTCTGTCCATTATTTTACCCATAAATTATTTTCCCGTCCATTATTTTATCACAACTTGGTTTTTTATTTTCCAGTTCTTCCTTTTTTTTATCAGCAGAGTTACATTAACCTGCACATTTGCTCCACCTGCTCTGGTGCGGGGCTCTTCCATGGGGTGCAGGTGGATCTCCACGGGCTGCAGGGGAACATCTGCCTCACCATGGTCTGTACCACAGGCTGCAGGGAAATCTCATCTCTGGTGCATGGAGCACCTCCTCCCCCTCCTTCTGCAATGACCTTGGTGTCTGCAGAGCTGTTCTTCTCACATCATCTCACTGTGCTCTTCTCTGGCTGAAATTAAAACTGTGCCATCTCTTTTTATTTTGATTTCTTAAATCTGTTGTCACAGAGGCATTACCACCATTTAAAATTGGCCCAGCTTTTGTCAGCAGCATGTCCATCTTTGGAGCCACCAGGGGTTGGCTCTCTTGGACACTAAGAAAGTGTCCAGTGGACACTTCTAGCAGATTCTAACAAGAGCCACCCCCAGAGCCCTCCATACTACCAAAAACCAGGTGATGCAAGCCCAATACATATATCTTGTTTGACATTACCAGATTTTGCAATCAATGTCCTTACCACAGAATAGCTGAAAACATTAAATATTAAAGAAAATTAGTAGCTTAATTTCATGAAAAGTTCCAGGGATAACTGAAGTCCTTAAGTTCAGGGATAACTTAAGTCCTGGAAGACTTAAAGTCCAAAGAAGATTTAGAAATAGCAGTTTCTTTGCAACTCAGCCTGGCACAGAGCTGATTATCACCTTAAGGGTTTTTTTAATATCTACATAAAAGAGTGAGGAAAGCATGTCTTTTTTTACTTTTTTTTTTTTTTTTTTTAAAGGAAAGATTCATATGCAGACAGGAAAATAATTCAGCACAATTCAATTACTGTGATGAAGGAATTGAAAAAAAATGGAAATATTTATTTGTTGAGGAAGAATGAAAATTATGAATGGCATTGATCTAATTAAACTGTAGGTGTAAGAACTATGATTGTGAAAGTAATATTAGAAGATACTTTCTTCATGCAGAAAACTGGGAATAAAAGTTGGTGATTCTAAGCTATGATGGACATGTTTGCTCTCAATGTGGAGAAAATAAAAATACAAATAATAGAAAGAAATAAAGGAATCATGTCCATAGGATTATTATTCAGAAGATATCTTGCCTGATTTCTTTCTACAGACTTCCGGCATGGTGTTTTTCAAGACAGTTTCCTGTAATGATTTGTATCTATCTTCTACTTCCCCATTTCCAGTAAAATTATACAATTTTTTCCCTTTGAATCTAAACCATGTTCAGATATTTTTGAGTGCTTGTCTCTGTAGGATTCAATGACCATATCAAAAGTTTCTTAGGTCAGTTTTAAAATACTTGCTGTTAGCTTGCATTACAGACAAAAAAGTTTTGACTTAACCAGACAGGCCTGATGTACAAAGTAGTGAAAGAATTGCACTGTGGGGTGTTTTCTTTTGTGTGTTTTTTTTTTTTTTAGTATTTTAATTTCTTGTTATTTACACAAGGTCAGAAAAAATCAATCACAGAGAGTCAAATTTTCCTGTAATGTGTTCTGCTGCAAATCCTTGAGGTCAAACAGGGTATTAATGAGCCTTCATTTCCTTCAGATGGCTGCACTGACAAGTTAATTTTGCCAATGCATTTGGTGAAAAAATACCGTAGTATTGTGGTTGATGGGAAAAGAGAAAAATAGAAGATAATTACAAAAGGTCAAGAATTTCAACAGGGGCTCAAATCTGCATTTTTTGATGAAAATAATGTTATCTAAACCTTTGTGTAATTATGTATTTTATGTCTTATTTTTATCTGTGATATACATAACAATTGGCTACACTATGTTGAAAGAACTGTCTAAGGTCCTAGAGTAACTGAATTACATGGTCATAGAATCATTGAAATATAAGATAAGACTCTTAACATCAGAGTACATCTGTAAACCTAACACTGCCACCACTAAATCCCATCCCATGTGCCACATCTACCTTTCCTTTAAGTATATCCAAGAATGGGGACTCACCGCTTTCCTAAGCAGCTCATTCTAATGAGCTTAATAACTCTTTCTGTAAAGAACTTTTTACTAATATCAACCTAAACCTCCCCTGGTACAACTTTAGGCCATTTCCCCTTGTCCAAAAGTTGTTCTTGTGAATATGAAAGGACTTAACATGGATGATTCTTTTCAAAAATCTCTGATGATTGAAAGCGATTACAGCTCATAAATTCTTAAGTGGTGATACTATCAACATATAAATTAGTGTAGAATCACTAGAAATAAGTACACACTGTATATTCAAGTCACCATACAAGCTCTTTCAGTTTACATAAAGTATGAACAACAGTAAAAAGAGCTCTAAAAAGAACAAGCAATTACTCACCAAGGGCAGTATTACTCTGTTTCTGAGCATCCGTATGACTACAGGAATTTTCTGGTGTTTAATATGTTAGGAACTATGGAAATTTATGATAAGGAGAAAATCAGAAGGATAGGGATGAGAAAACCATGGACTGAGATGAAGACAGTTTAATAAGTAATATAAAAGCTGTGAACATAAGCAAAACAAAGCAAGGAATTAATTCAGCTTCCCATGAGAAGGCAGGAGTCCAGCCATTTCCAGGAAAGCTCTCATCACACAGAATAGTTACTTGGGAAGACAAATACCACCATTCCAAATGTCCCTCCTTTTCTGCCTTCTTCCCCCAAACATATACACTGAACATGATGCCGTATATTATGGGATATCCTGTGGCCAGTCATGTCAGCTCTCCTGGCTGTGTCCCCTCACAACTTCTTATTCATCCCCAGCCTCCTCACTGGTGGGCTGTGGTGAGAGGCAGAAAAGGCCTTGGTGATACCACCAAGGCCAAATACCACTCAGTAATAATTATCAATACCATCTTCAGCCCATATCCAAACCATAGTCCACAGCCCCATAGTAGATACCATGAAGAACATGAGACATCAACACATCTATTTTTACTGTCTCAGATTAGTGGAAGATATTTCTTTTGAAACCCAGTTGCAAAAACATAAACATAAATACATCAGACTGCTAAAAGTACATATAATTAAATTAGAATAGGTAGAACAGTAACTAAGCAATACTTTAGTTAATAATCTTAAAGAAATATCTGATTTTAAATATCTGGCCTACTTGCTATTGTATGTGCAGCCTGAAAACACTTGTGTGTCCCTGGTGTTGATAGCTCTATTAAGCATAAAAAGAGTATACATCAAATATTTACTCCTGTTCTAATAAACAATTTAAGAATTGCTCATACTTAGCCTTAGAAATATACTTCTCAAGAAATACAGAGGATAACAACCCTCTATGTGCTTTAATTTTTAAACTGTCAGTTTTCTTCTCTGTTTTAACTACAATAACTTTTTGTTATTAGAGGACTTTGCGTCACGTGTTTGTGCGTTAAAGATTGAATAAGTCTGCTACATTCATAGGACAAGGGAAGGATCTTGTTTATAATTCACAGCAATTTCAGCTAATATCCATGCCCTGATGCTGGGTTTCCTTATCCAGTACACAGGTCCTCTACTTTCTGGACAGTCAAGCTTGTTGCTGCTCTGTCATCTCAGAAGCACTTTTGTAATCACGTATTTGTATAGACTCTTGGTCTGCCTAATATCCACTCCCAGAGGCTGACCTCGCCCAACCACTGGCTCAGGAATTGCATCTTTCCAGGTACAGATCTCCCACTCTTCAGTTAGTCCTTGCTGATGTTTGGTAGTGGATTAAACACTGACATGCATGCAAGATTGGAATCACCGAGGAGATGCATTATACTTATATGCACATTATACTTCCAGATAATCCTAGCTCTTGGCATTTAGACCTCTCTTACTTGCACATACACCCTGGCCTCTTCAGTGCTGGCACACAAGCCTGTGAGTTCTGTGGTTTGTGATGTCTTCAGCTGTCTGCACTCATACCTTTTAACACATTTTATACTTCATATATATTGACACCCCAGTCCCTCCATTTGTTAACACCAAGGCTGTTTCACACTGGGGAAGTGCTGATCCTTTTCGGATGTCAATAAAAAGGCATAAAATCTTGCAAAGCAAATAACTATTTATGAGATAAATATTTACAGATACTTTTTACAGATAAATACTGATATTTATCAACAGCCCAGAAAGGGTGACAGGTAGGTGTAAAATCTTACATCACTTCTGATGCTGGGAACATGATTCATAAAGCTTTGAGTGTAGATTCTGATGCTTGGAATCCCAAGATAATAAAATTTTGACCGTTCCTCTGGTTAAGGCACAGCATGCTGCACAGATTCTATCTGTGATGTGGTTTGTTCATTAAACTCACTAGTATTCTGATGAGTACTTGGTCAAAAAACAGATCCATCAATTACAGACACCAGTCAAATCTGGAATGTGGAATTTTGAACATTCGCTTGGACAATACACTCTAATGTTCTTCTAAAATATTGAGGTTATGAACAAATCCTTACAATATTTCAAGAGGAAAATACAATACTCTATGCATAAAATTATGTTAAATGCACATTGTATGTACATTGAATAATTATGTAGTGATTATGCATACAAAAGTTACTTATACTATTGATTAATAAACCTTGATTAAGTAGTGGTCAGATGTTATCCATCACACAGATATACGACCCTGGATTAGCCATTGTATGGATCACTAACTGCTGCCTTCTAAGCTCAATACTAGACAGATCAACATAACATCTATCTTGAGACCTCTCTTCCAGATCCTACCGTTCATACACTTTGCAGCTCTCATATGTAGGGTAGAATGGGATTACAAAGAAAAAATTAAGAAATAGTATTTCATAAGACAGGACAGACTGCTGCCCTCAGGTACAGGGTTTTGTCAGACAGGTTGATTGTCTGACTGCAGATTTACAAAACATTAGCCTTTTTAGGGCCCTTGTCTGCCTTTTACCATAATTGTTCTTCACCTGAATATTTCACAAATTCAAATATCCAACAATAAATTTAGACAGTTCTAGAAGTCACAACAAATATACCAAAATTCTCATGTAACTCTTGTTTTCTCCCTTGTATGAATGATGAATTTAGGCCAACCCTCTTCAAGACGGTGCCTGAGCCTCTCCCCTCAGTGGATGAGAGGTTCTGATCTTCTCTGATGTCCCTGTCACCACATAATATTTAATGTTTGTGAAACTGAGTCCGTGGATCGGTGGTCCTAATTAGCAGTTTCCTTTTTATTTGCTTTTGTGTTGTACTGAATAGTCCTTAGCAGATAACTGAAAGAACCAGATATTTTGACATTTCTTAGACCCATACACTCTGGTCAACACCAAGTGTGAAAGCAGCTGTTGACCTGCAGAACTCTGTCGCATCTCAAGATATTTCTCTTCTTCAACAGGATTGAGGAAAAAAACACCTGATCCCTCTACACCCTTTGCTGTCACCTCTAGAGACATGCAAGAAAGTTTGATACTCTCCAGGTTTTCCTACAACAGTGTCAGCACCTACACAGAAGACGAGCAGAGCATAATGATCTGAGGTCTGGATAAGGATTGGGAGACTAGATTGTCCTTAGTCTGAGCCCTGGGGAAGAGGAAACCTTTCTAGGTCAGATCAGACAGTGAGGCCTTACATCTGACAAGGGGAGGAGTTTCCTTTGGTTTTCATTCAAGCCACACTCATTAGGTTTTGTGTCAATAAAAAATCATACTTAGCATGTTCAGTGTGTTAGGTTTATTTACAACAGATTTGCTCTTTTCCTGTTAGGAAAAATATTTACATTTTAATAAAAGAGTTGTCGGTCCTTGCAGTCAAAATTCTTGCTCCTCAGGTCTAAGGGATCTTTATGGACAGATAGTTTCTTAATTGCACAGTAAGAACCATAGCAGCATTGTAAAACCCCCAAAGCAAACTGTACTCTTGATCCTGCTGGTAGAAAAATGTAGTATAGATTCATAGCAATGTTACTGTCTCTGAAATGTTGAGCTTATATTTACAATTTTTATCATCTGGACAAATTGTGTAGGAGATTTGAGGTTTTGCTGAGCATACACAGCACTACATTTTAATACTTTAAATCGCTTTATTTGAAGTGTTGTGGAATAGCAAACAACTATCTACATGAAAAAGGGACAATGTTAATGAGATGAGGCCAAAGTAGTGAAATATTAAACCAGAATGGTAAAAGAAATACCCTCAAGTATTTGTGATGAATAGTCACAAGAGGCAGATCTGGTCCTGCTCTCATTTATAAGAATGAAATTATATCTTAGCATTGGATAATTGATGTCATATTTCATACATAATCATTGCAGAAGTATCCTTCCTGTACCACAATAACTAATAATCTGCAGTATTTTCATCTCAATAAATAGCAAATATATTGAGAAATTTTTCACTCATTTCATGCATTCAATTATTTGTTATGTCTCCTGATATTTTAGTAATTCCATTGCTTATGGTGTCATTTGAAGAGTTTGGGATTTTTTGAGAAAGAAAGCCTAACCAATCTCTGCATGTAGTTGTAACCTCAGGCAGAATTAACACTGTAGAAGTATATGAACCTTTTTGGTCTTTTCAGTATGTTCCACAACAAGATGTGATGCTCCAGGGGCAAGCTTGGGTAGATTTGTGCCTGTTATGTGCTTTTCTCCTCATAAGTTTTTGCTGGTTTTTTACAATACCTAGAAATTTTGATAGTTTAAATCCTTCATTTCAATCTTTTAAGATGCTGATATACTTTCTTCAGGTGATTTCTTTAGTCACCATTTCTATCTTCTGAGAGTTTTCTTTACTTATGTGTTTGTTTGTTTGTTTGTTTGTTATTGTTTGTTTGTTTACTACATGGAATGTTGGATTTTAGAAATGTTGAAAAACCCCCACTGAAGCCTGTGGATAATATTAACTGCTCTCCAAACAGCCTCATTTAATTGTTTCTATAGAAAGGGCTGCTTCAAGAGTCTTGCAGGCTACCTGTAGAAGCTTCTTGACGAGTGGTATTTGCTATCAGCAGCAGATGGGTGGAAGGAAAGGGAAATCAGTCCTATTTTCCATGTTTCCCAGCTGGGGCATGAGGAATCACAGTAAACTATATAGTGCTACAAAAAATAGACTAAATTGTCTATATTCCCCTTAGTGAATTCACCCCATAGCCTGTTAAACATCAGTGTTAATCTCATTTTAGTTTGTTTGTTTTTCATAAATATCTGAACCTTATCATCTAGTCCAGTCCCTGATTCCTCACCACTGCTGGAAATTTCATCTTTCAATGTCTTTCTTTGACATTTCTTTAATATTTTCTTTTATTTTTTTCTGTCTTACGCATTTAAATCAACCCTTCATAGGCAGAATCACCCTACTAAACTTCAGATAAATACCAGAAATGCAGATTTCAGCAGCATTAACCATGAGTACCTAAAAAAAGGAACTAATTAAAGAAATATTATTTACATTAGGACATTAAAATTTGAAGAATGTGTATTAACAAGAATAAAGTCTGAACACGTCCTTCACTATCCAGTGAGGATTTTCTTTTCTTCTAATATCTGTAATTCTCTGAATGGCATCCAGAATCTAAAATTTTAGGTCATGATTGAATAAATCAAAATTAAAGTAAAATAATGCACTCTCATTGCAAAATGCCCATCTTTAATACTCCAGCTGTCTTATTTCACATTATAGGTATCATTATTTTGTCTCTGATCACAAGAGGTGTTTTCACAGTCATTTCCATAGGGATTATGCAGGACAAAAGAATAACCTGTATGTAAAGTTACTAATATTACAGTTCCAATAAATAATGTGAATTTTCAGTTCTCATGTTAGAACCATCAAAAATACTTATTTAGCAGTCCATTTGCTAGAACTCATGTAAGTTGAAGAGTTACTGAAAAACTGGTAAAGATGATTAAACAAATACCAAAGCCTTTGCTTATGCTTAATCAATACTAAAGGCCTGGATGTTATGGATAAATTATTAATTCTGAGTTTTTCATTAATAAAACTTTTGTAACTTATTTTTTGGCTAAAAAAAATTAGAAAATATTCCATTAGAGGTCTGAGAAGAAGTAGAATTTTTGATACACATTATAATCTAGTACAAATAGAAGTGACTACCAAGGTGATGATATTCTTCAAGATTATTTAAAAGGCAAAAATGATGTTTAGGATATGATGAATCAAAGGAAAATTATTGGTTGCTGTACATAGTTCATTCTAAATATTCTATTAATTTTAAATTACAGACATCTATCATGGGAAAAATACTACTATCCATTTAATTACTTCAAGATCAGAGAAGTGACAGTACATCAAAATTTAGAATTGAGTGAAAGTAGCAAGGGCAATTTTGATGAAAAGCCCAAATCATAAACACTACCTGACAGAACCAAAGAGGAATTCCTAATCACTTGCACAGCAGAAAGGATATAACCAAATGAATACTGAAGGAACCATGTCCAGGCAATAATATCTGATCTTGATAATGAAAAAGTAAACATAGTGGCCCAAATCCAGCTTGCTTTCTTACATGGTTAATTCTGCTGCAGTTCATTTCCCTTTCAGATATGTTTTTCTTAATATCCCCATCTAATTACTAGGTTAGAATATTTCTTACAAATGCCTGGAAAATCTTAGGTTCCCTTGAAAATTGAGAAAATTATGTTTTCTCTAAATAAAGAGAATAACATTAAGATATCTCATTAATAGCCTATGACTAGGGACATGACTATTAGATTTTAATATAAAAAATACCTTTATTAAGGACCGTAGTTTTTGTTCACCTGAAGTCAGTATAAAGGGTCTTTCTTTACTTCAATCATTTAAAGAAAAAAAGAGTTATATCTCCTAACATTCCAGATAAAGGATACAGTCTTATTAAATTGTTCAAGAAGCAATCATAAATTCAAACCAAAAAATATAAAGACAATTATTAATGCTTTATATTACTGGTGTTCTTGCTAGTATACTTCTGTACCTGGTTTTGCCTTTCTTTTTATAGTCCAAATTACAATTTTTATAAACTTATGATATGTACAATTTTGTGAACTATGATGACAGCAACAATAAAAACTGTGTAAAGGAGGAACATTTTTTGGTATGAGGACTCTGACATTAATATATCCTTAAGGTTATGAGCTATATTAATGGATGACATACCCATATATATGTAAATACACACCAAAATCTGGGGCAAAATGTGTTACTATTTTTTTGTGAGGTTATGATTTCTATTTTTTTCCCATGTAAAAACAGTATTGGCAAAGCAGAAAAGTGTCAATCCATGTTGCAGAGGTTAGAAATAATAACACAGGCAGTAGAAGCACAGGAATTTCCTAAATTAATGTTTCCATGAAAGCAAAAGGTCTGATTGCCCAGACAGCTTTCATCTAGCTGCAGATTGAGATATTTGGTGTTCTATTGAGGGGTATTTGTTACTCAGTTTAGGTGTTTTTATCCAAAATTAGTATAAAAAGGCAGCTTACAAAGCTCAGTATGTCTCTAAGTCCAAGTCTTCTCCTGTCACCTTCCCAGAGTAAGATTTTCATTAGTTGAAATTTCCAGTCAAATGACAAGACTGAAGACTTTCTGCAACTTCCATAAGAAATTATTTGCCCAGAAGAACACAGATTAGGATTCTAATATTTTCAGGTTTATCCTTAAGTCTTTCATCCTTTCAACTCATTTCTTAATGGAATACCTTGGACATTGCTGCCAAATATGGACCTTGTGAGTTACAGGATGCAAGTCATAATGCAACTCATGTATAAAATAAGTATTCTGGTAAATCAAACACTAGACCGAGAATCTTTAGGTTATAAAAAAGTATAAATGAACCATATAGGCACCTTGACCATCAAAAGTGCAAGTATGTATCTCTGGATATACAGATGAAGACTTACCTGCAGCCAAAGAAAAAAAAAACCCCTTGGGTAGAAGTCCCTGAGCAGTCCCTGTAGTAACATTTATGGGTTTTCCCTCTGTCTTAGCAGGGCTGACATTTTGCATGATCAGCTCATAGAATTAAATCAATTAATCTTATTAGCTCATAAGATTAAATAAATTAAATAGGAAAGACAAGTTGATCTGAACAGGTATGTTCAGGTATGTCCCCCTCTGGTCATGAGGGGGACAAGGAGATAAATTGTTATGTTGGTGATGAAAAGAATGATGAACCAACAATATCCAAATACTAAAATTTTAAGTTACATCCAAAAACCTTGGGCCTCAATATTATTCCATTTTCAGATAGCAGTTGTGAAAGAGATAGACAACCTTTTTGATATACTTCAATTTAAACAGAAAAATTCAATCTCATTTACTGCATTAAATGAAGTGGCAGATGGCTGGTGTACCAAAAATATTTCAAAATTTCTCCTGAGAAAGTCATTGAGACATGAATAGAATGTAGCCAGTAGGACTCTCTACTTTTCAAATTGATTCAAAAACTCATCAGTTGCAGCCTAGTTTTGGGGTTTTTTTTATTTGCTAGTTTAGGGCCACAGATTTTATATTGACAATACAGGGCATGAGATTGTTGTGAACTTAGCCAATCTGGACTTGATTTATCTGTCTTAAAAACTGTGTTGCAAATAGGAAATTTCTACCTTAATTATAGGAAGAGTAGTTATTCTCTATAGAATGAACTAGCTGTGATCCTGGAACAAAAAAGGCAGAGAAATGAGATGATACCACATTTATCATCTTAGCTGGTCCCACATACTATGCTCAGTTTCTGGTCACTGCAGCAGTGCAATTTTGTGAATCAGATAAAAGCAGTTTCATTGATAACAAACAGAACAGAAAAAAAAAATCAATATTTAGGAAACAAAGAAAAGAGAGAGGACTCAGACTGAATTCAGCAAGGATAAAAATGGACTCAAATGGCCCAAGTCTGATGAGGAAGAAAGCTGTGACATAAATGTCAGACTCTTCAGGATTCAGGACTCATGACTTTGAACACATTATGGCTGTGTTTCTAAGAAAAACATTGTCTCCAGGACTCCTCCTAGCTTAGTGAAATATGCAAGAAGGAGGTAATTACAAGCAAAAGAGAAGTGATCTTGTACTTAAGCTAGCTAAAGAGGACAAGGAAGTTTAAATCTTTATGAAGGGTTGTTTATCACCATTTGAAACACGAAAACTACTACAAAATCCTTCAGCAGAAAACTGTTGGAGTCCAGGGCACAGGGAACACCCCTCAAATTACCCTGGGGGCTCCAAGACCTCTGCTGGGACCCAGGAAAGCATTGCCTTTGACCTTAGTCCATGGGAAAAACTGCCAACACTTACGGATGAAATGAAAACAAAAAAAATTTGAATTAGATAGCAGTTAAGTTTGACACAGGATGAAAATTTTAACTTTGGGGTTTTTAGAATGGAAGTAGATAGAAGCAAGATGGAGAATTTTGGGTGTTGTCTTAAGTTCTTCTTCTTCTACTCCATCTTCTGCTGTGACGGTGGCACAAAGACATTGGTAGAATGTATGTGATGTAGAAAATTGCATGTCTAGAATTGGTAGCAATTATTGGTACAAAACTGTAAATATAGTAGGTTTTAAGAGTTAATTGGATTAGAAACCTTTAAGAGATCTTGAAGACCAGGTCTCGTGTTCCTGTCAGCGGTGTTTTTCAGCATGTTAAGCCTGGTGTAGGGCGGCACGCAGACTTTTGAGATAAAAATTTAATAATCTCCTTTTAAGACCGAGCTGCAAGTTCTGCTCTTCTTTCAAACCTTAGCACAGGACTTTGAAAAGGAAAAAAACCCTAATTAGGGGGATCTTGGACTCAAAATACAAGTGACAACCAACAAGGCTTCAGGTTCTGTATATCTTTGACTACCTTCCTGGAGAACTGAAAGAAATGAGTGAAAGAAATTCCCTTCCTTGGAATTTATAGCTGAATGCTACATAATGCCCCATAACTAATATTTTAAGATTATACTACAGTCAAGCATTAAAGAACAACACATACATACATAAGAAAGACCTTTTGCTTCAAGTATTTGAGAGAATTTCAGAAAGAAGCAATGAGATTACAAAGCAGTACTGCTGGATAATTAGCGATATAGATGAGATAGAAATTTCATTAAGATGGATTTTTTTAATAACTAATATCTCTGTGTTTCATGGGTTTTAAACATTCGAGAGTTTTAAAAAACCCCATAATATAGTAAGTTCTTAAAATTTTCATTAATATATAATCTGTAAGAATATAGAAAGATTAAATAAATAGTCCTGGGTCTTCTCTTTTTTTCCTGAAGAATATAACTTTAGTCAATCATCTTTATTTATTTAACCTACAGGAAGAGATTTTCTCATTTCAAGTTTAAATCATGTACTTGGGGTTCAGATATTTGTTTATATACATTGCTATTTACTAACATTTTAGGTAAATTAAAGATACGAATGGCATAGCCTAATTAAGAAATCCTTATTCTGTTCAGCTATGTGCTAAAAATGAAATGAACTTTTTTTTTTCAAAGCAGCAAAAATACCCGAGTGTATATTATTAAAATATTCTGATATATCTTGTGTCACTGCAAGTAGAATCATGCTGCTGTCTTATTTAAAATGAGACATCAATCACACATGGAGATAATAACAACCACTTCGCTGACAGTTTTCTGACCCAGATAACCTCAAAATGAAATATTAGAATACAGAGTGGAAAAAATGAGTAAGATCTGATAATTTTATGTATTACCATGACATTGAATTTACTGGCTAAGGTATAGTAATAACATGCATAAGCTTTTTTTTATTCTTTGTATAACTAATGAAGTGCTGGAGGTTTGAGTTTTGTTTGTTTGCTTCCCAAACAAGATTTATTTCTCTTTACTTATTTCTTATGGGTTTAGACTATTTTTTAAAAAAAATATAGTCAGACAGGAGCTGATTAGTGCAGATGAAGAATTGTGCTTAAACTGGATGCTTAACACTGTATTTTGGTTGCTCCTATATTAGAGTGATTACAAAAGCTGTTTATGATCTGTTAAAATCTTGGAACATTATTTTTAATTCCTTGAATTGAGGAAATTGATGTGTTTTTAATAGAATTTAACATATCCCACTTCAAATGTCAAAGTACCACACAGAGGACATAACATTTCTGTGCTCTATAGCCCAATGAATTCTTTTTCATATTCACATCCATAGAAGGCATACAGGAGTCTTCCAATGTGTTTATAAGAAGGATCAAGTAAACAGACACAGCAGAGTCAGCTTAAGCTTGATATAGAATTTCACTCTGAGGTTTAAACCTGGACCAGTTTTGTGAAAAAAATTTGACTTCACATTTTATCAAACAATGAAGGAAAATGAGATTACAATTTTAGAGTTTTAGAAGGACTTTCAAAATACATCTTACAAAGTTTAATTAAAGCAAGAAGAATATGATTTATCAAACCTTAAATGCAATGAGAGATGTATGCCATTGTGTCACAGAGACATCACTGAGATTGCAGATAATCTAGGCATTGCCTAAAAATTACATAAATTCTTCATTCAGGTATCAGAAAATAAGATAATTTTGAGCACAGGGCCAAAGTAGAAAAGGTAATGGAAATGTAAACATACTTATGGAACTGTGCTGTTTGACTGTATTTCAGAGAGAGTAGCGTAACCTCCTTCCTATAACACAAAAAAAAAAATATATATATCACAAAGCTACTGAGGCTTTTAGAAGATCATAATAAATCTATTTATTTAGACATGGTGTTATAACCTTGGGGAATTACCAGTGTTTTGAACTCCTAAACAATCTGTCTTGGGACCATTCATATTAATGTAAAATTTTTGTTAGCATTCTTGATGGAAGAAGAATGACAATGTATTAATTTATAACACAAAATTAAAAGAAATTAACAAGATATGAAAGAATTGGAATATTATTCATGAAGGGATGGATAATCTTTAGGGATGGAAAAAGAAGAATGAACAGTGGAGCAATGCCTAATTCTTTTACTGATGCTAATAAGAACAGGGGACACTTTGGATTGAAGCAGAGGAGAAATAAGTCCAGGATTTATGAGCTGATAACTTGTAAACTACCAACCTGATGAAGCCATGAAAGTAAACAAATATAATATCTGGATATAGTAAACACAATGTAGATAGGAGGTAATATTACTTTCAATGTACAAAGCATTATTTGCAACTCATTTAAGCAGTATGGACTACTGTTTAACCAATATTTAAGAAACATATATTTGAGACAGAACAAATGCAGAAAAAGCCTGTTAAAGAGTTCAAGGTAAAGAAATGGTTTTTAGAAAAATAAGTCTAAAAATTATTCCTTATCTAATGTTGAAAAGAAATGTAGGTTTCTCCTATAATTAAACTAGAGATGCAAATAGAAAGAGCTAAAAGAAAATGAAGACAACAAAATAATACAAACTGACAGTGGATAAATTCAAGGTTGTTTCTAAGAGAATAAAAATAAATGAAGTACAGAATTATGAAAGGCAACATCAAAAATGACTAGTGTAGTAAGACAGGCCACAAGTCCTGCCAGAATTTACATCTGCTGCACAAGACCAGAAATGCTACAGGAGACTAGACAAGCATAGATGCTCTCTCTCTCAAATTGCATCTCAACATTTGTGTTGTGAGTGGGGTTGGACTTCTAAAAATTGGTAGCATGTTCCTTTTAACTAAACCCCTAAAATTATGACTGATTTCCATCTCCTGACCCACACAAAATGAGTTGATTCATTGTAATTCAGTTCCCAGAGTATAGTTTTTTACAAGATTTGAAAATAAAACCATAAACTTAATCACAGTTTTCCTCCTTTACTGCCAACAAACATGAAGCATTAAATGACTCAGTATCATGCCGTTAGGAAAAATCTTTTATCCTAGTAGTGTATAGTTGCAGTCTGGGTTTGAAATGTATTTGCAATAATAATCTTCCACTGTATTTTCCTTTTGCTATTTTGGTTCATGTATTAAAATAAATAAATAAAATAAGTTAGCTACTTAGCTTTAAGTTAGCTACTCAGGTGCTTTCACTCAGGGACTGAAAATAAGTCATGACTTGTGAGAGACAGACAAGCACTGAGAATGTCACAGAAATTTCCAGTAGGCTCCTGTATCACCAAAGAATATTCTAATTCTATACATTGTTTTTTATTTATTCAGAGTCTGTTTCACTGAAAAAAAAGAAGGGGCAAACAAGACCCTTCCCATTATTCGTATTATCAAACTGAACGTACAGGGATTTACTTTAACAAATGGATAAGATGCTGTTATATAAAGTATACCGTAAAAATTCCAACATCCTGCATATCATCCTTACATATGGATGTGTAAAACCACATAAGTAGATTGTTCATGTCTTTTAAGTAGATAATCAAAGTAACTTAAAAATATCTAAAGCTGGTGAAATGTGTCTGGAGGGATTTTAAATTTCTGGTTAATTTAAATTCTTAAAAGTGTCTTGATAACATAAACAACTATCACATTTGTGTCTTAGTTAGAATCATTGAACACTAGGCACAAGAAGACAGTTTTTTCTGTTCATTTTTAATATACTCTATAACACACAATGCTATGTATTCTTGCAAAATGTGGTGTCATAATTAATGAAATTGGCAAAACTCGTAGATAAAAAGAGTGGTTTTCACATTTCATTGCAATTTTTGCAAGGAAAACAAGGCAAGAAGTTTTTGTTAAAAGCTTTCAGACCACTAAGCTGTCTATGCTTTCCAGTTACCTAAGAGTTTGTTGCATCAGCTCTTTTTCATCCACCATTTTTATCAATCATGCATGAAAAATCCGATGAACCATGCAAGGATAAATGTAGCATTGATTATTCAGCTTTTTCTTTTATAATGTTCAGCATGGGTATTAGCAATATCTATCTCCAATTCAACTTCACTTTTGGAAGGAGAGATGAAAAAAACAAAAATTATTTTTGAGGTCGCAGTTTCTATACTTTCAATCATAAAAGTGAAGTAAAACTAGCACTTTTTCCCCCACTAATTTCTTACTGGAATATCTTACAGAAGAAATAAAGATAGACCTTTGCTCAATGTGAAATGAACTCCAATGAACGAAGCTTGTCTTTATTTCAGATGTAGAAGTGCCCTGCACCATTGTACATAAATGTCAATGAACTACAAAAGCATTTTTTAAATATGGAGTGCATGGGGCTTTCTCTGAAGATAACCAACTGAAATGCCTTTGGCAGATATGTCAAAGAACATTTCCATCCATACTTTGATCACAAAGTTTTCTACAGTAGGAATTTTATCACTGTCTCTGCACTCTATAAAATTTTCACATTTGCTATTTTGTCACTGTGAATATGTTTAAAGTCAGTTTTAAAATATTATTACCAGTCTTTGACACGAAAAAGTCTTTATTTCTATTTTCAATAAAAGTCTTTCACATTCTTTGAAAATGAAAAATGTCTTAAAAGTAGCAAAACAAAACAAAATTAAAATCTATTGAGAGTGATAGTGAATTTTCAGGCAAAAAGAGGATTCAAGGCACAACAACATCCTGCTCCATATTCAAAGATGGAAAAAGGCCTTCAGAATACAGCTTCAGGAATCACCCTAATGAACTATTTTCTGAAATACCATTGTTAATACAATTGAGAATGTTTTTAACAATTCTTTATGTGTTGAGCAATTTGCTGCATGATCCCAGAAAAAGAAGTCCAAAAAGATAGTTTAAAATTATTTTTCTCCTCACTTTTCTCAATTACTCAGAAAGAGAGCCAATAAAAAATATAGAATTCCATAAAATAGTATTTTTATTCCTTTTCTGAAGTAATGTCATTAATAACATTTTTAGAATCTCCAAATAGTTTGTTATTTGTTAAACATGTTTTATTCCATACAAATGCTTTAGTTTCTTGACAAAAAAGAGTCTCTAAAATACCAATAATTTACTTTAATCCTTAATTTAGGATGCTGGATATATGCAATGTTTGATAAAGAAGAGGCAACTGCAGACGATAGAGGGACTACTGAAATATAGGAAATTTAAATGAAATGATACGTGATGGAAGCCACGAGAACTTGTGCTGATTGACCAAGATTCCATTGTCCATGAGCGAGCTGAACAAGGAGGATTTATGTTGTCCTGGCTATTTAATTCGTTTTGTCTGTTTATGCACTTTAACATGAAATGCCTGCATAAAAGCTCGAAACTAATTTGAAAGGGATTAATTTTGACAATTTACTTTTAGGTGGGCTAATTAAGTGAAAATAAATTTTCCTCTCCTTCTCCCTTCAAAGGACATTGCTTGTGTGTCACTGTAAATTAAATTCAGATTCAACTGGAAACTGCTAAATTTTGTCTGGATTTCTTTTTTCTGTGTCATTTTGCATATTTCACCTATAGGGGAAAAAAAGGTAATGATAGTTTCTCAGTTATATGTTCGGGTTTTTTTAAAACAAATTATTATTACATAAATAAAGATTATGTGTGTTTAATGTAGTGAATTTTCACATGACAGAAAAAGGAAATATTTTTCCTCAGTATTTAAAATGGAGTTCTACTAGAAGATTCTGCAAAGTGTGAAATTTTAGAAAACTTCCACATAGTCATTTAAAGTGAGGGAGAATGTAAAAAAAAACCCACCACAAAGCCAAACCCAGCCAACCCCTCCAACAACCAACAACAAAATAAAACACATAAGACAATCTCCAAACCAACCCTGAATAAAAATTTGGGTTATCTACTACCATTCTCTGTGCATCCCACTCCTTCTCAGAGGTTCTCACCTGCTCTAACCCCTGCTATCTAATGCACCCTGATGTGTCAAGGCTTTCTACTCTCCTAAGCCTTGATAAGGCACCAAGCACTGGCCAAGGGCTGTGCACAAAAAGGGCAAGTGCAAACTCTGCTCTGAACCACGGAGACACTTCAGGCTTGGTGCAAATGCTGCCGCAGTGAGTCCTCAGGTTGTCCTGACACACCTTCTGTGAGTAGGAGCCTTACCAGCAGCGTATGTGACACTGAACAGCACAGGGGAGGTCTTGGTGGTCATGGTTCCAGCGTTTCAATGGCTTTGTCAGACAGTAATTGACAAAATAAGTATTTGAAGACAAAGTGAAAGAGGTCTAACCTTTTCAGGTATGCTTTGAATATGCTTTGTAGATTAGCAACATCTCAGAAATAAGAAAAAAGGGATTAGACATGTCTAGAACTGAATTCAGGTCATAATACAGCATATCAAGAACTATGTATCAATTTTTTTGCAGACTGTCTAGTTCTTAGAAAGCCCTCAGATTAAATAAGAAAGACATCAGCGGGCATTTTACTTCTGAGACAAGTAAAAACAACTTTCTGTTCTTTCTAGTTCAATTTCTAAGAGAACATATTAGATCTAAATCCCAAACATTTTGATAAGAAAATAACTACTTTGAAATCTAACGTGTTACATCAATTAGTTTCTTTATGCCACATTTTGGATCTGTCCTAAAGCAAAATCCAGAATCTTTTTTCAGATTCTGAAGTGTGCTAAAATGATGATCCTTATATTAGGTCTGTAACAAAACCTATATCCAATAGAGTTTAACAGATCATCAAGGCTTTTAGCAACTTTGGATCTATAGCCAAGAAAAGGACTGTCTATAGTCAGAATGTTCTATTAGCTCATCAAAAGCAGTTTTTCATATTTATTTTTGTATTTTATATTCCTCTGGCATTTAGGGCAATGAGTTCTTTTTTTTTAATATATATTTCAAAACGTTGCACAACTTCCTTAAACTTCTACACCACTGGCTACTTGTAAGCCTGGATATCTGCAACCCAAGATGTTTCCTTTGGTGTTTGGCATCTGAAAGCCCTGAGAATTCATGTTCTATTTGGAGCTTAGCTCATCTCTAAATCTCTGAGGAAAACCCATCTGGATGTACCACTGCTAAATTTACTAAGCCTCTCACTTCAGATCAAACTCTGTGGCTTCCTTTAAATTCACAGAATTAGCCATCCCTGTTAGAACTTCCTAACAGCTAAATAAAATCAGCATTCTCTTTAGATCTCCAAATGCTTCTAGCTGTAAAAACATTGACAATAAGGTCAATTTTACTAAGCAGGTACTAGGAAATGTCTTGCCCACAGAAATGTTTTGCAATGAATTTTACCTAATTTTGATCAAAGACATATTACAAAAAATGAAATTTTACATAAACTTAATATCTTACGTTTCTCTACCATCCTAAATGATAAAGGCCTCGTGACAAGATCTTTAGATCTTGACACGAAAATTTCCCTCCCCCTAATGTATCTCACACACACACACATCTAATGAAAAAAGAAGCTTAATAAAGTTTCATAAAACATATAAATATATGTTTAGCACCATGCTTAATATAATTTAAAAAAAAAAGAAAATGGAGCACAGCAACTCATTAAACAGAGACCTCCAAACACACTGAAATAAATAGCTAAGATGAATTTAATACAACTATTTTGCTTCTTAGTCAAAAAATGTTTTTTCCTTCATTCTTTCTTCATCAGCTTTCAGTGCCTTTTCAAATCGCATCCTGGGGAAACTTCTCTGTTCTTCCAAAGTTGAACTGTGAGTATGCCATTTACTGCATGATCTTTCTCTGCTCACACTGATAGGTTGTTCCTGCAAATTGTATAACTATCCTTGGTTAAATACACTGACAAAAAGCTGTTTTAAAACAGATTGTCATTAGTTGGCTTCTTTCATTTGCTTAGTGTTTTAACTCCTCAAGGTGGACAAGAAAATCACAGACAGAAAAAGTTTCTAATATTTTATAATTATAATTATTTTATAATCTACACTGCAATATATATGAGAAGGCGTTATTAATCTCAAGGAACTCCATGGCTATTTATATCACATTGGGTAAAATCTCTTAAATGACAGCTTTACAATACAGCATATAACCATGACTCAGAAACAAACACGACTTGACAGAGCCAGAAATACTGTGTGTAAAACTGGTGGTGATTTTTTATTTTGCAATAATAAATACAGTGTATTCAGAAGCTTGATTAGACATAGCATATTGCCCTTCATAAAAGCAATATCCTCAGGGTGGACAGTGAAGGTCTGGCAAGATTGTCCTACCTTTAGTAAGCCCACAGTACATTCATAGTTCATCTTTTGTCTATTTACGTTTTTGTCCATCTTTCCAGATTTTATTTTTTTTCATCTCAGTCCAAGATATCTGCCAAGAGAATGTGCATGTAGATGGTTAGTGTGCAAAATATTTGAAAACCTTCTCCCTTTCCTAAAGAAGCTCTATCATTTGAGACTTCATTGCCTCATTATTTCCAGTGTATCACTTCGGGACAATAGTTGATTTGCATAAGCCAAAAAAATAAGACGTGAAAAAATAGATTGCAGATGTGAAAAAATGAATGCATTCTGTCTCAGCTGAGACAGAATATATTCTACTGGGCACATGGAAAACCCATTAAGAACAGTTGTGATGTCAAAATACATTCAGCTCAAGACTGCGGCCATCTTAGGTTTGCAACAGGCAAACAGTGATATCAATGCCAATTGATACGTCAAGAACAGGAACATACATATGGATACAAACACACACACACAGACATTTACCTGACATATATTATATCAGTTCAAGCTCATGAAAATCTATTATAGTTTTCAGAAGCACCTTTACATTTTTGTGAAAGATATATATTTTGAGACTCAAGTTATCAAGATAACATGCACGAACGAATGATTTGGAGCTTGGGGAAGGATGTACATTTGGCAAGTCCTGAATAAAATTGTATAAAAGTCAAATGAACCCTCCATCAAGACTAAATTTATATTTACATTTTAACAGAATTGTAAAATACCTACTGATATGTCGCATTCCTACTGAAAGACTAATACACTTCCCTGATCTCTCTTTGAATCTCATCTGAAATCTGACTTTATCATCAGTTCACTTTATTAGATTGAGAAGAAAAGACTCCGCAGATCTTTCCCAACATAGCCACTAAATGTGATTTTTTGTCCCACCTCTAAGAAAATGCCTGAGACATTGTACTAACCTGCCCATACCAGCTTCCATGAACTCTCTGAATTTCTCTTGTCGTGAGATATTTTAACCTGATTTTTAAACCC
>VWZU01017021.1:1507628-1526260 GCA_013397095.1 Sterrhoptilus dennistouni | reverse complement strand
TTTTTTTTTTTTTTGACATGTTGACATGGGGATTCAGAAGGACACTGGATAAATGAAAGTAACAGAAGAAAAAAGAGGGTTAAACTAAATACATTTTTTCATTTGTTTGGGCTTGTTTTTTAGAGTTTTTTTCTTGGTTTTTTTTTAGTTTTAACCCTGTTATTGAAGAGGTTTTTCCTAAGTTCATTCAAACTGGGTCTTGTAACTGGAAATCACATGTATTTTTCTTACTATTACCCTTTTTTAAATTTTGACTAAATGCTACACTTTCAGTAGACAAATAATACTTCATTATCTCTACAGATAAGCTGTCACTCCTTTTATCTAGAAATAAATTGACACTTTGGATATTCTTTAGGATAATTTGGCCAAAGTAATACATACAAGATTTACCGGTTTTGTTATGGCCTCTAAATAGACATGATAACCTGGATTTTCATAGTAAAAGGACTGTAATGTCATACATTATTCATGTGTAAGAAAGTACTCCAAAATTATATTAGGAATAGAACCAGTAGCATGTTGAAAACTCAGTACAACTGCAAAGCAAAATACTGAATCAACTGAATCCATTTATAGACTCCTTGCATCGTCTCAAAACTGACCCAATGGCCACAACAGGTAGGGGTCATTAGATTAATTGCTAGATTTGTCTTCTTGCACAAAATCCTCCCCTGACTGAGGAACTTGGTATATTAGACCAGATTTACCCCATAGAATTATTCGTATACACCTACATTTCAAACATACATTCATTTTAAATCAGGCTGATACTGTGCTCAATCCTAAAGCACCATTATACTTATGCTTTCGTTAGTTATCTCTCGCTGGAAACAATACAGTCACATAGCTCAATGCAGAATCTTTTTCATATCTCATTTTGGTAATTCAGTACTTTTGTGGACAGGCCATATCCTATTCTAAGCCCTTTTTTTCCTGGTTATGTAATAGCTGTGTAACTCTGCCAGTTTATCCATGACAAATTAACCACTGGCACCATTAGATCAGATATTACTTTCATTTTCCTGTATACTACCTGCAGGTATATTTAAAATTACTTGAATCTATGCCAGATTCAAATAATACCTGTAAGAAACCAAGGTGTTACAAAAAAATTCAGAAACATAGGTTTAAATGTAAAGATATATTTTTAACAATAGAGCCTGTCCTCTAGCTACTGAATTGGTCCCTCAGGAAAACCTGTTATATGTTAACTTAAGTATCACGAATAAATAGGAAATTTAAATTTACCATTCCATTATGCAAGTAGATATTTACAGCAGTCACTATTTAAAGTGAAAAAGTACAAGGTGGAAAGATTATTTTGAATCACATTTCATCTTCCATTGAAAGCTGCATAGTCTGCATAACCAAAGTCACAAACTTTGGTTTTTTTGCTGACTATGTGCTCAGTTATTCAGCAGACTCAGAGCTTAGTTTTCTATAATTTCTTGGGACTTCTACCCTAGGAAGGGTGGAGGTGAAAAAAATAAAATTTATGCACATTTACATCATCTTAAAGTATAGTTTGCAAGAAAAAAAATATTTAGCAATGGGAGGGACAGAATGAGTTTACAATTAATTTCTAGAATAGTAAAAATTAATTAGTAAATTTTGACCTAGCTGAACTACCAGAATTTTAAAGATCCTCATCCTTTTTTGTGAATCCACATTTCCTATAAAACTGCACATCTGGTTTTGAAGGCAAATTTAGTTTGTAACAAATACACTACACATCTTATTGTTCCTAGTAATCCCAGTGCAGACCTCAGTGCAGGAAAACCCCAGTGCAGGAAAACAAGAGAAACAGGAACTCAATTCAAGGTGAAAATAACTTTTTGGCTTAATAACATGAATATGCAACCCTCCAAAAATTATATCAAAATGACATGTGATTAATAGTTGACAAAAACCTTCTCAATTTGATTGTTTTAATTAAGAGTATATTTGCTCCATTTATTTATTAATAATTCAATGCTATTAAATTCCTCATTGACATCTAGACTCTTCTATTAACATCTAGCCGTAAATCAGATGAAGTGAAAAAGGTTGCTACAGGATAGAGGCATGAAGGCAATTTGCTTTAAAAAGAGTATTGTATATTTAAATTTTGTAAAGTGAGGATCCTGAACTTTAGAGAAAACCTAAACTCATAACTCAAATGCCATCTTCCATTAAAAAAGCAAAGAACTTATTGAAAATTATATCTCAAGATAGGTTAACTTTTCTTGTTATTGTTGTAATTATTATTAACAATAAAGTAGTGCAAATAAATTTATGTTCACAGAATAACTCTATTACAAAATATTTGGAAGCTTATATATTTTTGCTGAAAACTGTCAGGGAAATTTTGTTTAATCTACTCCAAAAGTTTATTTCTTGCATCTCAAAATTAAATAATAAGCTATGGTATCATTCTACTCTGGAAAACATATTTTTTCAAAGTAGTATTTTAGAGCTTGCTAGTTTATCATCTACATTAAATGTAGCTGTATCTTGAAAATATTATTTGGCTTCTACCTCGCAGATTTCTATTTCAATTTATAAAAATCCGCAATGTTAATATTATTACATGCACACTGTAATAACTGAAGTGCTCTTGATGGCTTCATCAGCAACTGAGAGCAGTTAGCTGCTGGAATGCTGACAGTAATGGTTTCCAGAGTGGTCCTGCACAGGATGTGAAGACAAGTCAGTTGCTATGAAGTTATTTTTAACATCTGAATATGCAAGCAATGTTTCTGGGAGGAGAAAAAACAGATTAAGAAATCAGCCCTAGGGAAAAAAAAAAAAACTACATAAAAACATGTTTTATATGTTTTCAAATATAAACTTTAGATTGAAATCATACTTTATGATATAAAAGAAGCTTGGGTAGTGTATAAGAAGATTAGCAAGCTATTGAATAATTTTTGTTTTAAAAATTATCCTCCATAACACAAAACATCTTTAAAAGTACCAAAAATATTTTCTATGTAGGTTATTTCTGTTTTTCTTATTTTCTTGACAGGGAAAAATTATCGTTTGAAAGGCAGCAGGGAACTACTGTTGCATGCTTATAATTGCCCTGAGGTTTGATTCCTTTTAAATATACATTCTGAAAAGTCAGAATGTTGATGTGTGTCTCAATAAACCAATCCCATCCAAGTGTCTGTCTTGTCAAGGGAGCAGAGAGGCTTCTTTTTCTTTTTTCAGTCTTCAGATCAACAAAGAGTCTTCAAACTTTAGGTTCCTTTATTTATATTCTTTTATTTATAAAGGCTGACAGATCAGAAACTTTAAGCAGACTAACACCTATTTGAAAAGTACAACAGATAATATTCCAAAGAAGGATACGAATTATGATAATTGGTGAACATAATTTCCCTCACCAGTTTAAATGTACAAACAAGGAGGTCTTGTTCACAAAACACCAGTGATTTCTGTACACTGAAAATTATAGTCAGAATTGATCTTTTTCACCAATTTTAATAATAACTGCTCATGACTATCTCATGCCATATTTCCAAAGAGCTCTACATTTATAGAGGAGTAGCCCACACTTTTCCTGTGCGTGGTTAAAGGTAGCTGGATGCTGCTTGTGTGCACTGAAAAGAGCTAAGCAGAAGCACAATGTCTTGCAAGAGAATAGCAGATGGCAAATGCAGTCATTCAAAGGGTTCATGCAAAATCCCCCCATGCTGCTACAGCTAACTTGATAAGAAGATAATTATGTGTCCTGATTTTGGCATCTGTTTTCCTCCTCTTTTTCTGTTAGGTCACTCTAATCCAGGTCACAGCATGACCAGGTGTGGGCCATGCCTCAGGCATTAGAAGAAACATTAAGTACTTGTTTAGCAAAGCTTTAGAAAGTGGAAGACAATTGTCCCTAGCCTGGGTGCAGTAGGTGGAGGGCTTTGCCTTCCACAGTTTATGTCCTGCCAGGGTCCTGGCCATGATTCCAGGTGCATGAAACTGAAATACAGCACCTGCAGTCTGATCCCACCCAGCCATGGGTCTGTCTGATCCTGATCCTCATCCACATGCTGCCATCCTGGCCTGGTCTTAGCCCCTCCCCTCAGCTGCCCAGTGGTTTGTGTCTGACCCCAATTCCTCTCTCATGGACCTGATCAGGATGGCCTCAAAATGCCTTGTCCCCAGGCACGTGCCTTATGCCTCGGCTGGGGCTTCCTCAGGAAACCTGCCCTGCTCCCTGCAACTGTTCTGACCCCAAAAATTTAATTTATGTATATCTGTTGTGTCAGAAATTAAGAACATGATTCTGAGAATAAGGATGTAAAAATTCACCTGATCTACTTTTGAAAATCTAATTTAATATATCATGTTGGTTTTGTATGAATAACTATGTTGGCAAGGATTATGTGGAATTATATAGAGTACAAGAAAATTCCAGATAAAAATTTCTGAATATTCTGATTTTATTATTTATGCTTGAGAAAACCTAAAAATAAAATAAAAAATCAGTCTTTAATGTTGGCTTTTGTTTTGTTATTCTTTTGAGGAGACACAAGATACAAAATATAGCACTGTTTGAAGACATATTATTCAGAATTTAAAAAAGCAATAGAAACAGAAACGTTTATTAATGAACAGCAAAAGACAGCATGCTCTCTGTGAGCACCAGCCTAATGGGTGCTAGTTTACAGCTGTGCAAGAAGCCAGCTTTCAAAAAGCAGTTAATCTACAATGCTTTTCTTCAAAAATTTTTTTTTTAATTGTTCTGCATGTTTCAAAAAAATAACAGCCTAGAGGAATATGTTTTACATTTTGCTGATCGCCTAGTAAAAGTTGGGCTTGTTTTGTTGGGGTTTCTTCACTGTAGTAAAGGCTGTCCTGAAACAGAGGTAATTTTAAATTTAAAAATCCAGAGCAGTATTTCCAAGAGGCAGTGACAAACTGAAACTCAGGCCAAACTGATTATTTCTTCTGCCCAGAGAGCGTCATGTTATGTGTTAGATCTGGTTTTTATGAGAAGTATAAGATAGAAAAAAACCCCCACATCATACAATGCTGAAACATAGGGCATACATGAAAGCATGGAAGTACAGAAGTATCATACACATGAAAACACTTTTATACAATTCTTTATTTCATAGAGAGGCTTTTTCAAAGTTGGGGCTTCTTTTCTCAAACAAAATTAGCTTATTTTCTGACTCTTCAACATAAACCCACAAACCCCGCAAACCACGAAACCAACCCAAACCAGAACATGTATTTCTAAATAATGCAATGTGACAATAAAGTTGCATGGCTAAAGCCTATGAATCCTATATTACATCTCAGCATCTCCTGGGTGATGATGTGTCTCTGCTCATCATATAATTTAAACAACATGTGACATCTTTACACTTTGCCAAAGACGCCCATTCTCTCATCTCTCATTGAAACACATGCGGATGTTTGGAGGTGCCTCAAAGGGCTGATTATTTCCTGTGTAGAAAGAAATCAAGAGTTCTTTTGGATATATTTTTATGCCTCATTTAATTCTGTGCTAAATATCTGTAGATTCTCAGTCACAGTGAAAATTATGCACCAGACCTGAAAGAGAAAAGGATTCTACCTTGTACTTTACAGCAGAGAAGTACTCTGGGCACATGATTAAGCCTCTTGTTCTGATGGCCAAATAGAGGTTCTACCAAATTTAGATTCCTTTGGAAAGCAGTAAATGAGAATTAAAATGGTTTGGCATTAATATGACAAAATAAAACTTAAGAAAATAATTGTAATTATTATTATTTAAACAAAAACGTTAAAACTATTCATGATTTTTGGTTAAATGTACTGCACACAAAAGTGTGTCAGGGTAGATAATGCATTATTGGTAAAAAAGAACAGAAATAGTGTTAGTAGGAACCCATTTGATTAAAAATGTAGCCAATAGGCTGCAGTCCTTGCTATTGTTGCCATTATGGCATACAATTGCCAGACAGCACAGAAATTAATTATAAGTATCATCAGGAGAAAGGTTGTTACGCATTTGAAGAGGGGTGTCTCAACCCTGTTAAAGATGATTTACTGAGCTTTTTGAAGATCCATAAATCTGTCTGTGCTCAAACTTGTTCTGCCTCCTGAAATTTTACTGTGTCAGCCAGATTATGGTTAAATAAATAGCCTGATGCTGATTATTGATTAGGACATAAAAGGCATTCCAAATTTGCCATTGCATTTATAAGGCACTCTAAGATTTTTTATGGTGTTAATGGCTAATGATGACATTCCACTGTTTAAATTAAGAAAGAGTACTTGCACTGAATTTATGTTAAATATATCTAGGAGATTACATTTTTAATTTATTAACTCAGTACAGTTGGTGTTTGAACTATATTTTGACTACAGGTTTTGAGATTTTGAATCTCCTTTTTATGCTACAGCTTCCTTTTCAGTGTTCAGTATTGGTCACACATTTATCAAAACCCGGAATTTTCTTGGAAGCTTTACAGATCACTTGATCTTTTAATAACTTAATATTTTTCAGGACAGAGCTTAGCATTTCTTTTGCTTGATGTCTTATGACCTTTTCAAAGATCCTTCTTTCTCTCTGCCTGCCTTTTTATTATTTAATGTGAACCAAATACAACCAAATATGAACAAATACTTGAAACTTGTTATAAGCTATAATTCACTAGCTGGGTGAATATTTACATTGAAAATATATACATGAGACTTCTTTCAGAGTTGTGCCTAGACTTTTAAAAATTATGGGAGTTCTTTAAACAAGTGAAAAATTAATCCAGGCAAAAAAGAAAAAAAATCCTTCAGGCTTAGTGAAGAAGCCATGCCACAATTAGCTTTTGTTTCTGTGCTGCTGCTTTACTCCCTGAGTCACACTGAAGTGACTGGATTGTGAACTTTACTTTACTGTTTCAAAATTGTCTCAGTTTTGTCAATTGGCTTTGTCTGTAGCAGCAATAAATGTNGTTTTTTTTTGTGCAGCAATAAATGTGTTGTTTTTTTTTTTTTGTTTTTTTTTTTTTTTTTTTTTTTTGGTCATAAGGATGGTAGACAAGTATTTTATTTGTGGACTCCATACATACTGCCAGTGTAGGGGAGTTGTTTTCATTCTGGTTCTCATTCTTTTTCTATCTTTTTTTTTCTTCCCCTCACCTGTACCTCCTGCATATACAAAACACAGTAAAGAATATGTTGCTAATTCTTCTCCTGTTTTTTAATGTTTGCTTTTCTTCTGATTGAGTAGTTTTGACTGTCTTCCAAGGACTGCAGGAAGAACCAAAGGATAAGCATTCTAGAAATGTAGAAAACTCCTTAAAAAAATGTTGATTAAGATAGAATTATCCAGGGATAGAAACTCAAAAGTACTTTCTAGATGAGTTTGTAGTTAAACTGTAGTCAAACTGTAGTCCATAAAACCTGGTTAAGGCTTTATGGACTGGAAAGGTTATATATGTTAAGATAATCAGACTTTTTCCAATTATAAAGAAAGCTTTCAGAAATATTAGTCTGTGTCTTAGTTTTTTTTAAAGTTTCAGTTTTAAATACCTTGGAAAAAACTTTTATTTGAACTTCAAAGCCTTGCTTTCATTTGATGCTTATTGAAATTATAACATTAGTAAGACTGATGTGCTGACTCCTGAGATCTCACATCATAAGATTTTACTGGCAGCTTGGCATATAAATCCTACTGCCAAACATAGTAAATCATAGTTATATCCTAATGAACCATGGTGAAGGACAGTTCTTGTCCATGGTTAATTCAGATTTCTTCTTCCAATGTTTTCAAACTGAGACTCATTGTATCATAATTGAGTGTCGTGCTTATAGTGTTTCAGGGAAAAACACTTTGGTAAAGTATGCAAATTAACCAATGAGTTCTGTCAGTGAGACAAAAAATAAAAAGAAAAAATGGAAATGTAGGCACGTAGAGCCCACCATGGAATATGCAGTATGTCACCTTTCCAATATGTCAGAGGAAGGAAAGTACTCAGGGAACAATCTTTCCCTTATGATGATAAGAAATCTTCTATTCTTGATGACATAATAGGGCATTTATTTGATCATTTTTAGAGAAAGTGAAAGCACATGGCACTGAGAGAAAGACAAACGTCTGCCAAAGTAATCCAATTTTCAGTCTTACCCTATTGTTCAATACAGTACCATTGTGCAGCTTCAGGCTCGTGTCTATGCTACTGCTATGAAATCACTTAGGCCTGTTTTAGCCAAACAACAGTTTAACAATTTTATTTTATTTGGTATTGCCAGCTCACCATGTGACACTTATTTCCACTACTTTACTCTCTTGGTATTGTATCTTCCCAAACCCAAGAGTCAAAGCATACCTCGTGATATGGTTTCAAAAGAACTTACCAGGCATGAAAGTGCCCTACTATGTGTACAAACTTTGGATCCCTCCATAGGCCTCCCTCTGGTACTCTATTTTCCTCTCAAGTCTTGAAGTTCTGGAAAAACTTCCTGTTCCTGAGAGACTTGAGTTCATTAGAACGGTTACTGATGGACTGAAAAACAAAGTTGGTGAGAGCAAGTGGAAGTGGCAGCAAGTTCAAGGTCAGAAGAATGTATATTTTGAAGCATAGTTTGTTTCATGTCCCTACTCTAAGCTGAGACTGAGATTTCAATATTCCATTTTATATTATGTAAAATGAAAACCAATGAGTTTATAAGAAAAATTGCAAGTGTTCCTGTGTAGCCTTTTACATACACAAAGGGATATATTACTTTTTTTTATATCCAATTTTTAACATTCTTGATTTTCTTTCTTTTGGCTCTTTTTTTCTTCTGAGATAATCACTGATTTTCAGTTACAGGCTGCCTACTCCCTCCTTCCAGATCTTTATTCTCTGAAGCATAATAGTTGTGCAATATGACCATCATTAACCATAAAATTCTTGGTTGTTTTTTCTCTTCCTTAGTGTCTGTTTCAAATAAACAATAGTTTGTAGTATTCAGAGGATTTCATTTCTCCCATATCTTCCAGTATTATCACAAATATTGTTAAAATTTAAGCATATTAGCTATGAGAAGCTTTTTTTAAAACTTGGGGGATAAAAAGAACTAGATTAAAAAAAAATCTGCAAATTTAAGCAGTGTATTCCTGCTGATTTTAACATTCAAGCCTTCTTTCCTCTTTCAATATTTTGTTTTACCAGAGCCAGAACATACAGAATGATATACAGGTCATCAAGTTTGCATGAGTTCCTGACACCTCAAATTGGGTTTTCTATTTTAGTAAAATTAAGTACCATATTTGCTATCCTATGCCAATTGATTTCTCAAGAGTTCAGGGCTTTCTTATGAATATAACTTGTTGATTATTTTGTAGCTACATGTTATACATGTAAACTACTTGTGACCTCCCTTTTGCAACTTTTATTCTAGCTCTTTATAGCACTTACAGGTAAATTTTCATTCATATTTATGTTTATTTTTTTATTTTACTAAATTAAATTAAATTAAATTAAATTAAAAGTAATTTCTTAGCAAAACCAAATTAGTATACATATAATAGTATAGTTATACAAAAGTATCATGTGATCAGAGGACATCTTAAGTATCCTTAAGGATCATTGAATCCAAGTCCCTGCTCCCAGCAGGATAATGATAACTTTCAAAATAAAGAGCATATATTGATGTAGTATTTCAAATAAGTTGTAATATTTTGGTTAGCAAGATAAGTGAATGCCATGGAGGTGATCTGGATGTAGAAGTCAATTGTTAACTCTTATGAAGATCTGAAGTGTCTGATTTCTAGATGGTCATTGTGGTGGGCTTGACCTTGCCTGGACACCAGATACCCACAAGTGCTCTATCACTTCTTCTCTTTAGCTGGACAGGGGAAGAAAAATACAATGAAAGGCTTATGGATCAAGACAGGACAGGGACATTTCCCTCACCAATTCCCATCATGGGCAAAACAGACTCAAGAAAATTAATTTAATCTACTGACAATCAAATCAAAGTAAGGCAATGAGAAATAAAATAAATTATATAAAGTTTTTTCCCCTGCCCTTCTTTCTTGGATCTACTGCACATTCAATGTTCTATATCTCCTCCCCCATAGTGACACATGGCGACAGGAAATGTAGGTTGTGGTCTCATTTTGTTTCTGCTGGTCCACCCTTCTGAGAGGGAAGACTCTTCACACTCTTTCCCTTTTCCACTGTGGGGTTTGTCTCATAAGAGAAAGTTCTCCATTAATTTCTCCATTGTGAATCCTTCATGTGTGGTGCAGTTTTTCACAGAGTGCAGATGTGCAGCCTTTCAGCAACAGAGTGCTCCAGTTTAGGGTCCTTCCATGGGTCCACAAGTCCTGCCAGCACTCTGTTCCAACACAGGCTTCCCATATTTTCACAAATCTCTTTTGGTGCATCCACCTGTTCCAGTGAGGGCTTCTCCAGGGGCTGCAGCTGGATCTTTGAACACCCGTGAATCTTCACGGGCTGCAGGAGCACAGTGGCTCCACCATGGTCTCCACCACAGGCTGCAGAGAAATCTCTTTTCTGGTGCCTATAGCACCTTCTACCCCTCCATTCTCACTGACCTTGGTATCTGCAGGGTTGCTTCTATCATATAGTCTAACTCCTCTCTTCAGCTGTGTTTGCTGTTGCACAGATTCTTTTCCACTTCTTAAATAAAATCGTGCCAGAGGTTCAACTTCCTCTCTGGTGGGCTCATCCTTGGCCCTCAATGAGTCCATCTCAGAGTCAGCTGGAATTGGCTCTGTCAGTCACAGGGGAAGCTTCCACCAGCTTCTCCCTGAAGCCACACCTGGATCCATCCAATTACCAAAAATTGACCATGAAAACTCACCACAGCCATACAGTCAGAATAGTTAATACTTTTCATTACACTGCAAGTATGAAAGTCAGATTTCTCTCTACTCTTGCTGAGCTGAAATGGCAGCTTTGCATTGTTTTATTCTGTTTACTGAAGAATGCAAGGCAGAAGGATGAGTACTTTATGCAAAAAAATCAGGCAAATATAAAGTAGGTTGAAACAGAGCATATGAGTCTAATAATTGTTTCAGAGAGGTATAACAAGGAACAATGACAGAAATACAAAGAAAGAAAGAAATCCATGCCTGGAAATACTGCTTAACTATGTGTCTAGAAAAGAGAATATTGGGTGGCCAATCACTCAGTCAATTTAAAATTGGACTGGTCAAAATGCTTGACAATATAAAGTATCCAACAATTCTTCATTGGTGAGTGAGTAAATGGGCTATCAGAATTTGATGATTTTTTTCCTCATCACTGGTTTACACTGAAGAGTGAGCACCTATCGAAGCTGTCATCAGGGTCATTAATAGATTCAATTTTTAACCAAACATGCATGCTAGATAAAGGAAAGGAAGCTATTTTCATTCACAATAAATAATTCAGATAACTCCACATATAAATAAATCAAACCTAGATTTTGTGTAAAAATATTTTCTGGATGAGAAAACTTTTAATTAAAAAAAGATCAGAATTTGAACAAAACAGTATGTTTTAATGTATTTCACAGTCAAAATATGATTACATTACACACATTAAGTGAAAATCAAATACATAGAAAAGTTACAAGGAATAATCAAATCTATTCTATATTTTAGAGGAAGACAAATTATTCAAGTTAAACTCCATATCTGTTTTTATTTTCTGTGTATATGTAAAGAAAGGTTGCATTTTTTTTTCCTTCTAGATCCAGAGAGATAAATAGAGAATAAGATAAGATGTACATGGGCTGCAGTGCACCTGATGAACTTTCCAGCTAAAGGGAAGGTAAGAAATTAAAAACAAAGTTGTCTAGTTGGGTGAATCTAGCAATGAAATAAGAAAGTTTAGCATATCTGAGAAACGAGCATTAAATATTCTTTTAATTTCTTCCCATTTGAGGATTTTCCCAGACTAAAGTTTGATTGCAAGACATTAAAGCCTGGGAAAAGGCTTATTTTTATCAGAGGCATTTTTGGATAGATCATCTGAGTTATGCTACAGTATTTTATTTCATTTATTGAAATTCTTTGAATTGAGACTTGCCTTTGAATCCAGCAGAGAAAAGTCTTGTTACTATTTCTCTGTTAGTTGGCCAAAACACATGAAAAAAATGCTTAGAAGGAAATTTCAGAGGATCTGAAATCAAAGGACACTTTCCAAAATAGTTTGCTTTTATTTCTGCTGACTTTCCAGCTACTATTCTACACATAACGGGGAAAGAAATTATAAGTTACAAGATACTGGAACAAAAGTTTTAAGCTCAACATTTTTGTGGGAAGAAGTTTCATTGTATGCTTGACTGTAGAACTACATCTTTCTATATGAAGGTGAGACTTTTTATAAGTAAAAAAAATAGGACAATATTCAGTGATGAAGAAGGATAGTATCTACCTTCATGGCATTAACAATTACTTGAAAAGTGGATGAAGTTAGGCATTCAAAAACATAGTGAATAACTGAAGGTCACTGAGGCGTGGTTTTTGTAATTTAATTTGCTGTGTAACTGAAATTTAGAGAGGACAGAATATCACAGTTAAGCTACGTTCACACAGTATGAAATATAAAATTCTCTCCAGTCCCTTATCACGATGGTAAGACCTTTTCTACTTTTGACACTGTAAAGCACTGGAGAGAGGGAGGAGGAGACATTAAAAGCAACATTACAAAAGGGATAAAAAAATGTTTAATAAGTATCTGAAAACTGTCTGTAGAGTATGTTGTGGTCTGATTAGTGCACTTCTTAATAAGAAATGTAAGGAAATCACTATTTAATTTGTTGCAATTAAGACAGAAGCAAATTCATCACAACCCTATGACACAATTGAATAATTGAGTTATTTCATTTAGTAGACAAAAGCAAAACAAAATCCAATTACTAGGAATTAGATAATTCTGGCTTAATATAAGCTTCAGATTTTTAGCACCGTGTTAATCATGGATAGCCAAATCAAAAACTACATTCCCACCCCCTAAAACAAGCCAAAAACCTTAGTGCAATGCACATTTCATCTTAGTGTTGAAATTACAAAAAAAAAGCTATACAACAGAGTTGTAACAGCTCAGCAAGAAGACCAGTATGATTCTTCTGACCTTAAAATGCCTGAGGTAACAACCCCAGTGCACAGTGACCTAATCACTTCTAATCACTAGTGTCTAATCTGTTCCCTCTGAATTTACCACTGTCCCTACTAAAATTCCAACTGCTTTCATATGCTGATTTACAAATGCAAATCTCTCAATCTGTAATTGTATCTTTAACACATCTGCCAGAAGTTGTGATAATTCAATGAATTAAATTAGGTAAACTTTATATTTTTACACTGAGTAACTTTCTTGGATATATATGCAAGTGACATTTTCTTAACAAAAAATAAGCTATGAAATAATTAGAATTTTAAAAAACAGAGGACATGCAATATCTTTGGAGATGAAAAAACTGTGATAATTACTTTTAAAGAAAATAAGAAGAAAGCATTCACATCTGTTTTACACGTTAACAAAATATGCACTTAAACTTCATTTCTCCCTTACTTTTGTCTGAATATGATGTTCATATTTAAGCCCTAAGAAAGATGCAGTGCACATAGCCCAAGTTCTTTTCATATCAAAGCCAAGCATGGGGAAGGGTGATTCTAGGATGAAGACATAGAGATAATGCATTACCATTGTCTGCAAGTTTCCAAAGATAGTGATATCTATTAACTTTCTAAATTACTGTGTGTTAAGGTAGACATTTTAGAATGTTTTATCAGCTTTAAGAGTAACTACTGAGATAAAACACAATTTCAATCAAAATATACAATTAACTAGCCCATGAAGTGCCTCCTTGATAAGGCTGATTCATTTAAATCACTCAAAGTCATAACTACTTGTTCATGGACCTCAGCTGAGTTGAGCTTGAACTTTAAATTGACAAAACAGAACTCACTCTGATCCAAATGCCCAATAGCCTTCTGAGTATGGTGTTGTGTCTAGGTTAACATTCCCTTCTGATAATTCCATTTTGGATGTCTATAAATTGTGATGAAAATAACTGACCTGACAACTGAGATATGCTCTTAAATACATGTCGGTCATGTCTCTGGTAGTTTCTAATTATTTTTTTGGTATCATTCAGTTTATTATCTTCTTGCTCATTTCTCAAGCCTCTACCCTTACAGAATGTCCAGGATAAAAATGTTACTCTTTTATCCATATGAACGTTACAGTGACCATATTAATGATCCTACCCTCTCAACCCAAGCATTCCTCAAAGTAGGTCCGTAATGGTTGAGATTTCAGAACAGACTATTATGCTGTCCTGGGTTGTAGTGTAGGATGTGTACAAGGTATTTATTCTATCACCATCTTCATGAGCTGTTGAAACCAGGTGGGACAGTTTTCCCAGGCCTTCTCTCTTTGGGCTGTCTTCTGTTAATGGCCCATCAATGCCTTGCCCATGACTCACAGGTAACTCCCTCCAGGAGTTATCTCTGTTTAATGGGCCATCAAGGACCCACTTCATGACTCATGATATCAAGATATCATCCCATGGTGAGATGCTCCACCCAGGAGGAGGAGCTAAGGATTCCTACCTGAGGTTTGGGACAGTACAGGCAGCCTTACCCACTGGATTCCCAGAGGACAAGAGCTACCAAGACCTTTCTACAGGATCACTGCTTCAACAAGAGCACTTCATCTGGACTGCTTCTACCACCCTAACTAACAGGGTGTCAAGTTGTATTCTGACTCTGTCAGTGGTCTTCTGTACTATTGCTTTTTATTTTACCTTCTTTCTATTAAATTGTATTTCTGACTTGGAGTATCTCACTGGTTTTGCTTTCAAACCACGACATATGTGTAAATGTCATTCAAGTGAAAAAAAAAAAGCTTGCTTGGAGTTTTATTTTTTTTGAATTCTATCTTGAAAGATACCGTGTGTACAACTTCAACTCTTATAAATAGAAAAAGAGCTACCTAAATAAAATATTAACCAGAACGCATTTGAAGTGAGGTAGATATTTCTGTGTTTTTTAAAAAAACAAAAAGTAAAACTTAAGCCATGTAACTCAGTTTAGTCTTTATGAAGATATGCACATCTTACAAAACTGTTGTATTGATGACTGTTTCTCAGTAAGAAAACGTTAGAATGGAAGACTTCCAGAAGAAGGGAAAAAAAATTTAAAAATTAAAAAAACCTCCAACAAACCAACCAACCAGAAATCAAAACCAAAAGCAGGGACCTGCTGAATGATGCTGGTGGTTTTATAAAGTTCCAATGTATGGTCCACTCTAAAAATATCTAGACATATACTTCAATGTCATAATAGCAGAGATATGTTAGCCCCATGGTACAATCCCAGCTGACTACTGGACAATGGTTGGAACTTAATTCCACACCGAGTCAAAGGAAAATGAATAGTGAACATGAAAACTCAGTGAAGCAGTTCAAGATGAAAAGAAGAGGTGACAAGAATAAAAGGGGAAAGAAATGAAATAATTTGGACCAGAAGAATAAAACAGGATAGAGATTAAAACCAGAATGGAGACATATTGAGTCTTTGTTGTGAATAATCAGGGAGGAGAGTTGTTACCAGAGGGCAGAATAGACATTATTGGATGGCAAAATATCTCTTACAGTATATTCACGAGAAAAAGCACTGTTAGGAGAGTTGAAGATTAATACAATGGATTTCCACTGAGTGTGGACAAAGTTGCCTAATAGCCCAGATGAAGCATGGCTAAAGAACAGTAGGGATGGGAAGAGACATCAACCCTCAAAAGATGATATTCATGGACAAAATGGCTTTAAGTTCCAGAACAGTAGAGAGCTGTGTAAGACTGCAAAAGTTGGTATCTTGAAGAAAGTTAAAATGAGGGTTTACAAAGAAAGACCATGATCGTCAGCTTTGTCAAATTTTAAATTCAGATGGCCTACTAAAATGTATCAGCAGACTGTGGTTTGATATGAGTTCAACAAAAGTTTTGTGTGCACACAAATTCCTAATGAATTTCTTCCAAAAGAATAGATCACAGCTTTCTCAGAACTTTCAATTTTTTTTTCTTCTTTTTTTGATTCATTGTCTACCTCACAACAACTGAATCTTACTTTGTAGTAGGGAAATTCTTAATGAGGAAATATATATTACATGAGGTTTGATGTGATTGTACAATATGTTTTTGATCTGCATTATTTATCTTCTTTTTCATTGTCCCTCTTCTACATGGGTTCTAAATACTATGAAAAAAGCTACTCTTTAGCTATATTTTTTGTAGTTAAAAATAAAAGATATCATTATTGGCCACTGCAGTCACCCTATAAGTGTTTATTAATGGCCTTTACAGAAACAACTAATTTACAACTATTTAAATATTCCTAGTATGACAAAAAGAAGCATGCAGTAGTGTATATTTCTTAACTCATATCCAATTGTGGGTTAATTTCTTTCACAGAAGAAGAAAAGTGTCAGTAGAAGCTTGATCTCCTGAATAAGTTCCATGGCACTTTGTCTTTGCAGTAACAAGGTCCATGGACTCATAGATTGTGAATCTCTTGCTTCTCATTCCAGGAAGATGTACCTTTAATTTCAGAGTGAGGCATGCACTGTGGTAGCAGAGTCTGATTAACCACAGTTAGCCATAGTACCCTTTTCCTTGGTGTTTCCTCTTGACTAGGAGTGTTCAATTAAGCAGTGCTCAATTTACTATCTGGTTTTTATGGATCCATTCTCAGAATATGCTGTATAAAGGGTCTGTTTCTAAATTAATAGACAGGGATTTCAACACCACTTCAAAATGCTTCCAGAAATGTTTTTGGCCTTTATCAACAGTGCTTTTCCAGCGAAATAACTTCAAGGCTTGTACCCTCAAGTTCAGTGAATGATCCAGAGCTCACTTTATTTCATAGCAAGCACCATCATATCTATCTAGGGATTTTGGATTCTGACATGCTACATGCCTGAGCAATGTGTACTTTGCTTTTTTTCTGGTGCAGTACCTCAGTGACTTTCATGATGCTGTGAATATTTTCCAGGCCAAATACATGTCCTTTGAAGAATTCTGGGCTAGACTCCAGGAACAGTCGCAAAAAAAAAAAAAAAAAGCAAAGCTTACCCTGATATCCTCTGAATTTATATATAAACACTTGAAATTTATAGTCATCAACTTCAACTGATAATACAGTCCTCTAAGATGTCTATAATCAATGATGGATAATAAACAATTTCCTCCTGCCCAAAAAGAGAAAATTGAAGTAAAGAGGTAAATATTGAAATAAACAAAATTTCGGGCAAAGAAACAGATGTTCCTCTTTATTAGACAGTTCAGAAAAAGAGTTAATAATATGTGTATATTTCAGTTTCATCAGAATCAATTTCACTTATGCATATGTTGAAATTAGATTTATAAAGATGCATTTATAGATTTATCCAAACTGTGTGAGTTCAAGCATTATCATTACAGGTGACATTAAACAGATGCATCTGATCAATGAAATACTCAAAACAAACAAACATGGTGTGTATTTAGTGAAAGTGTTGCATATTTTGTTCCTGAAAAATAAACCAAGAATATATTTCCTTGGGAGGCAAAATAAAGCAAAAAAGTAGCTTAGCTATTTAGTGTAGCTGATAACTAAATTGGATTTTCACCACCACTATATATTTGTATGCATATACATATTTAGTATTTGTGAAATTAACTCACCAGCTAATCCTTCATGATGTTCAAGTAATTTTTTTAATAAAGTACAATGTCAATTTTTTCCCTCCTCTTTATTTTCTTGATTACTCTCTTTTCAATGACTTGGGTTTTTTTCTCTTCCAGCATTCATTACAAATATTTCAAAAATATTTGCTAAATACTTAAGTTGTACAGTTTTGAAAATATGATCTTGTTTGTTTACTCTGACAGCTTAGAAATCAAAAGATAAAAGACACACACAAACAAAAAAGCAATTTACCAAAACCCCGCACTTTGAAAAGAATGAAAAATTATGAAAAATTATAAAGATTTTAATAGGCAGAGCTGATTATTTAATTTTAACCCTTCTGAATAACAATTTCAATGTTTGTCTTGATATTACTTTTATTACTGTAAAATTCATTTCACACATCAAATGAATAAAAAAGATTTAGAATAATTTTTTGCTATGACTGAGGCAAAAAATAACACTAAATACAGATGGAAATCACACATTTATAAAATGCTGGTTCTATAGTTTAATTGCAAAATTGCATAATTTAGCAGTTGACTCTAGCCTTTTAACAATACTTGAAGAAGCAGAATTAGAAAAACATTCTCACTTCCCAGTGCAGCATCTTACTGACCCATGGGCCAAATAATGATACTGTTTCTGTTGTAATATGTTCAATCAGTCCTGAAATATTCTAATGGCTCTCAGAGTGGAGTTTGGTCCTAAAGTTTTATTAAAATCCTAATTCACTTCTGGTCAAAGTACACTTAATTCTCATTCATTTAATACAAAAAACCCAAACACCTAGATTTGGAGTACTTGTGTGTGCATTATGACATGCCAGGTTAATCTGTGCTGGTTTGCGTGTATTCATTTTAATATTAGGTTTGCCTAGATGCTGCATTATTTTATCAATCAGAGTGGAGATTAGCACCAGATTTTTTTTTGCTACTAGTATAAGCTGGGGAAAAGGGAAAGACCAAACCAAACAACCACCCACCCACCCAAAA
>VWZU01017021.1:1436740-1507571 GCA_013397095.1 Sterrhoptilus dennistouni | reverse complement strand
AAAAGGTTTTTATTGGTAAGTAATATATGTGTGCTTTCCCATTTCAGAAGTAGAAAAGCGTATGATGACACTGACCTTATATAGCCCTGGTGTAAGAATAGAGCTATGACTACCTGAAGAATGTGAGACACATCTGGAATCTTTGGATAATCATAGGAAATGTACCACAGCTTCACTCATGAGCTGCTATAATCTCCACTTCCAAATACTTCATTTACACATTAATCTTCTCTTATTAGTTTGAAACTGAAAAATCATTGAGAATGTGTCTGATCACCAACAAATTCATTTCTGAATCATTATTATCCTTAAAAACTGCACTTATTAGCATTTTGTATTTACAAAAAAGGTAGAAAATACTTTCAAAACCATTAAAGTACAGAGAAATGAAACAATATTTTTGGAAAACTTTTGTGAAGATAGTTGAGATAAATAGTGCCTAAGAGTTGAACCCAAAATTCCATATTATAATATGTCAAATACTTGGGGCAAATAAAATCAGCCCATTGCTGATACGAAACTTTCGCTAATATAAAACTTTTCTCTGATATGACCTATTTAAAAGAATATTAAAGATTTTACTACTTTATTTTGCCTTGAGGTAGATGACATATAGCTAGTAAAGGAAGGACACCATATGATTTCATTTCTATGTGATTCTCACAGAGGGAAATAAATGTGTCCTCTGCATAGTTTTCCATTATTCTCTTTTTCATTTCACAGAATTGTGTCATAATGTAGTAATTCATATCAGCCTAATAATATTTTTTTAAATTGGCATTTTACAGATGTATTTCCAAAGCTTTGGCAGTTCAATGAGACCCACTAACTAGCTTCAAAAATTGTGCATCATTCACATAAATGTTCTCCAGGACACTCTACCAATTAAAAAAAAAGAGTCCTTTGAAGAGGTGAGTAGGAAGCTACTTGAAGACCGAAAAGCTGAACTTAAGCTCTCAAAGTATATAAAAACTAAATATAAGCAGAAGAAAGTTGGCTTTATCTTTTAAGAAACCAATACTATTTTTCAAAAATGTCTCATTTTACCCTTCAGATTACGTGACATCAGAGACTGAGTTTCACATGCAAAAGGAATAGTTCCTGCTTTTATTTTTCTTCATCTGATGAACACCCTGATAGACACTTTCACCTACTGTCTGTGGAATGACAGTGTATTTTCATCTTCTATATCTTCATTTACTGTTGCGGTGTACATTTTGGGTTGTCTAAAGTTCTGTATGTTTTATTTATTTATAATGGTTTGTTCTAACACTCCCATCCCCAAAAACCCCTGGTGGTCACTCTCTTATGTAAGATCTGGAAGATTCTGGGGGAAAAGCCCTGGGATTCGGCAAGGTACTGGGGCAACACCTTTCTTCACTGTTTTGTTAAGTTTCCCTGTTCTGGGTCACATCCCCCCGCCCCTTCTGTTGGTTCTGGGTTCTTTCCTCCTTGGGGACACCCTCCAGGTTTTTAGGGGAAAACCGAAGTCAAGAGCTCACTCTTGAACCTGGGCAGCTCCCAGGAGAGGAATAAAGCCTGGTGACACCCATGCAAGAGTCCACTCTTTCTTCCACGCTGTCAATCACGCTCCAGCCTGGGGTTCAGACCCACCAAATCTTCATTATATGGTGGTCAGAGAGCAAGCTAGCCAGTAAAGCAGCTCAGAAGCCATGATAATTTACCTTACATATTCCACCTGGATCCATTAAACCTGAATATAGTTGCATGTCAAGCGCATAATGTTATGTCAGAGGAAAATCTTTGGAAAGTACAGACGCTGTAGTTCAACCTATTAAGGCTATTTCTACGCTATTAAATTAAATAATACTGGAAAACACTCCACAGTACTCCTTAATTTACATATACAGTCTTGTCCTAAATTCCGCTTCAAATATCAGGGTGCACTTCTCAAATAACGGTCACATTTGGATTTCTTAGAAATACAAGTCTTCAAATCTGTTATCAGAAATATTATACACAACCTGTAATAACTTTCTTTCTGCTCAGATATTGTGAAAGCTTCTGAATACATAACAGCATACATACTCAAACTGCTGGCAGAACTGCTCTATCTAACACTGCAGTCATGGAGAGATCTTCACCCTAAAACTGAAAGAGGCTCATGTCTGATCCTAGCAAAATTTAGTGCTTTCAGGAGCCTCATCACATAACAACCAAAGTAGTAAATGTAGAAAATGATATACAAGTACCAAAAATAGCATGCACAATGGAAAAATAATGCATGTGTAGATAAAAGAAATACTTAGATGATAAGTTAGTTGACCTAAGAAAATATGTAATTTCTTCNATTCAACCCAAACCAGAACAGTTGACCTAAGAAAATATTTAATTTCTTTATGTGATTTACCATTTGAATGGTTCCTTAACATATAGCTAAGGGAGAAACTTATGGATGGTCAAAATGGACTTCACAGCCCTTTGACAACTAATTAAAGGATCCAGAGCACAAGCTGTGTTTTTCTCTACCCTTTCAGTTGCAGGGAATGGGAATGAAAGAAACAAGAAGACACAGCTTATCTTGCTGTGTGACTGTTATCATTTGGAGAGTTTTGGGATTTTTTATCCTGGCTCAGTTTACATAACACTAGGTCTCTGGTCAATACAGAGGGTACACTGTTCTCAAGGGGGGAAAAGGGTTTTTTGTTCAAGAGTTAGTAAGGATCATTGAAAGATCTTTAAACTAGACTGCAATGAGGAAAGAGAAAAGGTTATTCTAGCAGCTACTTAAAAACACTTGAGAGACAATGCAGCTGTTGGTCACAGGCAGCATAGGTACCTGAGGGGAATCTCCTACTTAACTACATAATTTTCTGTGATGACAAGCACACTCATTTAATTGACCAAACCAAGCTGGTAGATGTGGGATTTTTTTTTTTTTTGACTTTTGACATTGCCTCTTACATTACCCTTCTAGACAAAATGGCCAGCACAGAGCTAGACAAGTCCATCAAATTTTTGGGTGAACACTGGCTGAAAGGAGAGGCAAAAAGTAATACAGTTAATGAAGTTACATCAGTCTCGTGACCAGTCCCTAATGGGGTTCCTCAAGCTCAATTTTAGGTCCAGTACTCATCAAAGTTGTTATAAATGATTTTCACACAGGACCTGAATGTACATTAAGTAAGTTTGCCAATAATATCAAACTAGAAGGAGCTGTGGAATTTCTCAGGGGGAAGCTGTCCTTACAGAGAGATCTGGCTAAACTAGAGAGCTGGACAATCACCAACTGTAATTTGCAGTCGTGGGTTGGAGACAGGCACACGGCACAGTACACACCAAGGGTCATCAGCAAACAGTCTGTTTCATTGTTTTTATTTATTATATTGTTCTTTATCTTCTTATATAGGGAGTTCAAGACTCCTGGGTCCAGGCAACGGATAGGTCTGAGTCTTAACACCACCCAGCTCCTTGACCAGTGATATGTCTGCCCTCTGACTGACCACAATTGGCTGAGGTCCCTGTATGAGTTCCATTGTTCACCTATGAACCTGTTTCTAGAACAAGTCTAGGTTAGCCAAATTGCATTTGTTATGATCAGATTTATTTTGTCTAGCTACAGACCAGCTGTGCTTCAACTACCAACCATATGAAATTCAATGAGAGCAAATGCCATATTCTCTGCCTAGGATGGGGTTATCCTGGTTTCATGTACAAACTGAGGAATGTGAGGCTTCAAGATGGCCCCACAAAAAGGGATCTGGTGTGTTTGACTTGAGGGCAAGTTGAATATGAGTGAGAAATGCCTTGGCAGACAGGAGGGCCAAGAGTGTCCTAGGGGGCATTAGGCACACGGCATCACCAGCTGGACAAGGGAGAGAATTGTCCCACCCCACTCTGCACTGGGACAGCCTCATCTTAAATCCTGTGCACGTTTTGGGTGGCAAAATGTAAGAATGACACCAAAGTATTAGAGCATGTGTACAGGAGGGTGATCAAGACCATGAAAGGCCTCGAGGATGAGATTTATGAGGAGCATTTGAAGTCACTTCCCTGCTTCCAGCCAGGACAGTGTTAATTTTTGCAGTGTCAGGGTGGGAACATGGCTGGGTTCAACAACATGCAGGTTATTCTGTTGTGGCAGGCAGTGGTGGCCAGTGCCACAACATCCCCAGAGAAGTGTCCTAAAAAGGACACACCTGGTCACAGAGTCACATCTGCAACCATCCAGTGATTTCGGCTCAGTTGTGAGCTGAGCCTTCAGGGCGACACAAAAGGAGAGACAGGGTCTTCATCTGGAGGTTCCTCCAGAGCCTTTATTCTGCTGCTTCCTCAAAGGCATCCAGGGACAAAGAACCAGAAAACCAGGGATAACAGGGACTATAAGCCAGGGGGCAGGGTTACACAATTTGGCCAGAGGGCCAAGGATTGCCAAATGAACCAATCAGGAGAAAGATCGAAAACGGACCAATGAGGTAGGGTAAAAAGGAGAAATTAACCAATCAGAGGAAGGATCGAAAATGGAACAATCAGGTAGGCTAAAATGGAGGAAGTAGGGAAAGAACCAATGAGGTATAACTGATTGACGTATCAACCTCAAAGCCTCATGGAGGGAACACATTTGCTCGCCCTGAGGGAGAGAGCAGTCTCCCAAGGTTTCTCTCTCAGGGGAACTACCACATACTTGAAACTTAAGGGTTGTTCTCTCTCCAAGGGAGAGCATCCACGTTACCAACTGGCCTACCAGCCTCAACATTATTCTGTACCACCTCAGGTCATTGATGGGGGTGGGGAGAAGGCGAGGTGTGGAGAAAGGGAATCTCTCCAGGCAAGGGTTCCTTCCTTCCTTCCTTCCTTCCTTCCTTCCTTCCTTCCTTCCTTCCTTCCNTCTGCTTTTCCAGACACTTCTAGTTTTTCTTCCTTCCTTTTCCTTCCTTCCTTCCTTCCTTCCTTCCTTCCTTCCTTCCTTCCTTCCTTCCTTCCTTCCTTCCTCTTTTTCTCTTTTTCTCTCTCTTCCTCTTTAATTAATTTCTTTCTTTCTCTCTTCTTTTTTACTTTACCTCTTTTTTTCAAAAACAACTGTCATGTCCTTACATAGTAGGTCAGGGACTAACATACCAATTTCCATGCCACATGTATAATTTACTAGGAAAACTGTGAGGTTTTGTGGACCCTATGATTTGTATCTGTCAACTACAGCCGTTTATGAATCTTGGGTTTCCCCCAAGAAAATCCCCCTTTCTCCTTAAGTGTGGGACACGACATCATTCGTACACTGTTGTATTTTAAACAGTTTAATGATATTTAACCATAAAAACTTCTTTTTTTCCTTTTTGTTTTTCCCCAGTGTTTTAATCAATTTTAATTTCAAATTGATGACTACATCTTTAGAAATCTGGAATAAATTAAGGAATTAAGTAGAATTTTTTTCAGAAATTATTGTATCTATCTTTACTTCATGATACCAGCAGATTATTCATTCTCATACACTTTAAACAAAATAGGTTAAATATTTAAGAATGATAGTCTAAATGAACGTGCATAGTAGAGGCTGAGGATGAAATAATATGTGTCATTTCAGTGGTTTGTCTTTTAGCCCTATGTTTTATGTATTTTTAATGAAAATGGTATGGAAAAAGTTTGAAGTTGTGGTTTATTACTGCATCATTTTGCTTTTTGCTTGGCCATTCATTGTAGCAGACTGCTGGAAGCCAGAGATTTCTTGCTGCACAGAAGAGAGTTTCTGGGTCATGGAAAAGATGACTCTGACTACATGCCAGTTAATATACATGAAAAGGAAAAGTGCTGAATGCAAAATTAACAACTGGAAGGTGATATTGGAATAAGCAGAAAAAACCTGGTTGGTGTTTCAGAATATTGCTTTTAACTTATATAGAAGTTAAAGATAGCACAGGGAGAATCACTTAGGTTGGAAGAAAAGTCAGGAGGTCTCCAGTTCATCAAGGTCAGATGTGAAATCAGTTTAGGTTGCTCAGGGGTTTATCCAGTTGGTTTAGTCAGATCTGGAAAAACCTCCAGGGGTAGGGACTGCACAGACTGTCTCAGCAGCCTCATCCAGTAGTGGAGGGAAAAATTCAACTTAGGATCATTGCTCATCCACCCACCAAGTGCTGTTCTTATCTAGTCCCATCTTCAACCAGTCCTTCACCCCCTCAAAACTGGTCCTTCTGCAGGCCAACCAAGTCCACTAGATTCTGCTCAAAGCACAGGTGGTCCAGTCTCAGCCAGCTTGGTGGCCTCACGATGAATTCACTACAGTTTATACATGTCTCTTCTCTATTGGGAGACCAAAACTGGACACAGTATTCTAGGTGTGGTCTAATAAGTGCTGAATAATGGAGGATAATCACTTTTCTCAGTCTATGAGCTGAGCTTCAATCTTTAATTCTCTGTGAAACCCAGCTATGTATTGGTATCAGGCTTCTTGGTTTCAGGATTTTAATAGGTAATGTCAAAGATGTAAAATGCAATATTAAAAAAAAAAAGGAAGGTCGAATTTTCAGACTGAAAATATATAGAGCTCACTGTTGTTATTTCATTTATTCCTACAAAAATGCATGAGGTTTTCCAATACACTACTGATTTACTTTAATACTTTAAATTGCTCTATACCTTCAGCTATTCTCATTTTTTCTACTTTTTTTTTTTTTTCCACTCCTTCTGGGAATTCCCTGTTCCCATTTTTTTCACCACATCTTTACTTCTCTTTATCTCCTGATACTTATTTTTTAGCATATTTTTAGCATATTATAGTATTCCAGCCCCGAATATTTGGAAAAAAAAATCTAGTATAAACATTGACATGAATATTTAATTATTTTTTATCAATATTAATTTCTTTTTTTTTTTGTGAGAGAATGCACAGAGATACAGAAATAAGTATTAATTCAAATAACAAGCAAGCAAAAAATAAAATCCAGCTGAAGTGGAAATAAATAGAAGTTTTGTTTACATTAGAGAGGACATTTGTAGATTTTCAGATGTTAACCTCTGTTAGATGAGTTTTGTATCCAGGACCACCAGGGGGTACTCTTCTGCAGCAGCTGTGCAGGTGGAGCCTCTTCTAAATCTGACTCTCACCACCAGGAGCAGGTGGATCTCTGAGGAAAAGTTCACTCCAAACATGTTATATATTTTTTTAATCCTGACCCTTCTTAATTGCTTGCCCAGAGGGTGCTTGCGTGAAATGTCATCAGCTCCCAGTATGGAATTGTCAATTTTTTCAGATATTTTGAATTTTCTGTTTGTTTTTGTCTCAGTTTTTTTCTCTTCAAATAGGCCAGCTTCTGGAAATAAATGCTTACAAAAGAAAGAAAGACTTTATGCCTATATTTACAGTTTGTTTTTTATTTGCAATAAATCATTTGAAGAAAGAGCCACTCTTTCATGCAAGAAAAAAATAATGTAAAAATATGTAGGTAAAAAGAAAAGGATCATGATGAATAGTCAGGTTCTAACATGAATTTTAGTTAGTGGATTTTGGAATTTCCACAGATTTTTTAAAAATGTTATTTATATGAGAAATGTTTATTTTAAACAAAGAGCATAAAATTAATTTCCAAAGTAATTAAACCTTTAAATAAGATTGAAATATAAAAAATCCTGCAGGGATGGGAGAACAGAGGAAAGATGAGAAAAAAGGAGATGCTTTTTTGTTGGTGTGACAATGCTTCATTTCCATCCAATAAAAAGATGCAAGTACCTGACATAGGCATTTTATATCATCCTTATATACTTATTCAGCTGGACATAACACTCAACATTAATGTTATTGGACTTAAAATATGTCACTATCCCCACTGTATCAGGTGCTCAAATATTGACAATAAAATTGAAACAGATTTCCTTAGCTAGTGAGCCAAAAGCAAGCTAACAGATAATGTGGTACTAATACATAGTAAAAACTGTGTTAGGATACATGGATGGTCCTCCTAATATGTCTGTAAGTAACTTGGAATATGAATAGCAGTAATGAAACTGAGTTGCATGATCTCATTGCACAGGTGGATAAGGCTAAAATATATGCATATTTGTTGGTTTGTATCAAATTGAATTCTGATTAAGCCATATGGAAAATATGAGAAAAAAAATGTTATCCTCTTTAGAGGTACAAAGAGAGCAATTAATCCAGCATAGGTAAAAGCCACTATAATCTGTAAATTTGAACAGAATATAAAAATGCAGACCAATAAAAAAAGGAGTGTAAGTGTAAAACTGTGTTAGAAAATATACAAAAAACATTTTTTCAGATGGATCCTACAGTGAGGAAAAAGAAACCATCAACTTGCACATTATGTTCCACTTGGTGGTGAAGGTGTCCAGGAGCTGACAACTCACTGTAATACCCCAGCTCCACTATGGACAGAATGAAACCACCAATTTTACAATCCAGAGAAGGGGAAGGGTGAATATAGTGAAAGGAAAGTATCTATGTAATAATTTGAACCATGTTACTATTCTTCCTTTTTCTGTAACAATTTGATATGAACTAGTAGGCTAAAACTCTGAAGATTTCAAATGTAAGAATTATAACAGCTATTTATTGGCTTTCTCTAAACTACTGGACATATAAAGATTGCCTGGGCATGTGTTTGAGGAATCCCTTACAGACAAATGCCTCTGAGGCATCCACCATAAATTAAAACAGCCAAGCGTAACCAACAGAGAAAAGCCTATTTTTTATTTTTATTTTTTTTTAAGCTGAAGTACCTTAATTTCATGTTTGCTCATCTCCATCAGCCATGCAAATTGCATATCCTGAGAAGTCTTGACTTCTCTCTACGAAGGAAAACTTGTATCCCTCAAGGTCAGGACATACGGACCTTATTTTTCAGGACTACACCTATGTAGGAGTGAGGTGCAAATTTTTTAGTATCTAGTGAAAGAGATAAGACAAACATCCACAAGTAGGTCACGTTTCTCATTTTTTACTCTTGTGGGGTTTCAGGAACTCCCACAGTTGCCTTTAGCTGAGTTTCCAGCTTCCATATCTGATCACTGTCCCTATGTCTTGGCACATTCTTAGTGAACTGAGACTTTTAAAGGAGCTGTGTGATGCTGGACCAAGGAATGGTATTTGTAGAGCTTTGGGGAGCAGAACAGTTTTAAAGATGCTTAGAAAGGGACCAAAACCCTCAGCTATTCTGCTGAGGAAAAAATTACGTTTCTAAACTGCTAGTGAGTTCCATCAGATGACAGCAGATTCAAAGAAAACCTTAAAAGGTGTATTTCAGATAAAGGCATTCTAAATTTCTATTCCAACTATGCAGCTATGCTGCCACAACTCAAACATAAAACAGGTAAAACTTTCTAGAACTAAAAGAAGCAACTGAATTACTTAACATGAAAGTTTAATAGTTTTTCAGGCACAGATCCCACATGAAAAAAATTAGTTTGAATATTTAGACATGGATATAAAATCTTCAAAACAAGAATTTAGATGTATGAAAATATATCCAATTATTAAAGGTTGCAAAAAATATTTTATGAGTAGAAAATTGCAAATTACAAAACAATTTCATCTGCATCTGAAATATCTGCAGTCAGAAGTATGGGGCTTGTGTTTCTCACTAAAATGACAAAAATCACCATAAAAAGCACATGCAGCAAAGTCAACTATAAAATGACCTTTTAAATTTCAAGTGCAATTTGAATTGTAACACATCTTCCTATCTAACTATAAAGGCACCACTATTTTAATATACTTCTAGAAGCAGCTGAATCTTCTTAGATGGTTCAGGCTATCTGTATTTAATAGATGTTTTTAAAGAATTCCAGATGAGATTCTGTTGCCCTCACTATCCTCTCTATTCTGTACAAAAACCAGAAAAAGTTACTTTGGCTGACTATTGCACTGACTATAGTTGGAAAATTCTATTGCAAGTTTAGTAGATACCCACCCCACTTGATTAAAGAAGGCACAAATATATCTCCAATGATAACTGAATCCATCTTCAATTTAACGTTGCAGAGTTTCTCAAATGGTTGGAGCATTCATTGCTTCATGCATCCCAGAAAACTGACACTATTTAACATTATATGGTTAATTTTAAAAATGTTATAACATCCTTTGAAGCAATAGAGAATGAAAAATCCGGTCTGACATCTCTAATACATGCTCCTGATAATTTCTGGAATGTTCAGATTTTTTCTCTTATTTACTACAGAATCATGGAATGGTTTGCATACCACATTCATAATATTTGTAAATCCATTTCTGTAACATATTTTTGCATTTATCTTGCAATATATGGGATTACACCATAATTTTTGATAAAACAGTGTTAAGAATCTGGAACAAGTATTTATATTGAGGTAGTCAGAAACTCAGTTTATTTAAAAATATAAGGGATCCAAGACATCAGATTTATATTTCCTATAAATTTGTACTGTATTTTAAAATTATCTGTTTGCTTACTTTGTCTTATTCGAAGACTGATTTATTTGAATTTCAGATTAGTGGACACACTAAAGCTAGTTATTCAGCTGGCAGATTGGCATATGAAAATCTACTTTACATATGAATAAATGTAATTACCAATTTTCATCCAAATCTAAATTTATTATCTCAATTCTAAGCAGCTTTTATATATATGTGATTACTTTTTACTTCCTGATATCATTATAATTTAATTTCTCCTCTTTCCCATCCAAAAATAGTCTATAGTCATTCTATGAGTTGGAAGTAATGTAAGTATTTTAGAGTTGCAATACATATGCAACCAGTAGAGTCTGGGGGCTAACTTGCTGGGAAACGCCTTTGGGGAGAAGGACTTGGGTGTCCTGGTGGACAACAAACTGTCCATGATCCCAGCAGTGTGCCTGTGTGGCCAAGAAGGCTGACAGTGTTCTGAGGTACCTTAGGAAGAGCAGTGCCAGCAGGTCAGCAGAGGTGATCCTGCCACTCTACTCAATCCTAGTGAAGCACATCTGGAGTGCTGTGTCCAGTTCTGGGCTCCACAGGACAAGAGAAACTGGAGCGGTCCTCCTGGAGCAGGTCCAGAGGAGGGTGACAAAGGTGGTTGAGGAACTGGAACAACTCTCTTATAAGGACAGGCTGAGGGAACTGGGCCTGTTCAGCCTAGAGGAGATGACTGAGAGGGGATCACATCAATGTCTACAAGTTTCTGAAGGGAAGGTGTCAAGAGGAGCCACCAAGGCTCCTCTTGGTGGTGTCAGTCAATAGGACAAGAGGCAATGGGCAGAAACTGATGCACAGAAAGTTCCACCTGAACATGCAGAAGAACTTTTCTACTGTGCAGTGACCATGCTCTGGAAAAGATTATCCAGAGAAGGTGTGGAGTCTCCCTCACTGGAGGTATTTAAGAACCATCTGGGTGCAATCCTGTGCCATGTGCTCTGGGATTCCTGTACTTGAGAAGGGAGGTTGGACCACATGATCCACTGTGGATACTTTCCACCTTATCCATTCTTTAATTCTGTAATTCTGTGATGCAATGACCACATTACGACAGTCCCACAAAACAAAAAACATGCATTATCAGTTAGAGCTATAATGCTGGTTTGGAGCTCACTATCTCTGGGATATTCAACGGTTCAAAGCAGATAGAATGCTGTTGAACATAATTTTGAGATTTTTTTCCTTATGAGGGAGATATAGTCAGGTAGCTTCTCCTTTCAGGCTTGCATACTGTTCAATTGATACAATATGTCCATGATGCAAAGTGATCAAGCTTTTAGAAAGTCAGACAAGTTTATTGGCAACTGTGTGCCACAATGGTAGAAGTATCAATACTTCTTCCTTGTCTTTCATAGTCCTAAGTTAAGAACAATTTGGCTGCAGTGGTGAAAATGACCAGCAATAATAAAAATGGATGATTATTTTTTATAAAATACATACACATTTAATTTATAGTTTAGTGGGTTTTTTCCAAGATGTTAAATAAACCCTCCTAGCAACAGGTTATCTGGGTTGTTTTTATCTTTTTGTTTCAAATAAAATGCAAGTCTTCAATAACTTTACTGAGAAACCAGGGAAGGAGCAGTATATCTATTTTCATTTGATTTCAAGACCCTCAATAATACAACAAATGATAAATGGGACAATATGCATTCATTGTGGGCAACAGGCTGACATATAGAATACATTATTATACCTTGGAGAGATGGTTTGTGTGTGCTAATGATATTTCAATTTCTTTGATGTAAGATAGACGCGGTTTAAGTTGCACTTCCGAACTTGTACCTCTCTTGAGACCAATTTTAAATTATGAACTGCTTTGCCATCAATATCTGAAAAATGAGGACAAGATTGAAGCTCTTATGGCACATTATTTTTGGACTTCTACTCTGGAGCTGTCCTTGTCACAAATACCTGTATGTAACTTCCAAAAAATATGTAGTGTTCATTGCTTTTGGAGACCTCATAGTTCTACTTGAAGCTATGGCATAATTACCCATTTTCTGCTTGACAGTTATAAGGTCATTTTGTTATTGTTAATAAATATTTTACTATTGATGCATCCTTAGGAAAGCAACAGGCAAGCCCTAATGCACTCCAGTTATTGCTATGCAAAGAAATTACACTATTTCTAATGCAGCTGAGTCCTATGCTAACCTGATTCTTTACATCTGCTTGTATTAGCACCAGTCCTGTGAATGGTGATGTGGAGCACCCAGTCCAACCTTTAGTCCAAACTCCAGGTGGCTCTGCTGCCCAAAAGTAGCTCATGTGTGTTCACACTGTAGGATGGCTACAGGACAGGTAAATGCTGTCTGTTTCTTGCCTCTTCAACTGAGTTCTTTTCTCTGGCTATAGAATTTCTATTTCCAGCCAATTTAAACCCTTCTGTAGGTGGACGTTCTTATCTCCATCACATGTTATTTTAGTGTCACAAATTACTACTGCTGAGCAGTTGCAATTTGAATTTTCCCATTGAGCACTAAACAACCAGTCTAGCTGAAATAAATCATAAATCAATCAATCTGTTGTCACAGGGTGTCATATTGCCAATTTTGTCTATGCCTAGAGACAAAACTGTCAATCCATTTAAAGAATAAACCTTGCCAAATTTAAAACATTGAAGTGCTATTTGCAACATTTAAATTCCAAGATAATACTCTCTTACATCACCACACAGTCTTTTTGTTTTATGTTTAAAGTCATATGATGTCATATGATGACAGGCGGTCAGCAAATTTACAGCACCTATGCAGTGCATATGCCATATGCCCTTTACATCTGTAAAGGGTTGAGGAGAGGTTTTCTGATTTCACAATTTAGGCATTGACCAGAAGGGGAGAAATAACAAACTGCCTAATGTTAAGTCACCATTGCAAAAGGAAGAAGTCCTGAGAGTTCTGGAATTCCAGCTCTGACACAGTTGTTCGTATGTTCCAATCTCTTTAAGATAAAGTCCATATTTTTCTTCTGTGGTTAATTAATAACATTATGACACAAATGAAGCAAATAAATTATAAAATTCCAGTACCTCAGCAAATAGTTTGAATTTTTCCTTCAAAGGTGGTGCAAGCTACCCTGCAGTTTATCCCTGACCAAGAGGTATCTTTAGACTTGACATTGATTTCATATCCCCTTGGCTTTTTACACTTATTCTCTATTCTTCTGCTTATTGTCTATTCAGGCTGATGCACACTCTATAATTTCTAACTCTGCTATAGTCCTCCCTGAGATCATCAAGATTCCTGTGATACTGTTCCTGCCCTCTAGCCCTGCATCTCACTCCCTGACAGCTCACCAAACCTGCAGGTCTTCACAATTAAAAAGGATTTTTCACTAAAGTAGTGGAAGAACTCTCACATTAAGCACATCATCATCCTACTGACAGTAGCTAATAATACAATACATAAATGGTAGGTACATAGAATCCAAATAGTATTTTAATATATATTTCTGATAAAGGAAGCTACTTCTGAAATATGAGTAATTTTTGTTCTAGTGACAAGCATATCTTTCTGAATTTTCAGGAACTTTCTTTTCCATTCTTCTGAGAACAAGTCTAAAATACAAAAGGAGTAACCAAAAATACAAAGCATACAAAAATATACTAGAGGAACATTTTGCCAGCTTATTTTAGTGAATTGGATTCTAATAGTCAGTGCAAAGTATAAAGTCCCAGACTTAAGTTTTTCTTCTTCTCCTCTCTAGGTGTGTTTGAGTACCTCAATAACCTGTCAAGAATTCCAAATAGATTGGAAGTTACAATTTAAAGGTGTTGAATTAATCAAAACTTTTTTTTTTAATTATGTAAAATAGTCAATGAAATCCATATATAATTCTGGTGACTGTGAAAAGACTCCATGAGTTAGCTTTCACTCCAGATCTCAGGGAAGCTTTTTATGTATCAGAGGTAATCGCTGTATAACACATAGAACTTATTGCCAAGAGAGACCAGGTGTTATAGCTGTAGGGGGAAATAAAAATCCAAAACAGTGTTTCTGATGAAGGCTTACTGTATCATAATCTAATGACAGTAAATTAAGACCTAACTGACATTTTATACTCCTCCAAATGTCTGGAGTCTCAGATGTTCTGTATAAGTTTATCACTATTCATATTAGCAAATCCAAAAGATGATAGTGCAATTCAGTTCATGTCTGAAGTGCTACAGAAGCATACATGAAAACATTTTCTTTCTTTCTCACTTAAGAAGAAGCTGATTCCTGAAGGGTCTGTTGTGTGGCATGTCAAACAAGAATTATGTAAAATATTATTAAAAAACATAATTATGCTTGTATACAAATATAGCACATTTCTACATGTAGCTATTTAACCTGTGTTTGCAGATTTGATGACTGACAAATTGGGGTATTTGAACAGTTCTCCTGATACATTTCATAATGTGAATTTAATAGGAAAGGACCCAGGGTACTTACTCTTCTCCTCTTCATATTTTATTCTAATATCTGGTGCAGAAGATGGAAGGTAGATTTGTAAACTGTAGGAAGTGGCGATACTTTCCTAGCTGCCTTCTATTTTTGAACTTCCAATATAATTGGACTTGAATAATTTCTTCTTTAAGTATTGATTTATTGAAACTTTTTCAATGTTTCTTTATTCCTCATTCCTCCATGCTTCAGTATTGTTTTGAAATATGAATATAGTTAAAACTGAATTAGTATTCATAGCTATCATCTTTTTCATGAGAACTTGATCTTTAGATTGTTAAATGTCATTGGAAATTCACTAATGCTAGCAAAGGACCTGCAATACCTTGAAAGATTACATCCTAAGTGTACACTAATGCAACAAATTCAGTTGTAGTAACTATCATTCTTATAAGACTACATTTTCTGTCACATAGAAAAGCCAAGGGCAGATAGAAGAAGCATGCAAACAGATGTGTTTTCCTTTGGCAGAGTTTTAAGAAGTATCCAGCATCTTTTCCTGCGTGCTAGAAAGTGCAAAGGATGTTCCTTGCTTACTTTCTCTGTCTTTGCTGAAGGACATCCAATGTAGTAAGCCTTTTAGGTAAATGCACATAGGGCATTCACAAGAGTGTATCTCTCTTCTGAAGGAAGACTGCACGGTCATATGATTTTTGTAGAAGGACACCCTGTGGCCAACATATCACCACAAGGAGTGCATACCAGGTAATAGCAGGGCCTGTCAGAAAGCAAAATTCCATGAATAAATACAGTCTCAGCAGTAGCTCAGGAGATGTAGCATATAATCCCACACTCCAATTACTGAAGCAGAATTAAAAAAAACTGCAAATGCAGGCATCTGCAGGGCACAGGAAATGGGAGCTGAGCAGAACTCATGCACAGAAGTGAAGACTGTTCATGTCCACAAAGGATTGCAATCCAGAGTGTACCAGAAATCACACTAAAGCTTAGTGTCGTTTCCCTGTGGAAACTTGACAGTTCAAGCTTCCCTGAAGCTTAAAATTGCACTCTTATGGTCTCAAAATACGTGCAACATGCTATTTACTATGTCCTCATATTTAAATCTGTTCACTCAGATAGTAATTTAGATAGTGGAAATGTTTTATTTCAGGATCTGGATGACCAATAATGAGGTCTTAGATAACCTAAAATGATGCACACATGTAGTGCACATCAACAGCTTTCTACAGAAATGCAAAGACCCAAAAAACAACCAAAAACCCACATTTGCAGAAAGTCTGAGAACGTGCAGAGCTCACTGTGAGCTTGGCTCCTGTCTCTGCCACTGCTGTGACTGGTGTTATTGCCTTGCATTGTATAACACCCCTCTGCCTTCCATGCTATGTAGGTTTTGGACTGAATTCCTCATCATGCTACGTGAGTATCACATCGTTTCCACTGTGTGCAACCTGCAAGTATCATGGAAGGTAGAGCCAGCCTAGTGAGTGCATGTCAACAGCTTCAGGTTCTTCTGGCATCTCCTGGCTGCCAGCCTTACCTCCATAGAGCTCCAACTCTGCCCCCGTATTGAGAACATAACACAACTGATGACTCAACTTGCACCAGGATGAATAATTGAAGCAAAGCCTGAGATGACAAAAACTTTCATCCCAAGATTTAAAGAAATAGGAAAATCACATAGGGTCTGTTCTTAACAGAATTTCACTGAAGTAATGAAAGAAATGTGTATCTCATTAGCAAACTGTAATACCACGATGAATGAGCTTTTCCAGGCCACCCCTAGGAGATGAACTACTGATAAATGTAATGTAAAAGCAAGTGCAATACTAGAAATTATGAAGCTGCTACAATTTTAATGATAGTAATAATAAATTCCTGTGTTTATGTATAAGATATTTCTTTTTTTTTACGTAACAAAATTTTTAGCATAAAAAAACTGGTTTTTGGTAATGGATCCTGGCCAAGGTGTGCCTGGAAAATTGGAAACTGCTTTGAAAGGCCAAGGATGATCATGGTCCTCTACTCCTAAGCTGCTATTACACAGTTTTTGGGTTCCTATCTGTCATACCTTTGAAAGAACAGTCAACACCTTATCCCTTAATACCCATGACCTTGAGATAGAATCCTCCCAAAGGGATATGAAAGAGCAAGTTTCTAAACATTTTTACAAAAGATATGAACAATTCCTTTATCCTCAAAATTCCTTTAGTCCTTTTATTACAGAATGTATCTGCCAGAGGCATATACCAAGATATCTCAAAACAGACAACCTGATAATCATCCTGGAAATCTGTGATAGGCCTCAGCTCACAGGGAGATGTAGAATTTTAATATCTCCTCGAACAGCCAAACATGTGCTATGTAGTTGCAGATGGAAGGATCTTTTCTGAGGCTAACACCAGGGGAGCACTTAACTTGAGATTTTCTCTCCAGCGAGATCTTGTTACCTTAAATAATTTGGTTCACAGTCACCAAATAGGCAAGTACCTATTTAGTTAGTGATAAGTAACATACATCTTGAAAGATGTCACAGGTGCCACAGTAGTAGATTTAGGCACCTGATGAAGCAGAAAGATGAATTATTTTGTATAATCTGTGATGAAGGGACAAGGTTCATGCTGCTGTCTTTCAACATCTGTCAAATATCAGCCATTTGACTACAGTACAGCACTGAATAACACAAATCACTTAGCGCTAAGTCACTTTCTTTACATTTGCAAGCCTGGGGTGACAGGATTTAGTAAATATGATATATTTCCTATGACTTTTTCTCATAAAAATGATTACATTATTGTAATTTTTATTTATGCTCTGGGGTTCTTCTACTTGCTTGCCAGGACTAGAAACATATCCCTTTTTTTTTTTTCCTGTGTTGTAGCAAACAGCCCCAGCTCAGACAGCAGCTCAGTCAGACTGTATTGGCTCTATTGGGTCACTATTTATACCAGTTAAATGTTTGTTTTTTTTTTTCCATAAAGAATTTCTTGCTTAAGTAATTTTTCCCTATTTTTGCAAAGAGCAGACAGGAGAAACTAGGATTCAAAGCATCATATTGAGGATTTTTTGGTTATAATTTAAATGTTTTCTGTGTGATTTATTTCTGGGTGATAAACATGTGCTTTAAATAAATAAAATTCAATTTCTATCTGAACAATGTGACTCATTATCTTTTCTTTGAAAATCCTTGATTTTCTATCAAATCAAACCACCCTTAAGAAAAATTACTTAATAAATTTCATTCTAATAAATATTATCCTTCAAGAAATAAGGTGCAAAAGGCTTTCTGATTGTGTTTTACCTTCCAGTTCTGTCCCATGTCCCATCGGGGGGAACAAGCAAGTGTCTGCATGATACTGACTTAGCAGCTTAGGTCAAACCATGCTAATTTTTGGGTTGGTTTTTAAATTTTCCAAACTCTAACATTTCACTGATTTATATTGCAGTGAACTTCTATTCAGAAAAAATGTAATTTGTTAGGCAATAAGTTTTAAAAAGAGATCCATAGTTTTAATTCTGTTGCTTTTTGCAGAAAATTGAGTTTTACTTAAAGACAGCTTCTTTAAAATCATCCATGGTTATAAATACATCATGGAAAATATCCTGGCACACCTGTTGCAAAATGCTACTACACTGAATGGATAATCTGAGCTCATTTTGTTCTCTAAGAACCTAGTCATGTAGATTCTGTTTACACTGGCTCAGTTTGAAAATATACCTGGATCGTTTCCTTACAGGAAATTACAGAATCAAAGACCAAGAGGTTCTTGGAAACAGACCTCAAATTGATCTTTCCCATAAAGATAGTCAGTATTTACAAACGTGTTTTGAGCATTCTCATGTCTTTGGGAACGTGAAGCACAGATGTGGAAGGGCACAAATCCCAACTTACTGTAGTCAATAGCACAGAAATTGCATTCTTTGCCAGAGAGCAGCCAGCAGTCCTGCTTCTGCTGACTGTCATTCCTGACACATCATTTCGTCTTGCTTATGACAGAATGGTGGCCACACACCTCCAGCCACACCACTGCTTCATTCAGATTTCACTTATTTGTACAGTGCCTAGGGCAGTGGAGCCCCATTCTCAATCACATGTAAATAAATAAATAAAGTAACATTCTCTCATATTTATCACTGTGTCAAGTACTCCTAGAGACTGAATATAATTTTTAAATCATTATTTCCTGTTTGTGTTATGGCAGCAGCAAAGAGCATCCCTCATGCAATATGAAGTGTTAGGCATTCTGAAAATATCATGCAATGCTGGACTTGATAAAGTTTTTGGAGGATTCACAATAAGTGAAAGAAAAATGCATACAGCAAAAGGATAATGAGGTTATGCAGTGAGAAAATAATGTTATTGGTGACAAATTATGACTTGCTAGGTATAGCAGCCATTATTAGAAAGTGTTCATGGGCATTTTAAGCTCTTGTGCCTTGTATTTGCAGAAAACAATAGGGAATGTTTGATTTTGATTACGATAATCAAATTTTCCACTGAGTCCATTACTTACAAAGTCAGATCCTCACAGAACAAAAGAAGTACATAGAAACACACAGTCAGGCATTTCAGAGTCTGCATTACAACTTTTTTGTAAAATAATCATGTATGATTTTTCAGAAATAAGCACCCCAAACTTTTGAAATTTAACCACCTTCTTTTTAAGGAAAAATGGAAAAAAGGGGAACATTTGATCAATATTTTTCTCATTTTCATTTGCTTTCTCAAGAGTTGAACAAATAAAGTTGAAAAGATAAGACTGGATTGGATTTTACATATTAGATATTCTGTCTGGTTCATTTGCATGTTCATTTTTCCTTAAAAAAACAATACATTAATTTAATATTTAGTTTAAACTTCCAATCATTGCCTATGGAACTGAAAGAGATACTTGTGCCTGTTGTAGACGAGCCTCCATGTGAATTGATAATGTACTACTCATTCAACGATTTGTTTTCCTGCAGCTATGTGACATACCCATCAGCTCCCAATTTTTTAAACAAATTAAGTTTTCTGAGTTTATTTTTCTCTGATTATGCATTTTAACTTCATGCTAACAAGGAAATTTATAATTATTAATTTTAATTAATGGGATTTATATTACATTTAGAATAATGTAAACATTCATTTGATTTTTTTTTAAGTCTCCTAGAGAGAATTTTAAAGCAGATTTTAGTGGCAAATCAGTGGATTCCTGATGCAAACTAGTTTGAAGACACTGCAATACTGCACAAACAATTAGTTATTATTCTTAAATTATTTACAAGATAAATTATTTATGGACTTCCATTACTCTGAGCAGTCTAGTCTGGAAATTTTTGGTGTGTTTTTTATAAACACACTAGAACAATCAAATCTTCTAATGGAATTGATCCACACACAGTATTTTATTTTTTTTTTTTTAGTAGAATCCTCGCCAGCTGGAAAGTTTTCAATGAACCCATATTTTATCAGGCACTGAACACAGCTCCCAAATTCCTTTCCAGGTTACTCACTTCACACAACAGTGTTCTAAGTGGAGTGCTGCCCTCATCAAACTTGAAAGACACCAATTCACTGAAATTATTTTAACTTTATTAAATTATTCCAAATGGTTAAACTGAGATTATCCTGTTTTATTCTTGAAATCTCTTGGTACCTGTGGTAACAGTTATGCTACAAAGCCATTTAATTTATCAGAAAGTGTTCTAACACAAGCATTGCCAACATTCGTGACTGTTGTAAAAAATACAATTCTTTTTTTTCATATTACAGTATTAGTGGGAAGAAATTTTCCAATATGCAGACAAACGAAATCCTTGCTTATAAAAAGCTGATACTTTGTAAAAATGGATAAACATGTAGAACAATGAAAGAATTCATTTTTTCATATAGAAACTGGAATAATGGGTGGAATAGATTACCTTGGAAATGTTTGATCCCTGAATATAAAAATTAATTCTCTAAATCAGGATTATAGATTTTATCTTGTATTTTGAGTCCAAAATCCCCCTAATAAGGGTTTTTTCCTTTTCACAGTCCTGTATCAGGGTTAAAAGGTGAGTGGAACTTGCAGCTTCAGTCTTAAAAAAATTATTAAATTTTTTATCTGAAGGTCAGCGTGCTGCCTAACACCAGGCTTATCGTGCTGAAAGACACTGCTGCAAAGAACACGGGACCTGGTGTCCAAGGTCTCTTAAAGGTTTCTAATCCAATTAACTCTTAAAATGTACTATATTTACAATTTTGTACCAATAATTATTACCAATTCTAGACACGTAATTTTCTACATCACATACATTCTACCAATGTCTTTGTGCCACTGTCACAGCAGAAGATGGAGTAGAAGAAGAAGTTAAGGCACCGCCCAAAATTCTCCATCTTGCTTCTATTTACTTCCATTTTATAAACCCAAAACTACAAATTTTCACCCTGTGACAAACTAAACTGCTATCTAATATAAATGTTTGTTGTTCTCCTTTCATACATAAGTATTGGCAGTTTTTCCCATGGACTCAGGTCAAAGTCAATGCTTTCCTGGGGTCTCAGCAGGGGTTTCGGAGCCCCCAGGGTAATTTGAGGGGATTTCCCCATGCCCTGGACTCCAACAATTTTATATTTTTTTTCTCCCCTCTATTTTAATTTAGCTGTGTGAGGGACAAGCCAAACAGCAAAACTCATAACAAGTAAATGACAATATTGCTTTTCTTGAACCATTCATTGGGTCCTGTATTTTGTTTTTTCTTTAAATTTTTACATAAAATTCTATGTTTACAAATCATTTTGAGATCCCCACAAAAAACTATTCTATCAGGACATTATTTACAGCACTAGAGCCATACAAGTGCTATTCCATGGTTGGTTTCTTGTCAACAGACTGAACTCTACCAATTTTAGAATATATCAAAGCACCAGTTTTTAAGTAGAAATCCTCACTGGAGTCAACTGATATAAAAATGATTATATTATTTAGATTTTGTCACTGAGGCAAATGAAATTATTCTAGGACTTTAGAGAATAGATCTGAATGTAATTATTAATGGAGACTAGAGTGAGTATAAAGTTTAACAGGGCTACTGTAAACCTTCAAATGGTTTGGTTCCAATTACTTAACAAACTTGTACTAATCTGCTATAGTTGACTATTATTTGGATAGGACAAGTGGCAATGAGTGCAAATTGTACTGTGCAGTATCATAGTGATGAAAAAGGGATTTTTTTGGTGAGAACAATTAATCAGTGGAAGAATTTCCCCAGGGGTGTGGTGAAGTCACCATGTGTTGAACCACTGTTCATGAGATGACTGAACAGGGTGTCGGATGCTTTCATCTAGATTCCCTTCCCCTTGACATGTTGGACCAGTTCAGGGACTATTTGTTTATTTTATGATCTAATACAAAACTAATTGCGCTTCATACCTCCTGCATGTAATTCTGGAAGGTAGATTTATTATTGCATTTATTATTAGCATGTTAAAACATAGATCTACTTTGATGAATCTCTCAGATGGTAAAATTATTGTCCATATGTTTTCAAAGTGGGAAGAAAATATTTTGCCAGAGCTACCTTAATGAATTTAGACTTGGCCTTCTATGTTTGTGAGTTTGGTTCTACCCTGTAGTCATTTTTCAAGACCAGAAAATCCCTAAAACCACTGGAAGTGTGTCTAAATAATTGGCAGTCCCAGTGCAGTTCAGTCTGCCATGTCTTATTTTCATTTTCAGATGACAAACACTACCCTGATGCCATCTGAGAAACATATTTTCTCCACAGCAGCATCTGGTTCTTTGGCAGACTCTTCAGGCAGTTGCACTGACATCTTCTGCACTGCCTGAACATCTCTCATATCATTCTGTTGATCATTTGTCTGGGTTACTGTGCCCTTCTGTTAAAAACTCCGTTTTTTCAATATATTAATTTATTAATGAGTTAATTACTGTACACAGGATGACATCTTTATAATCACTCAAGGTAAAAATCAGTGACTACACATTTCTTCAGGGTGTCCAGTTTGATTCTTGTGTGAATCAGCATAAGATCAAAAGTCTCAATAAATTCTTTAAGAGGGGTGAATTTTAAGAGAAGTTAAAGCACCACTTTTTCTGGTATGTGTACATTTTTTTATAACAGTCTTAATAATTTAATTACTAAAAAACACAATGTTTTTTCACCTTTAAAAGATAAAAGTAAGTACATATCATAGGAAAATTATCTCCTTAAATATTTTAAGGATAAGATTACAACAAGATGTAGTTATTACTATGGGTGTTAGTGATTACAGCACCGAATGCCTGTAGTACTGACAGCAACCGAGAAATAAAAGCAAATAAAATTAAACAAAACAAAGGCTAGAAAGAATCAGAAAAAAAAATACTGCCATAAAGAAAACGTATGGATTTAAATCAAATACCCACCACACTTTGTGTCTTGTCTCTACAAGCGGCAAAAAGTAGATGCCTGGAATACAGGAATGATGCAAGCACTCCATGTATCTCCCCCAGGCACATCCTAAGTTGCTCAGGAATTCTGAAATCTAACAATATTTCTAAGTTTTCAGCAATTCTCAACAAATTTTTCCTTCACAGATAACTTGAACTCTCTTTTATACTTGAACATCAATGATTTGCCAATACAACCCAATTCACTACATAAAAACTGTGTAACACAATTTCTGATGTGATTCTACAACTAAGGTATACAAAAAGGAAAAAAAAAGGCAATCAAATAATAGCTTCTCAAATATGTGGTTATTTGGGAAGTTTGAGATGAAATGAAAATAACATGAAATCTTACTCTAGCAATCTGTTTCACACTTGAAATTTACTCCTACCTATATGAGTTAAAGTTGAGTAAAATCATACTTTGGAATTAATGATTAATCATAGAACTATAGAATCATAGACTATTCTTGAGCTGGAAGGCATCAAAAGGATCACTAAAATCCATCTTCTGGCCCTGCACAGCACCATCCCCTAGAGTCACACCAGGTGCCCAAGAGCATTGTCCAAATGCTTCTTGAGCTCTCTCAGGCTGGTGCTGTGACCACTTCCCTGGGGAGCTGTTCCAGTGCCCAACCACCCTTTGGGTGAGGGACCTTTTTCTAATATCCAACCTAAACCTCTCCTGACACATTTTCTTGCCATTCCTTTGTGTCCTATAGCAGGTCACCAGACAGGAGGAGCCAGTGCCTGCCCCTTCACTTCCCCTGCTAGAAAACTGCAGACCCCAATGAGGTCTTCCCTCAGTCTCCTTCTGGCTGAAAAAACCTAGTGACTTCAGTCATTCTTTATGCAGCTTCCCCTCAAGGCTCTTCACCATCTTCACAGGTCCTCACCTTGGGATGCTCTCTAATAGCTTTACATCTATTTTACACAGTGGTGCCTAAAATTGCACACAGGACTCAGGGTGAGGCTGCACCAATGCAGTGTGGAGGGGGAAATATGAAATAAGGAAATATTTAGGTTTAATAAATAATGGAAAGCAGCCTAAACTGGAAGCTATCTATCTTCCTTAGGGGTTTTGGGTTTGTTCTTATTATTTTATTTTTTTTTGTAAAATACCTTAGTGTGTTTAACACTGTTGCATAATCTAGTCTCAAAGAGAAACAAGTTCCTCTTTACTTTTTATTTAATTAATAATAATAATAATAATAATAATAATAATAATAATAATAATAATAATAATAAAGCTTTTGATTATTACTTTGTGCCTGGTCTGTATTTTTTTTTAATGCATAATTCTGCTTTGACAGGCATCTCCCTTTTGCCTTTAAATGCACATATTTTGGGGGCAAATATCAAGGATTTATGACTTGATATTGGGTAATAAGTAGTATTATATAACAGTGTAATAAATCAATTTTCAACAGTAGATATTTGTGCATATATGCAAAAAAGAAATGGATCATTAAACATTTCTGAAATATGCTGCTTATATTACTGTGAATCAAAGTAATTGGACAAGATAAATAAGTGACTTTAGCAAAGTTTGTTCACAGTAAAATAATGTCTTTCGTTCTCCTCTACTGTTGTCACTGTCCAATTTTTTTTCCACAAGCTTATCCACCAACTATTCCTTTGTCACTTCTACTGTCTTTCTCATAATTTTTATCATTAATATTTCTTCAAAATTTATTCCAAACCCCAACTAAACCTAAAGTACGTATTTTAGGCAGCAAGTTATTATATCTACGTGTTATAAACAGTAAATATTATTCGCTGCTAATTCCCTCAAATATGTTTTTTCTACTATTTCTGAAAATAGTCATCTTTCTTTTCATAAATTTAGAAAGTAGTACACGAACTTGTAATTCCTAGAGGTGCAAAATTCCCATAAGAGTTAATGCATGTTATGAACAAATAACATTTTCAAGTTTAGGCCCACAATGTGTATATACAAACAATTTAATGTAATTTGCTATCACTTTTCCTCATTATTTTTGCAAATTGCCTGTCACTGATTACCTATTAGAGATAATATCTCAAACTCTTCCTTTATTTGCTCTCTGTTCCTTGTCCTGTGGCTAATTTTGAAAGCATTATACTTAGACTGATCTTTGGATGCTTGTAGTAGTAGCATTGTGCTGCTCAACTGATGTATTTTAGAAGCAATTACAGGAATGTTAGTAATAGCATCTTGTTCAGAAAATGGTACAACAGTTATTCTGCAGATGAATTTTAGGAAGAAGATGGCAATTTTATAAAAAAACAGACTAATAATACCTAATGTTAACAGAAAATAAATTGGAAGATTTCCACTTAAAGGTAAACCTTTTAATCCTAGCTTTACTTACTTTGTTCTGAACTACTTTATACCGGCTGCAAAGAATCAAAGACAAAATTCTTTACATGTTCAAATTTTCTGGTGTATTCTTTATTCCAACTATGATCATTGCTACTACCTGTCCTTATAATAGAATCATAGAATAGTTAGTATTGGAAGGGCCATTAAAGATCATATAGTTCCAAGGCCTGCACCATGGGCAGGGATACCATTACTAGATGAGTTTACTCAGGACACCATCCAACCTGGACTTAAACAATTTCTGTGATGGAGCAGCCACAAGCTCTCTGGGCAGCCTGTGTCAGTATCAACAACAACACCAGCAACACCAGCAGCAACAGCAATAAACAAGTCGTTGTTCAAAATTGTTTTAACAATCTGGAACCAAATTAATTAGGAAGCTAGTTGCTCTCTCAAATCTAGTGTTCTTTCATGTGGGAAAAATGCAAACCTTTGATGATCTACCTACTGTGAACCCTGTCTTACAAAGTGATGTCCTGCCATTTGTTTGTGCTAATGTTATAGAAGGAGAACAGAATTTAAACTCTCCTCACTAGCAACTGCAGGAGGTAATTTGTTGGACTCCATAATCTTCAGGGTCTTTTCCAATCTAGTTGATTCCGTAATTCTGTGATTCTTAATTAAGAAATGACAACCAACAGAGAGATCAAGCAAAAACATGAAAGGAAAGGACATTTAAAGGATTAAATAAAACTATCAGGCTTTTTTTGCACAACCCTTTTGAGTATACTCTGAAGCAGCAAGCTACACTTTTACTATAAATGGTTGGGGGGCTGTTGATAATGGAGTAAATACACACTTTAATAGAATAAGTTGTCTTCTCCCTTATACAGTGGTTCTACAGTGGAAAGAATATTTATGAACATGGTGATAACGTTCATAGCTCTTATGTATTGCTCTTAAAGTTATAAAGATCTAACATACAAGAATGTTTTATCCTACTAAATCTTTTATTCAAGAAGTTTTTATTAGATTGCACATTCATCCATCTTTGAAAGAACATTGAAATAATAAGCTTTTCTTATAAGCATTTTTTTAAGAAAGTGCTAAAAAACTGAAAAAAGTGTTAGAAAAGTGTTGATTTCTTTCCTCCTGAGACATCATATTAATAGAGCACCAAATGTACCTCAAATACCACTGAATTCAACTTACTAGTGCCAAATATGGACATTTCATTAACTGGATCAATATTTTTTTAAGGAAAGAAATAATGGAGAAAGACAGTACTGCATGTCATTAATTTCACTCTACTATTAGTAAAAAAAAATGCTTATGGAACACAGTTATTCTAAGGTATATGGCACCATAAATCTATCAGAAGAATTAACCAACAGTGGTTACTAAAAAAATTTCATTTATACCTACAGAGTTATCATAAAGATGTAATAAGGTTGACTTTCACCAAAATTTGAATATATTTCTAGCCTAACACTAAGACTTATAATCCTTTATTAAAAAAGAAAAAAAAGAAAATATGCTTCTTACTATCACAATAACAATACTGAACAAGATTTTCGTAGAAATGTAAAGAAATATACACTGATTTTTAATTTGCATCAACAAAATGAAGGGTAACATATACTTGACTATCACATGAGTGAAAGCAATTGAATTACTATGATTTAATGAATTATCATGCATCAGCTAAGCTCTAATAGCTACCTGCCTCAATTATACCACTTCAGTTCTGAAGTAATTTTCATAATTTAAAAGCACCATTATATTGATTCAGTGCACAACAGTACTGGAATGTGTTAAAGAAATCACATTTTCCTCATGACCAAACAGTTAATAAGTTGTAAATGGCACAAGAAATAATTCTTAAGTATTAATATTCATAAGACAGATATAAGAACTTCCATGCAACTGAATATTTAGTAAAACTATAGAAAAAGATTTGTAGTGTATTATGTTTAAAATATAACAGGACAGAAATTTCCTGAGAGAAAAACTTTGAATACATCCAGTCATGTATTTCCCATATGAGTTAACATGCTTTTAAAATCAACAGAACCGAAAAAATGAAGTTATAATTGAAGTGATCATTAAATCAAGATGCGCATTATATATTTTTACCAACAGCAATAACAACTGACAAATATTTACAGTGGAGTAACTTTGTCTAATCATCACAAAATAGGTCCATTACTTTCAGTATTCTTTTAAATGCATAGCCTTTAAAAAGGGGTATGGTTTACAACCTTTCTGTCCCCCTTTTCCCTCTGAAGGAAAAACTACTATCATATGAAGTGTACCCACTATCCTGTTTTTCATGCAGGGAGAAAATCTTTTGTTGGCCAATGATTTATTATATGTAGCTTTCCAAAACCACAATGACATTTTACTTTGAGTATGATTTATGAGCACCAGTACTTTTGGAAAACTTCCTAAGTCTCATAGTTTGTACCTTTCTACAACACCTGTGTAATGCCTTGAATTTTTAAAATTAGTATGCCAGAAGGGTATTACAGAAAACTTAAAGTAAATCCCTTTCTCTTTAAAATTATTAAAATTATCTTATTTTTTAAATTTTGTTAAGGGTTTGATACTTTGCTGAAAATTCAAAGTGTTGAAGGAAACATTTTCTGGACTGTATTGGAGGTATAGATTAAAACTAGGACAGATAAGGCTGAGGTACTGAATGTGTTCTTTGCCTCAGAAAAGGGATGCAAAGAAAAAACTTCCTCCTACAAGGTGTCCTTGGCCTTTGTGTAAAAGGCAGGATTCTACGAAGAGATCTGGTAGCAGTGAATGAAGTATAAGTCAAAGATCACTTCAGAGCACTTGAGCCCTGTAAGTCTATGGGATGGACACCTTAGAGCCAAGGGTGATAAGAGCTGGCTTGTGTCATTGCAGGGCAACTCTACCATTTCAAAAAGTTATTTTTATCAGGAGATTCTCCAATTAGTGGGAGAATGCAAATATTTCACCCATCTATTAAAAACCTTAGAGATAATTTAGAGAACTACAGACTGGTCAGCCTCACCACAGTCCCTGAAGAAATCAAGGAATGGATCCTTTTGAAATTTCTGGGCACTTGAAAAAGAAAAATCTGGTTAGGAATAGCCATAATGAACTCATCAAGAACAAATCACTCCTGATCAACTCAATTGCTTTCTATGGTATGCCTGGATTTCTAGATAAGAGGAGGGCACTGAATACAATTATTTTAACCTTTAGGATGCCCGTTGTCACTCTGTCCCACCAGTATTCCTGTGTCCAGGTATGGATGTTGTCTGGATGCACAGACAACCAGTTTGGAAAAGGAAAAAAGAAAAAAAAAATTGAACAACTGGACTTAAGTAATGTTTAATGGGTGATACTCTGCCTAGATGCACGTTACAAGAGCAGTGCCACAGAAGTCCGTCCTGGGATCCCATTTAATGTCTTTATAAGACTGAGCATAGTGTCACTGTGCCCTTATCAAGTTTACAGATGGTACCAAATTGTTAGGTTAGACTAGTCACTGTGCTCGAGGACAGGAGTGCCATCAAAGAGATCTAGACAGACTGGATGAGGGGATGGCTCAACAGGAGTCATGGGTTGCCCTCGATGGGACATCTTGTGCCTGGCAAGAAAGAATCCCTGACAGCATTAGAGGGTATAGTCTGATGGCCTGGAAAGCAGCTCTACTCAAAAGGCCCTGGGCACCTTGCCAGACAGCAAGCTGGTCATCACCCAGCAGTGTGCACTGGCAGCAAAGAGAGCCAAGAGCCTCCTGTGCTGTCTTAACAGAAGTCCAGCCAGTACATCAAGGGAAATTATTGTTTTTCTTCAGTCAGCTCTCATTAGAGTGCATCTAGAATCCTATGTCTAATTTTTCGTTGCAAACAGAAAGAAATCAATAATCAAGGGAGAGTATAGAGGAAAGCCACTATGCTGACCAAGGCACCTTTCTTGTGAGGAGGGGCTGATTTGGTGTGGAGAAGGGATGACTATGGGAAAACCTCATAGAAGCCATTAAACATCTATAGGGAGATCATCAAGATAGGAAAGTTTCTTTGCAGGGGCGGAGATGATAGGCATAAGTTAAAAGAAGAAAGGTTCAGACTATATATAAAAACTTCTAAGTAATGATTACAGGTAATGAGTAATCACAGTCATGAATTAGTACAGTTGGTCTAGAGAGTCTTTGAGGTTTCCAGCCCAGGGCATCCTTGTTTGACTTTATGGCTGACCTTGCTTTGAGCTAGAGGTGGGATTAACAGCCTCCCATGGTCTATATCACTCCAATTTGTTGTATATTTCTCTATATTTCCGTAGATAAGATCAAAGAAATGCTGTAATACCCATGTCAGGAATGAAAACTGTCCTTCACTTCTATTACTACATAAAAGTACTCTCAAACAAATTAAGTAGGAAACTTTAACTGCCCTGAAAAAGCCTCACACAGAACTCTCTTGTGTAAACCCAGACTTGGGCCTTCAATCCCAGCCCAAATTATTTTGTAGGTAAAATGTACAGTTTCCTTATATATTGCACTTTAACATGATTTCCATGGGCTAGAGTACAGCAGTAGCAAAGTAGAATTTCAAATACTTTACCAGTGATTTCTACCTTCTTCAGTGGATAGGACAAACTCTCACTTCAAATTCAGAGCAGCTGCATAAGTAGTGCAGAACAGAGATAAGGTTTAGCTAATTCAAATAGCTTATGTTATATGAATAGCTACCTTCAATTTTCTTCTCATAATTACCTCTGTTAGCTTGCAATCAGGTATAGAAAGAAAAAAGCAGAATTAATGAGATTGCTCTTTTGCACATTTAAAAATCTTCCATCAAATATGCGTTATAATTTTCTAATGACCTAGTAAGAAATTCAATGTCTAAGCTCTACTATCATTCTTTATTTATCATATCCAGCTGTTAATGCTTTGATTGAAAGATTCTTGGTTAATTTGAATCATATTTTGCTTTGAATATAGAATGACTCATATTTCAATCAGAAGACAACCTAAGGACAATAATTGAAAAAAAAAACCCTCAAAATTCTATGGCAGTAAGGAAATTAGTATACAGTACTCACATAGGATTCCAAATAGTGGATAGAATTTAAGAAAAAATGCAGTAGGGATAGGATTGCTTGTACTGTGCCTGTGACTGCATGGTTCTGTTCTACATCTGCCACACTTGGATGTGTCAAAGACAGTAATTTGAGATTGGCTTTGAGCACATCATATAAAAATTAAGGTCTCAGTGAAATATATTTGAAGTTTTTAAATAGGTTTCAATAGTCTAGATAAGGATAGTGAATTTAGAATTCATTCACCCATTTATATAGTTTTTTTTAATAACGGTGAAGTTTTTTGTCTAGCTCTCCATGAGGTTTGCAATGAAACTGAAGAGGACCAAACATTTTCAAGAAAATGGATCTTTCATTTCCTAGTGTAAAAAAGGAGTAATCACTGATAATTAGTCTAGTATATATGCAAAGAGAAACAAAGGATGACATTTGCATTTATTATCTTAATCTCTCTTCACTGTAATTTGCTCTCTTCAAGGAAAAAATGTCTAAAGCACAGGAGAGAAAAAAAAAAAGAAAAACCAGCAACTTTCATGCTTATAGTCCAATACCCATAGTATTAAATAATTTGAAATCCTTTTAAATCTGACCAACAATGTCCTCAGCATCCAGAGATTGTTCACGTGGAAAAGAAAAATCATCAAGTTTCCTCAGAACTGTAGAGAAGTCTCTGTCAAAGGTGATGTTACCACCCAGAAAACCCTCAAACGGGAACATGCTCAATGTCTCAGCAACAATGTAGGGATAGGCTGTTGACCTTTTTGGAGGCAGAGTAAAGAGGACTTTGACTAGAGAAGTATGGGCAACATCTTCACTCCTTGAACACAAATTCAGGGATTATTTCAGTCTGGTCAACATGTGTCACTACAATAATCTGAATTCTATTGTAGCTGTTTCCAAGTTAGCATCACAGCATGCTTAACTTCCAAGTTAGCATGCTTTTTGTTAAAATCAGTGATTACTTTTAGGGTTTTATCCCTTTATCTTCTTTACATGTATATATTTATCTTTTTTACATGTATATCACATGGGAGCTTAAAGAAGGAATGATCCTGAACCTTTTATACACTTTTTCTGATTTTTTTGTCTACTTATTCCTTTTTTCTCAATAAAACAAAATGTAAAGTTGCTACCAAAAAAGTCTTATACTATCTGTTTTTATTTTTGCAGTTCGCTCTGTTTAAATTTTGAGAAATCTGCTACTTACTATGCCTTATTCCATGTGACTAACTAGGCAAGGGTTGAGAGTAAACAACACAGTGGAGAAAGAAGAGACATTCTTGTGTAACAGATGTTGCAATGGTAACCTCCTTCCACTCTTTCAAAGTGTTGAAGCTTTAAAGGATATTTTTAGACAAGATGGCTATTTTGTTTGAAGTAGATTGAGTTCTTGTATGCTCTTTTCATATGGCAGAATCAGGAACTGGGGAGCTTCCAGTACAGAGCAGTAGCCAAGCAGCTAAGGAAGTTTTATTTTTTATCAATCTAAGTAGAACCATAAGAGCTGAGGATTAAAATATGTCACACAGGAAATAAATGGTTGCTAACATGAGGTAGAGGTGCTATGTAATATTTGGGCTGCACAGGCACTTTCCAAGATGGACAAGACATAAGTCAGTGTCTTAAAAAAGATCATTTACCTGAATTCCTAGAATAGGACTATTATTATCAGAAAAAGGATTTATTGCTAATAAATGCTTTCGTATTTCCAGTAGGAAGTTAATTTAATTATTTAAATTAATTTAAGCTAATTTAATTGGATTTATTTGGAAACATATAATTATATTGTGATTTGACACATCATGAAATATCACCTAGTAAAAATATTAAAAGGCACAAAATTATTTTAAATGGAAAGTTGAAACCATTACTGGTTTAATGCAGCAGATGTTCTAACAGAGCTGTATATTTGAAGTGGTTGCCAACTTCTAGTTTATAATTCTCCCTGGTTTGGATATCAAATACAAATATATACTTTGACAGGTCAGCCCACCTTTCCTTGTAACAGGCTTTTCTTTTTTATGATTGCACCTCCAGTCATACAGATAGAAAAGCAAAATTTCGTAAGCCAGGATCATATAATTAAAGTAGTATCATTTTGTTCCTCTCAATTTCCTTATAAAATCAATAAAAACTTCAAAACGTACACAGGGAAAAAAAAGCAACAAACTCTATAGTAATGAAAACAGAAAACAAGTTATTTTGACTTCAGTTACTAAGGTAGAGAGGTACTTCTATTATGTTTCTTTCACCTTGGATGGTACCTGATTTATTGGGGATGGGGAGCAGGGATGAACCATTGGGAGACATAACTCTGACACAGTTAACAAACCCCACCTGCACAGTGGCTGCTCCCATGCTCATGGTTTTTCGAGCTCGGGTAGCGGTGCAGAGCAGAGTTGCCTGCTCCCAATGGATCTCAGTTGTGATGAGCCTTGAATTGGAGTAAAGAACAGGGAGAGGGTGTGTGCTTCTCCAAGGGTTTATTCCTCCAAGGGAATAAACGGCAGAAAACCAAAAAAGCTTGCGCTCACAGTGTCTTTTAACCAGGGGAAGAATGGGGTGGTGATACAGATTTCCAGCTAACCAGGGATACAGACAGTGCGGAGGGGAGTGAGGAGGGACCTATGGTCTGACAGCCTATGGGGAAGTCAAGGGGTGTGGAAAGGGTCATGTGCCCCAATGGGACGCCAAAGAACCAGGGATTTCCAGGGAGGGGTTTAGGCAGTGGGGTAGGGATAGCAGGGATTGACAGGGAATTCTCTGGAAATATGTACAGGGATACAGGGAAGATTGACATCAAGTAAATAAAGTAACAGGTGGGTCTGGGGGTGAATGACAGCTGGGCAAGGGAGGGGAAAACTTGGGGTAAAACCAAACATTCAGGGGTGGTAACAGGAACAAACCACTGGGATAATAACTTACAATAACTTAACAATAACTTAACAAAAGCACACCACCACAGTTCCCTGCAATGGCAGAAAGATCCACAAGAGAACTACAGCACTTAGTAATAAAAGTTAAAAGTATTTATACAGTCCAAATATAGTTGCATTGTATAACCAGGATTAAGAGACCAGGGAATGAGAGCCAGAATGTGCAGCATTTTGAGCTTACACTGTGCAAAGCAGTGCAGCCTCACAAGCCACCACTGAAGTGTTTGGGTTCAATATAAAGACATTTTCCCTTTCTTAAAGGTTTTCATTCTTCCCTTTAACCAAAGAAGATTTGGCATATAACTGTATAAATATGAACTATAATCATCATCCACAGGATTTTATATCCAATCTATTGGATTACACATTTGAATGCAAAAATAGTGCAAATCTAAATTTTTAAAAATTAGAGTTAAGGGATTACAATATCTTTTCTAGACAGGAAATCAGCATCGTTAAAGTAGTTGTATAAATTCTAACCCTATATAAGCCTGAGCTGTGCTTTACTTACATTCTGAAGACATGGAAATAAAATCATCTAATAAAATTTATTTCCTCAAATTGATTACAGAGGGAAGTTAAACAATACTAAGTATTTTGCAGAGTAATTTCAGATGATAAGGAAATATGGCAGAGTGCAGCTTTGAAGACTATATATGCTTGATGACCATATTCTAGCACAGCTAAGAGAATGTTTTGAGAAATTCTAAAGCAAATAAAAAATAAGAAATTAGTTTTAGTCTTATTTGATATTTTCTTCATTGGGAAGTAGACAAGGTAGATGGAACAAGAGTGTTTGGTTCCTAATTCTGTAAGGCAGAACATAATCCTCTATTCTGTCAGAATGCAGCTTATTATTATTTGAAGACTGCCTAAGTATCTAAAGTGATCTCAAGAAAATCCCAAACGTGCAGCCAATTCTATCAAGTTTGTAAACAAAAATAAATTGCTACCTCAAGCCAATCTGTAAAGATAGCTCTATGAGTCTAGGAAAATGTAGCTTATTCCTCATTAAGGCAAAGGTTTGCCTTTAGCATCAGAGTAGGGTAGGATCCCACCATTTTTTTTGCCAAGAGGTGTGCAGTGGAGCTATAATACCTCTTTTTCATAGAACTAAAGAATGGTTGAGGTTGTAAGACACTTCAAGAGGGCATTTTGTTTAGTCTCTGCTCAAGCAGGCACATCTAGAGCAGGTTGCCCATCAAAATGGCTTTGGAGTATCTTCGAGGAGATACTATAGCCTTGCTGAGCAACCTGCTTGGTCATTCTCAAAATCTTTCCATTTTCATGATCAAAGGGAACCACTTTTGTTTCAATTTGTGCCTCTTGCCTGTCATTGGACACCACAGAGAAGAGCTTTTCTCTGTTGTCTTTATAGAATCCCTGAAGGAATTTATATACATTGAGAAGTTCCCCAGAGACTTCTCTAGGCTGAGCAGTCCCAGCTCTCTCAGCCTTTCAACATATGAGACATCCTCTAGTCCCTTCATCATCTTAGAATGATGAACTGCTTAGGATTTTTGATTGATTCTCTTTTTAACCAATGGAAGAATATATACACAAGGATCCAAATGAGTAGAAATTTTAATTTTCCTCTGACTCTCAGAAGTCTACTGAAACCCTGACTTGCTATATTAGATACAGCTTAAAATTTTCTATAGCAAATAGTACTGCTGATAAAGATTTGACTGTGAACTCAAGGAAAAATGCATATGATTATAATCAGTATATACAAGTGAGGCAGCAGACTGGAATTTTTCCATGTTTCCAGGCACTTCTGTCTCTGTGTTTGTCAATTATTTACAGCACTTTGATGATAAAAATCTGTGTAGGCTATAATTTTGTTCACTAGAAAAGTTTCCAAAGTTGTGAAATCTTATTTGTGAGCTTCTAGAGAGTATGCTATCTTATTGAAATTCACACCCATAACACGTAAAGAAACAAGCTCCAAAATACCATTCATAATTTATTTACTGAAAAATAAATTGATCATTAAGCTATTATCCATCTTGTTGGAAAAGTCGTGGCACTGGGGTGAGGTTCCAGCTGGCTGGAGAAGGAGAAATAAAACACTCATTTTTGAAAAAGGAAAAAGGAAGATACAGCAAACTACAGGTCAGTCAGCCTTGCTTCTATGCTCAGCAAGATCATAGAGCAGATCCTGCTGGATCTTCCATGTGAAGGTACATAGAAAATTAGGAGGTGATTGGTGACAACCATCATGGCTTCAATAAGATAAAATCATGCCTGAAAATGTTGGAAACCTTCTCTGATGGGCAGATCCTTACAGTCATAGTAGTTAAGGGAAGAGCAACAGACATTATCTACCCGGTCTTGTGACAAGCATTTGACATTTTCCACACGATATTCTTGTCTCTAAGTTGGAGACACATGGGTTTGACAAACAGATCACTTGCTGGTAAAAGGAATTGTCTGGATGGTGCCATTCAGTGGCTCAATGTCCAAGTGGAGATCAGTGGTGAGAGATATTCCTTAGGACCTGGTGCTGTTTAAAATCTTTGTTGGTGATGCGGACAATGGGATTGACTGCACTTCCAGCAAAAAACAGTGGGGCCAGCAATTCAGCAGAGGTGATTCTTCTCCTCTACACTGCTTTTGTGAGTCTCTCCCTGGAATTCTTTGTCTGGCTTTGAGAGCCTGTAAGATATGAGGGATGTGGACATGTTGGAGCGAGTCCTGAAGAGGAACATGAAGATGATCAAAAGGCTGAAGCATCTCTTCTATGCAAATACACTGACAGATTTGTGATTGTTTACTCTGAAGTAAAGGAAGACTTTACAACAACTTTCCAGTACATAAAAGAGGCCTACAAAGAGCTGGAGAGGGTCTTTTACAAGGACAAGTAATGATAGGACAAAGTGGCTTTAAACTGAGGTTGGGACACTGGAACAGGTTGCCCAGATGAGCTGCGAATGCCCCACCCCTGAACATGTCAAGGCCAGGTTGGATTGAGCCACCTGATCTGGTGGAAGGCCCAGGGCACAGGGGGTAGAACAAATATCCCTTCCAACCCCAAACATTCTACCCATGATTTTCTATACTCTATTTCATTATAGCATTTGGTTTGATAAATGGTGTTTAAATGAATATGGAGTCTGAATGCCTGTCTTACTGAGGTCATGATGAACATTAATGGTTCATTGCAATAGTTTTAAGCCTGATCTCTGGTGCATTCTTGACTGGTCTACAGCAATGTACATCCATTGTAATGTGGTAGTAAGACACAACAGAACAGAAAAAGTTAATGCATAAGATACTGTTGGATGGCTCCACATCAAATACATATTTTTGGCTTCTTTCATATTTTTTCCCATTACATGTCAAAAGAAAGTACTTCATATTAAATTCTTCATATTTTTTTGTCATTGTTCTGCAGTTAAATGACAATTTGACCAACTATATGAGGGTTATTTATAGATTTGAATGGCTATTAAGGACTCATTTATAAGTTGTGAATAATAACAGCCCTGTGAGAATTAGCCTACAATCTTTCCTATGAATATGTACGCATCATTGTAATATTCTTCCTTCACTAGGCTTGAGAGGGGGAATGGTACAAATAAAGCACACAGTAAGTGCTAAATTCATAAAAGGTTATTTTTGCAATTTCTATGTAAATAGACTGCTCTCTGTGGAGAAAATGTGTGGAATGAGGATGGACAAGGGAATGCAAACTACCTGTTCATGACTAATATCCTGGGGTCAAAGGCTTTTTAAAGTAATTACCTTCACAGTTTCAGGGCATCAGTCAGCTCTTGGCTATGTTAATGGAAATATTCCCAGAATGGAAATTCGGGTGGTGGGATCTGCTCAAAACTGAGGTGGACTTTACAGTGATAAGTCAGCATTTCAATAAATTTCACAGATTCAATTTGGATTTTTAGTTCTTGTCACTTTTTTTGACGAAAAAGGGTGAATGATGCATACCAAGTTCAAATTTATGTATTTATTATTAAGAGTCCCTGAATGTATTTGTTTATGTGTGAATAAGGGGAATGTAACTCTGCAAAAGAAAAGTTGTCACTGGAAGGGCAGCTACTTCTTTTTGTATTAGCCATCTCTAGATGATATGAACACTATAAGGTCTTAAAATTATTAAAAGTGGCTAATGTAAATTAAACTGTTGCATTTAGGAACTAAATATCTCTCACATTCTTCCCTGTCTATCATTCAATACTAAAGCTTTAAGGATCCTGATATTTATCAGAAATACTATCACTTTCAATTTCTATGTGCTGAATCTCTTGGAATTACAGGTTCTCAGATTTTGACTCTGACTCTCAGACTCTGACTCTCTCTCTGAGGAGAGCTTGAATTAGCTCTACTTATTTTCCAAAGTAGAATTGCAACTTTATGATTTTTGTGTCTAAGTAATCTATTGGTAGTTCATTTGTTCTTTTAAAATCCTATTGTTCCTTGGAAGTCTCAATTCTTCCATAGGGCAGCTCTATCTATCTTTTCTCTTAACAAAAAAACAATTTTTGGTCTATATGACTTCAGTCAATCCTTCCTGGACTTCCTCCACTTAGCTTTATTCTGAAAATATCTGGCTTTAAAGGGATGCACTAAGCTGTGTCATTGCTGTGGGATAATCTGTTTAAGACTGTTTTATAAACGTGGCCATATCCCAGTACCATATAAGACTACTATGACAGATAAAACTGAGATTATGAATCAGCTACCAAATTCCAGTATATCTAAATCTAGCCAAATGCCATAGGGTTGCTCAGATATATTGCTTAAAGATGGAACTATCTGCTAACTATTTCTGTTCTGTATTAAGACGGAAGCAGGGCTGTGTTTAGTAGGCTTTGAGAGACTTCTCTGATTTCAGTAAGGAAAAAGTATGTTTCATGAATACAGGAGAAATATTTAAAGTCTGAAGGGTTGGAAGAGCTGTATTCAGTATTTTAAGAACTTTCTGACAATACCTTTTATTCATGGGAAATTATTTTAAAGAATGTATGAAAGTACTAGATGACTGAAAAAGTAAGAAGATGACATTCAAAAGGAGTTGAGGGAATGAACCTGGTGGCTTTCTGGTGAGCAGGTCATCACTGATCATAGAATAGTAAATGAGAAAGCCATAATTTTTTCAAAAGAAGTCACATAAATATATAAGAGCCAGATATATAAGATACCTCAAACGTTACCCATAAACTCTGATGAAAATCTTTTTATTGCAAAGGACAAGAGAGTTAGAGTATTTGATTGGAACTAGAAAAGAGGAGGAAGAATATTAATCAAAGTAATTGCTTTAACTGCACCACTGTGATAAGTTTATAGTGGTGGGTTTGGATCTGAATTGATGTTAGAAATCCTTGCCTTTGCCTCGGCTGTTGGCAATGGGCAGCAGCTTTATTGAGGGGGCCAGCACCCCAAAACCCACTCTCATTCACAAGTTCTTTAATAATGGCTGATTCAGTCTACCCTGCAATGAATTATTTATTGAATAGACATAAAACTAACAGACATAAGACTTAAACTAATACTACACAGGAGTAAGGACAAAAACCCTCTACTAGTAGGTATATACAGAACGAGGTTAAAGGTACCTGTTAACTTTGCAGTTAGCAAAGAAATAATGTAATTTAGGATTTAATATATCTTACCATCCAAGAGTTGGTGGGGCACACACTGAGATCCTTTACCTCAATCCCCAGGAAAGTAACCACAGAATCTGTGTCCAAAATCCAGAGAAAAGTCTTAAATGCTTCAGGGTGTGAGAGGCTTCTGCCTCTGTGATAACTCTTATGTTTTCTATAGTTTGTAAAACAATGTCTCAGTCAAAAACATTTCTTTTATCTCTTCCCACATCTGCTCTTCAGACTAAGATGTTGATTCTTAGCTGAGGCCTGAGCCCTTTTGGTGCCATTGATGATCCCTTGCTGGGCCTTTCAGCCTGGGTTATCTCTTTATACACCAACTATCTGTGGTAGAGAGGAGCAGGGGTGGTAGGTGTCCTGCCACATATGGACAGTGATAGATAAAATTCCCAGTGGAAAACGGCAAGGCGAGTCATAAATTGTGCTAGGAAAAAAGCTTGCAAAATACAAAGCAGTGGCTGGATAAAATCTGTTTATTTTAAGCTCATAATTGTTTTGTTTTAATGTAGAGATTATTGAGAAATTATTCCAGTAAAAAATCTCATTGTCCAGCAATGGAATGGAGATGGAATTAAGACTATATTGAATTAGTGAGGATGTCACTGTTTATCCTCTACCTTATTCTGAAAATAAATAGTACTGTATACTGTCATGTAAAAGAGGCCTAACCAGACCAGCCATTGGTTTGAGTCAAAATAAGCCTCCATTTTCATATTCACATAATAATCTTTTCCCTACATTTTACCAATGTTTTGGCTACCTATTTATTTTTTATTACCTCCTGCTACTTTCTTCACTGTCAGTCTAGTAAATTGGGAAAGGGAAAATAACTGATAAATACTAAAAGGAAAAAAAAAAGAATACATAATACTTTTTTTTTTTTTTTTTTTACTAGTAACCTTGCCCTTCCCAATTATCACAGTTGACATATTGATTCAAGGGAATAAAACAAAACCAAATACAAGATACTTCCCTCTACCAGTTTTGCAGGATAGTTACAGAATGCATCTCTGAGACCATAGGGATTTTTTTCTTCATTAGTTGCATGCTATGAACTCAAAAACCTGTAAATATGTAAAAAAATTTTTTGGATAATATACACAGATGAAATAGTTGGTGTCACCCGAGACACAGCTAATAGCTATAAAACTACAAATACATCAAAATGGCACTCAATACAGATAAATATGAATTATATTGAAAACAAAACCATAAAATATCAGAGCAAAAGCAGAGGAAAATAATTTATTAATTTAAGTCCACTTAATAGTTCAGGTTTCTTCCTAGGCAGAAACAGATTGCACTAATACAGTGAACAAAAGTACTGTTACTAACCTTGTCACTACCATTTATCATTTTCAACCATCTGCAAACCACTTTGCCATCTGCCTCTTCAGGTCCATGGACTCAAAAAATGGAAACACAATAATACAAACATTTACAAAGTGAAATATCTTGAGGAAAAAAAAAAGCATTACATATAGAGTGTCTGTTTGGTTTAATTTTGTTTTGTTTTGTTTTGTTTTTAAGGAGTCTCTCTAGAAGACATACAGTAGAACTACTGGCAAAATTCTGTTAGACAGAGCCCTACTACAATAGAAGCAGTGCCTCAGGCTCAACCTGAACTTAGGGTTAGGGTCTGGGTTCTCAAAAGCAGAGCTACTTTTGCAAAACAGAGCTGGCATGGGACTACCAAAGGGAGCAGCAGGCTTCCAAAGAGCCCTGGCCATGTGATGTTCTGCCCTGGAACCGTGGCTAAAGCACAAGGGATGGATAGAGTTAGGGTTTAGAGAAAAAGAAAGCTTCTCTTTATCTTCTTGCAAGTTCTTTCGAGTAATTTTTTTGCTTGTCTTTATTAATGCTAGTGATCTACTATCTGCAATTCTGTGGCTTATTTATTGGGATAGTATTTTGCAGCACAACAACATTTTCATATTAGAGTGCCTATGCTGTTAGTCTCATATGGCTTTTCATCATTCTCATGCATCCATATATTAATATTTTGTTGTTTCATTGTGATGCATGGGAAGTATATAACTGTAGCCTTTGAGTCACCTTGTCCCTGTTTCCTCTACATGTCTTGTTTGTGTTCTTTGGCTTATTTTAAAGAAACTAAAACATGATTCTCAAATGAGAAAATAGTAGTTTCAATACTTGACAAATGTTATCTAATAATATTGTAAACAGAAGCTTAAGAGCTAATCAGTGTTAATTCTGATTAACATACTTCAGTCAATGCTAGCAAAATCATAAAGATTCACAACCAATAGGACATCTATGCTGCTCTATACGGAAAGTCTACTGAACTTGAGGTAAAGCACAACATCTATGAAAGATCATCATCTTCATAATCTTTTTCATTGTCACTGCAATGGTGAGACCTTGTAGTGGTGAATGCTCATGTGGGGCTATGTTTCTCCTATCCCAGAAAGGGCACCTCGGAAGAGTTATCCCTTTTCTGTTTCCTCTGTCTCCCTGTCTGTCTCTCCTTCTCTCTGTTAATTCTGTGGGCTTTGAGGGGTTTTTTTGGTAACTTTCGGAGTAACTTTCATCATCAAGTTGATGTGTGCTGTCACTTCAGGCTCCATTAACAGACTCCTGCATGAGACTCTTGCAGTCTCCTTTGTGTAGGAGAAGAGAAATGCTCTTCAACAGCATTTTCCTCTGGGCAACAGTTAAGTGTTTTCTAAATGTTAGCAGAAAAGTTAATGTTAGGGTTGACAGAAAGAATAGAGCAAGTGGGAGTGGAGGTGAGATTGTGTTATTAAAGGAATGCTTTGAAAGCTTTCCTAAATGTTTTAGTATTATTTCTCATTTATATAGACTTTTTTCATTCATTTTTTCCCCTACTTTCAGCCAACCAAAGAGCTTAATGTTTTTTTTAAGTTTTGTGTAATTTTTCATGCTCTTTAGAGAACTGCTTTTTAAACTCAGTGTCTGTTGTCTGGGAAAGAAGTAGTATTACATTCACTGCAGTGTCTCCTAAAATCTTCATCTTTCTGAACTACAATGGCCTAAAGAAATATCTATTAAAAGTAATTTAAAATATAATGCTGGTTTTATGAGTGCATATATAATTTTCTATGCAAACTACTAATGCAGAATCACAGAATCATAAAGGAATCTTTAGTATCATACTTCCCATGGATAGGGACACCTGTCACTATCTGTGGGTGCTCATAGCTCCATCCAGCCTGATGTTGAACTCTTCCAGGGATGAGGCATCCACAGCTTCTCTGGACAACCTTTTCCAGTGCCTCAATACCCTCACAGTGCTTCAATACCCTCAACAGTAAATATTTTTTTTCTAATATCTATTATAAACTTAACATCTTTTAGTTTGAAGCCATTCCCTTTTGTTCTACATGTCCTTGTTAATAGTCTCCATCTTTGTTGTAGGTTCCCTTAAGATAATGGAAGGCTCCAATTAGATCAACCCTGAAGGGTTCTCTTTTCCAGAGACTGAACAAATCCAATTCTCTCAGCCTTTCCTTGTATGAGAGTTTCTCCAGCCTTCTAATCATCTTGGTGGCCTCCTCTGGACTTGTTCCAACAGGTCCATGTCTTTCTTCTACTGAGGATCCCAGAGCTGGACATGGTACTTGAGGAGAAGACTACACCAGATGGGTTAGAGGGGCAGATTCACCTTTCTCCACCTCCTGGCCATGCTGCTTTTAATGCAGCCTTTCTAGGCTGCAAGTGCACATTGCTCTCTCATGTCCAGGCTCCCATCCAGCAGCACTCCCAAGTCCTTTTCAACAGGATCTGTCTTCTCAGAGAAGGTTATTCAGTGAAGTAAGATAAAAAACAAACAAAACAAACCTCACAAAAACTCCTGTCTCATACACTACTGCTGTGGGTAATGGTTTATATGAATCTTTTAATCTTTTCTAAGCAAGAAAAAAAAGGTATACTTTCACTATTGTCTTGCTTTTCTGGAAGCAGACTTTGTTGGTTTTTAAATGTTGGAATCCTCCTAGTGTTAAATAAAAATCTGAACATAGAATATTAGATAAAAGTCAATGTATTTGTTGACCTGTGTGTCCTTTGGTCAGTTCACTACTGAGAGACCATTAGCAAAGGGTAATGCAGACACTTCTATAATTCTATGTACCACATCAGCCTTTTTTGTATATATATGGATTCTTTCCAGGAAAGGCTTTGTCATCGTGCCATCTGCTGAGTGGGCTGTGGGATTTTAACTGTGAGAGCTGATAGATGTATTCCATACACATTGCAAGTAAGCCATGTGTGGGATTTCCCCACTGAGGAATACCAGTAACTCAGGATTTCTACCTGATGACTTTTCATCAGTTCTTCAGCGATGAGTTTGGCTTGGTGAAAATCAAACACTGAAACTGCCGTCCAAACCAGCCTGTGTGTTTTCTAAAGTGGTGTATATGTAAGCTGCTAGTTTAAGAGCAATTGGTGAGATATATATATATATATATTTATTTTTTTTTTTCTTCTCATGGAGAAAAGGAACTCAGCTGCAAGATAATCCAAATAGAAAACAGGAAAAAATAACGTGTCCAGTCAATAATATGGGAAGGATTTTGATTCTTAGACCTATAAATGCTCCATGAGATAGTTTAACTGCATCTATTTTGTTTCTAATTTAATGTGATGTAATTATTTCTGGTAAAAATCTTACAGTTTAAATACATTTTCTCAACACTCTTTGCTAATTTATAGGCTGCAAAATGTGGTAAAGTAATTGTGGCTGATTTATCTTCCTGATGACAGCAGCAAGGAACTTTATTTTCCACCTTCACTCGCATCAAATGTGTACAATTCTGTGTTGCCCTAAATGTAACCCCAAGTTAAATAATATGTTATAATAAGACATTGTCTACAAATAGTGCTGAAGTTAAGTAAGACAAGAACATGTTCCTCAGACCGATTTTAATCTGTCAGTTGAACCCTAACACTTCCTGTCTTAAGAGAATTATAGAGACCAAGACTTATAGAATGTTTATGGTTAGAAGGATCTTAAAAGATCATCCATTGTCTCTGCCATGGGCAGTGGCATCTTTCACTAGATCAGGCTGCTCAGAGCTCCATCCAACCCAGTCCTGAACACTTCAGGGATGAGGCATCCATAACTTTCCTGGGCAACCTGTTCCTGTGAAGAACAGGTCCTTTGACTTTTTATTATTCTACTCACAATAACACATTTGGTGATTGCAAACCTCTTTCATGTAGGCATTAGATTAAGTGTAGAGAATGAATAAACTTATTTAAAAAGAAAAATAATCAAATAGCCATTTTGTTTTGAGACAAAGCTCCTATAAAATAACTTCAGGCTCCTCCAATGTAACTGACACATTTTTCATACTCTGAGGCTCTCTAGAGTTACTAGAAAAGTAAGACTCAAAGTTCAACAGCTTAAAGAAACAGGAAACATCTCTTCATTGATGGGTACAAGATTCCCTAGAGGTGGTTTTCTTCTGCCATTTTTGCTATACATCAGGATTTATTAATATACTGGTCTAATATATTACATAAATGTGTTATCTTACCAGAATAATTTCTTCCACCTAGAAAATTTGAGGAAGAATTTTGGAATTTAATAAAAATCTTTGTAATACTGTGAGTGAAGCTGGTTCCCTACTCTGACACATTATGTTTAATAACCTGATTTTAATCTAAAAACTCTTAAAATGAACTTTAAATGGTTCTAAGGTTTGTTTTTTTTCCTAAAAGCAAAAGCTCTCAATTATTTAGGAAAACATTCCATGTATACTGTGTGGAAGCCTCTCTCTCTCTAGGACTATGTCAAACTTATGTATTTGATTTTATATAACATTATGCAGTTTTTACATGCTACCAACTCAAGAGCAAAATAAGCTGGATGATGGAAATAGACAGAAGTACACTATAGTCACAACAGTAAAATGATGGAAAAAAAATTGTCAGTTTGCTATGGTTTGTTTTTGTCTCCTTTTGTTGTTTTGCTTGGGTTTTTTCTTTTTTTTCTTTTTTACTTCAGCTTTTTCTCTTGCTTGCTTCTGCAGATTCCCTTGAAGCTTAATGTTGCATGCTTCAAATAAACAAGCAAGTATGCTGCCTAGATGGTATTATTAGATGAAGGGTATTATTTTGTGAGGCTGAAAAAAACAACCCTAAATATTTTTATCATTTCCAAGAATATTTACCAGTGACAGTTTGGAATAACAAGGTGGGTGGGTAGGAGCAATCAAACGTTCAATTATTAGTTTCTATTTCTCATTATTCAACTTTTAATAATTCTTAATACACTAAATTACTTTTTTCTGAGTCAAGTCTGTTTTCTTTGTTACTCGTTCATGATATTTGGGGGATGATCTCTCCCTGTCCTTATCTCAACTCGCAAGCTTTTTGTTGTGTCTTCTCTCCCCTGCCCAGGTGAGGAGTGGCTTTGGCGGGCGGCTGGCATCCATCCAAGGTCAACCCACCACACAGGATTTTCTTGCAAGTGCCACATGATGTTGTGCTCCCATCTCAGCAGCAACAAAGGTAGCACACTGTGGTAGTGACTTCTCCAGTGCTTTTTAAAGTAACCCTATCTTCTTCTAACTTTTCTCTACTTTGTCTTTCCCTCTTTTAATTTTTTTTTTTTGGCACCAACATTTAATCTTGTTTGGTTTTTTTCCTTATTTTTTTTGTCTTGTTTTTTTGGGAATATTTTGTCTCTTCGAGGTTTTTTCCATTTTATTCACAGAGACTTAGTTTTCTTTGATCTTCTGTGTTTAAACTGGCTCGTAACAGATGGCTGCCACATTTATTAACCTTCCGTCAGCTGGGACCTCCACAGTTAGATAGGACTGCTGGCAAATTATTGAAAGTGGCTCACTGAGCACTACTGCCAGCTCTCTCAGTACATCTGGGTGAATTTCATTCAGCCCCACAGCCTTGTGTGTGTCTAAGGGGTGTAGCGGACCAGTGATCATTTCTCATTGGATTATGGGGGCTGCCTTCTGCTCTCCATCTCTATCTTCCAGGTCAGGAGGTCAGGTACTCCAAAAATAGCTGGTCTTACTATAAGAGACTGAGTCAAAGATGACATCAAATACCTCAGCATTTTTCTCAGCTTTTGTCACTGGGTTTCCCCATCTAATAAATCTAATGTACATCTAATAAAGGATAGAATTTTTCTTTAGCTTTATTTTTGTTGTTAATATTTTTTCTTTTTTTCTTTTTTTTTTTTTTTAAATTTTTGCAAGAGTAGTCAGATTAAATTCTAATTCTTTGACCTTTCTAATTTTTTCCCTGCATAAAAATATGACATCTTTCCATTCCTGCTCAGTTGCCTTTCCTTGGGTTCTTTCCAGGAAATGGCCAAACAAAGTAGATAGCAACTTAAATGCCTTTAGCCCCGTTACACAATTACAGAAATTTTATTAAATTTATTAAGAACAAATAGCATACCTTGCACCTGGAAAAGGCACTCCTCTGGCTACAGGACAAGTGGAGCTAGCAGCACGGGAAGAAAGTTCTCCTGAAAAACCTCTGGGAGCTGCAGCAAGCAGCAAGCTGATTATCAGCAGTCAGTGTGCTCCACAGCAGAGGGCCAAAGGAATCCTGGTCAGAGTTAATAGTAGTACAGGCAGCAGAATGAGGGATTTCCTTTTTACTCAACATCTGTTAGACATCACCCAGGATGCTGAAGCCAGTTTAGAGACTTTAGAGGCAAGAAACATGTTGATAAATTGGCTTGGCCACCAAGAAGTTTGGGGGCTGCAAAATTTGTTTTGTGAGGATTCAGAGACTTGAGTACATTTAGCCTAAAAAAAAGAAAACTTTGCAGGGAGGACCTAATGACAGTCATCCAAACACCTGCAGAAATGGCCTCAAGAAGACAGAGTCAAAATTTTTGCAGCAATACTTGTCAGGAAGACAAGAAACAACAGCCAAATTCATGAGCAACTCCACCTTTACACACAAAGAAAAATTTCCCCAGTGAGGACAGTTAGGAAGTAAAAGAGGTTAAAAGAAAAGTTGTGCAGTTTCCATTCATTGATGGAATGGATGGTTATCCATTGATAACTGGATGGGTACCTGAGAAACTTTAGATAAAGCTTCTGAGCTTCCTTCCAACCCCAATTACTCTGTGATAATATAATCCTGTGATTCTATGATGGAGAATGAACTATTTCAATAGTCTGAATTTTTTCCTACCCAATTGTAATATTCCTGGCTATGATAACTGCAGATTTCCATTATTGCAGAACAGTTAAGAAAAATGTTAGCTTGAAGTTCTAAAAATTGACTAGAAAGAAATACTGAGAGTTTTATATGTGCATTTTAGTTCTGAGAACTTACAATTTTGTTTCTGTATCTAACATGAGTTATGTAGACTCATCTTCTCATGAGAGATCATTTTCACAAAACCTCTTTCTTCATCCCAGAATTTGTTGCTCTGTCCAAACAAAAATATTTCACAAAGGCATTTTAAATGGCAGCACAATGCTGCCAGAAACCTGTTAGCTTTATTTAGTACTTAAAGAGTTCAGCACCCAGACTCTAGAAAGTCAAGGTCTGGACAGCAAGCGTTCTCAGGAGAGTAATACACAGATTGTGATTCTAGCTGGACACATATCTCCTCTTAAACTCTTAAAAAGCCTCTGAAATTTCAAAACCTGCCACAGAATGGAATTGTTCTTTTACTGACTCTTATGGACCTTTTCATGACTAAGAAGCAGAACTGAAAATCTGCTCTCCTTTATGATCCACATTACTGTATCACTTACAACTGCTATATCGACATCCTAGAATTCTTTCATGTTGCTCACGTTGAACAACAGCATTGAATCATACAATGATTTAGGTTGGAAAGACCCTTAAATTCATCAAATCCAACATCAGATGTATTATCTGTTCACTCTCTAGTGTCTCAGCTAGGGAAAGATTTGGCTGGTTTCGCTTTTTTTTTAATCTTTCTTTTTGGTTTTTCACCTTTTGTACTTACTAAGAATGCAGCAGTTAAAAGCAGTGGACAGAAGAAAATGCTTTATCATTAAGCACCATATTCTGCAAATTTCATATATGGAAAATAAGAGAATATTTTTTGTTTGTTTTTTATAACCTAGCCCTGATATGTTAAAAAGTGGAAAAAATAAATAAAACAAGGCACATTACTTTCTGTTGCATCATATTTCTGCACTGCATAAGAGTAAGGTTCTACTTATCCCTTATATCTTTCTAAAATCTAAGTTTAGTTGGGAAGATAAAATCAGCTACATCATGGTCATGACATCCCACATAGGCAGGTATCCAGGTCTGTTGGCAGGCCCCCCACACCCCCAGCAAGTGTTTCCAAATGGGGAAAGGTTTAAGACTCACCCCTTGTATTTCTTATAAGGTAAAGGACCCAGAAACTTCTTCACTGTCCTGTCAGTAATTGACTCAGTGCCAGCACAGGCATTGATTGGGCTCAGAGAGTGTAACTCAAAGCCTGTTGCTGATGTCATTGGGCCAAGAGGCAAATAGCCCACCTGAACTATTGAGTACTAAAGAGGGAGAACAAAGAAGCTTGATGTATTTTTGAGGTGTTGCAGCAAGTGTATGGGGACCTGTCCTTACACTGTGTTAGGCTTTGCCTTTGTGTTCGTATTATTTTATTCCCCTATTAAAAACTTTTTGATTTCTCAAGACACACTCAATCATGCCATCTTAGTAATTCATTTAAGCCATTTCTCTGGAAGGGCTGGACCCTTAGAGGTATTGGGAACCCCAATAAAAGTCTTACCCTTAGAGGTAACAAGAACTATGGTAAAGGACAGAGTGTCATGTAGCTGGGTATTTTTATTGTGGTAGAATGAAACTTTGAACATTTTTAGGATGGAAGAATAGAGTTAAAGCATGAAGACTAGAATTATGCTACTACATCAAAAGGATCATTAAAAGTTTTTAAGATTTTTTTAAAATACGAAGCTACTGATTATTCAGATTTCTGTAGATGTCTATTAATGTTACGGCATTTGTTACAGTACCTTTTTCTATTATTTTAACATGAAATATATGTTACTTCAGACATTGAATACTCTTATTACTCTTATGGATCAAAACATGGCAAATATACTATATTTTGAAGCAATAAATATTCTATGAAGATCCTCCACTTGTAAAATTAATTTAGCCACATAACTAAAAAAATGAGTATGTATAAAATTTACAGATTGTATCTATATATTAGACTATATGCAATATATATATAACCTACCTGTTGAATATGTTTCCTATGCTGTGTAGAGTAGTACACTAGTTATAAATTATATATTTATATAGTATATATTCTATATTGTATATATTTGGCTTTCCATTAAAAAGAATAAAGAAAATCTCACCACAGCTGGCTTGATTTTAAATTAGATGTCTGCATGGATATATCTGGTTTAATATTTATTATATAGCATCTATATACTCTATGTACACATAAACATACATCCAGCATACATAAATATATACCAATCAGTGTCTTCTGGATCCTTAGGAATGATATGAGACATTCACCTTAACTGGCTCCTCAGGTATCAGCTCTTTATCTCCTTAATTGCTTTTGTCACTTTACATGATTTTCTGGAGCCCATGGCTGTGGTGAGAACAGTTGCCAGTTCTCATGAATTTTACTTGTGCTAATCTCTTTCTCAGAGAGAAATTGACAATTTATCTCAGCTCATTCACATGTGGTATCAAGTTCCTTACTCACAAGAAAGGCCGATTATATTAATTTTGCCTTTTAGTAATGAAAAAATCCACCATAAAATTATTTTAAATTATAGGCATGAATGAGGTGGCACAATTAGCCTTTTTTAGATATGGTTAGAGATAATGTATATCACAGTGACATGGCTTCAGCATACAGAGAACATATATAATTCTATACTCAGAAATGTATAGAGCAACTATAGCATAAAATTCTGGACACCATTTAATGTGGTTTTTACCTTAAAATGCATGTATAGTTCCTTTGTTGGAATTACCTTCTCTTTAGCCTGTTTTGCTGCTAGGGCATTTTCTACAAGTGTGTTCTCAATATAGTTTAGACAAAATGTCTTTTGACATGATCAGTTCAATTTAGCTGCTTTAGAATGAATTTGTATGCAACAAAATATGGAACACTGACAAATATTCATGTTTGATAATTGATAATTACTGTGATATATCTCTTAAACAACAATTTTTTATAAAAGGATGGCACCTACATTTCAGAACTATTATTACACTTAGTTTTATTTCAGCAAATTAGGATATTATCTTGTCTTAGTTTCAGAAACGAGAAAATAATTAATGGGAACACAGCTACTTCACTGAAATATTTTTTCTGCAATCAAACGTTAATTTAATATAGGTTCTGCATAATATATGACATTAAAATTATTCAAAATTATCATCCTGAGTTATTAGTTATCGTACTTATTTTACTACATAAAGAAACCAAAAGATGAATCATTTTTGACTGTCCTTTCACTTAGGACATCATTACATAGTAGACAATGAAGAAAATGATCAGGCAGTGGGAGACAGTCTGAAACTAAGTGCAGAAATATCAGGGCTTCATTTGTTTAAAATCTGAGATCACAAAATATTTTGGAAAATAAATATACAGAACAGGAATCTTAAAACCTAATTACACTCCTAAACATTGTCTCATGCTTGCCTCATATGAACACACTCTTGTTTAAGAATAAATTATTTCATAAGGAAAGATAGAAAAGAAGGTGAATATGTTTATTTGTTAACCAGTAATACGGATTACCGGAAAACCAACCTAGCACATCTTCCTCCATCTTTTTAACTGAACTTTTGGCAACCAAATCAAAATTAAATCACAGAAACACATGGAAATGAAAGGAAAGTGTGGGATTTTGGAAGATGTTACATAGATTTTCTGATGTACCATGAAAGCTAGCAAGACTACAAGCAACACACGTAAGAGGAGCTCTGGAACTTGGTGACTAAATTTACCATTGCTTAAGTAGTCCAGGCTCTTAATGTACCTATATCAATCCTCACTGCAAATCTGAAATTATAAAATATTTTCATAAATCAATCTAACAAAGACTGTGGGGCTTATATAGCAAATTATATAAGGCATATTTTTCTCCAACTCTGATCATCCTATAAATAAAGATGTTGTAATACATATGGAATTAATGGCTTCATGACTTGGCTACAGGCCCACTTCACTTCCCATTAGCTCTCCATAGGAAGCTCTAAGACTTGTAGCCATTAAACCATTTTGACAAGAAATGTAGAACAAGTAGCTTGTTCTACTTTTGTCAAAGAATTCCTCCAGATTAAGGTGCCTTCATATCAATGGCAGTTCTGTTTCACAAACCAAAGTAAAATATGAGATTTTAAGGTCAATTTTATGATGCTTCTGAGATGTTCTACTAAAACTGCTATTTTGGTGAGTGTAGTTGAAATTGTGTGGTTTCCAGATTCCTGTAACAAACCACATCCTAATGTGGTCTAATGGCATGTACTGGACAAGATGGGTTTTTACATGAGGATAAGGTAGAAATAAAAGGGCTCATTGTTATAGAATCTTGAAAAAAAATTTAAATCTCAGTCCATAATATTGAACAAGCTGCCTTAATCTTGAAAAGACCCACAAAGTTGCGTGGCAATGTCTATTCACACACATTTTCTCTGTGTGCTCTCTTTGCTTGAATAATGTAGCCAAAGTGGTATCTTCTATTCAGCTACCTTCCCAAGAAAAACAAAAGACTGTGATAACAACCTCCAATGAAGCAACCAAAACCTAGAATTCCATCTGCCACTGTGAAAATTGACCACTCTGCTACTAGAAAATCTAACAGTTCACACATAATTTATAAGCCAAACACGTCAGGAACTATAGTAAAAAAATAAACAAAACCCCACTCCAAACTACAATCTCCCTCCCCTCCAAGAAAAATCCACAAACAAATAAACAAACAAGCAAATCCAAGATAAAAGCCCAAAGTAAACAAACTAACCAAACCCCAAATTCCTTCTATTATGAATAGGGCATTTTTTATAACAATGAATTCAGTATAATTCTTGAAAAGTGCAATCTGGGTATATTAGCTAATCTAATTAATAATTATGGAATTAGCTCAGCTAATTTGATATTTGATTTACTTTTATATGTTGAAACATATAATGCATAAACAAAAATCGTAGAGCTTAACTTCATAATCTAGTTTGGCTCTGTGAAACAGGATTTTTTTGTTTTGCAGAGTGAACCAATTTGCTCTAGAACACAATGTCCTCCCCCTCAAAAACATAATCCTCATGCTTTTTACACTGAATCCATTACTATTTCTCTAATGTATTTAACAACACAATTTTCAGCACTTTCAACATGGACCTGAACTGGCATTTTTAATTTATATAGAGGACCAAATTCACAAATGAATTTTAGACTATTCCCCCATGCCCAGTTACTCTATGAGTACCATTGCAGATCAAGATTTGCTATCCACTTTCCATGCTAGTAAGTGAAAGGAGTCATTAAAAGACAGTTTCAATATTATAGTAATATAATTAACATCCCTCCTTCTAGTTAAATGTTATTAAAAGAATCACTGGGGGGTTTAATGCCAGAAAATATTGGATGCACTGGTACTACCTGCTAATATGTCCTGCACATTTCTGAGAAAAGAGAGCAAAATACTATACAAAGGCTATCTACAATCTCGAGGAATGCTAAAGTAAGTCTTCTACATTACTTTTTAATTTTTTTTTCCTGTGCTTTCCACTGGATTGACAATGGTAGGCCTTTTTTCTGTAAAACTGCTTCCTCAAGTAAAACTAAACATTAATTTTAGTAAATAAATAGCTTTAAACATTGTGCTTATCTATTATTTTTGAAAGTAATCTACATCTTACAATTTGCAGATAGATTCAGAAAAAAATTACATGATTTTAATACCCACAAGAATACCAAATTTGAATTCCTAATTTGGTTATTTTTTCACCTTCCGAACTGGAATACATTTAAAGCTCATCTTCCAAAGAAGAGACGTGGTTAAAAAAAGCAATTGTCCAGTTTTATTTTGTTTACATTGCACTGAAAATTTACATCATACTTTTACAAATCCTTTTTCATAAAAATATACTTCTTTACAAAAGTGTATGCATTAATATAAGAGGAGTAGCCAGTTGCAGAAGAAACATTTTAAACGATCTCAAATGTATTAACCTTAACATTAATGAATGAATAATAGTTATTGCAGTCATTTGAATAAACAAGAATAAATAACAACCAATGGTATAAAATATAAAACAGCATCCTTTTAGTAGAATACAGTTTGACAGAGTTGTATGAATATTCAAAACAAAGTGTTGTAAAATGATTTATAAGAAATTCATCAAACTTTATAGAAATCCAAGCAGCAATCCTGGGTACAATGATTTTTGGTAGGCACTCTCTATTACGGTAATAAAAAGGTTATTTTCACAGAATTATTAATGTCTGAAAGGGACAATAACATATAATTCACACTGGCTAACACACAGCATTTGTGAGTCATGCTATGAATGGAAGACAATGACCTACACCAAATAAATTATTGAGTTCCTGTGGAATAATTCTTATATGAAATAACTGTAAAACTAAAATTTGTATTTCCTTAAAAGTGATTCTGGAATGTCTAAAACTTGTATTTGAGGGCTGTGGAATCTGAATTGTCCCTAAAATGAATGGATTGTCCCTAATAAAATCATGGCTTTATATATATATATTTTTTTTTTCTTTTTTTTCATTGCACTATGGTAATATATTCAATTTTAAATGAGCTGTAAGGATTTGTTTCCACAGAGTACTGGAATATATAGATATAATAGATGTGGAAACACATTATTTCCAAATTATAACTTCCTGTTGCCTTGTAGATCTGATCCAAAGTTCATTGAAGTCTCTTAGAATCCATCAGTTTCAATGGGATTGCATCATGCTTTGTGCATGCATTTTGTCAAAATGCTGAAGGAACAAACAGGTGAGATATGGCCTAGTTTTAAGTAACAGGGACTGAGAAACAGACTCCTATTTTTGATATAGGGATTTCATTACTAATATTACTGTAAACTGCACTTTTTAATAGGAAATATTAAATTATGTTTTAACTAATGAAACAAATTTAAGATGGTCATACCTGGATGTTCTTCAACATTAAAGGAACATAGTCACATACAAAACTCAATTCATATTAGATTCTTCATTGTAAAATTTGTCAAGATGTATGATTGACAAAAGAAATATATAAACATTACGATTTGTGGATATTGTTAATAGAAACAGAGAAAACAAGCTTAACTTGGAACATGGAAATGAAGCAAGACGTAAAGCAGGGAAGAAAATTCACTTTATAAGGATGTGAAATTTTAATTTTTTTTCTGTGATACGAAAAGAGTAAGTTATACTTGCTGATTTCTAAATACTACATCCTGGACTCAGAAATTCAACTATTCTGAGAAAAATAAAATACTTAATGGGCTGAAAAAGGAAAAAAAAAAGATACAAACTCATGAGAAAGATGTTGCATATGACTGTTAAAGAGATATCAGTGACCTATTGTCTCCTGTAAGTATAGCTCTTATTTTCTACCTATATCTTTTTTTAACCCAGTCCCTCTATTATAGTTTTTATAAAGCACAGAATACTGATAGTGGATGCTCCTCCAATATATGCAAATATGTTTTATGTTTTAGAATAACCTCCTTTTTTAAAAAAGCAAATAAACTGTGAGTAGCACTCATGGAGTGCAGCAAAATTTTTTAAAACTCTCTGTGGCATACACAAAGAAGAATTCTGATCCAGTTTATGAAAAAAAAAAAAAACAAAACCAAAAACCAAAACAAAATAACTACAGTCCAGACTTGCCTATCATCCTCAGGAAAAGGTGACCCACTAGATCCTGAAAAGTGTGCTTTAATTTTTTTTAAATTTTTTTTTTTAATCAGTGAACTGTGTGTGCACTGTAGTGTGTGTCAATTTCCAGACTTTGAAGACAAATCATTACCACATTATACCATTGTGCAAACAGTGTTCAAGTTGGGGTCAAATCGTACTGCTTTCCCTTCCACTGACTTTGCATTTGTGTCATACATGGGATTTTCAAAAGCAGCTTGTCCATTATTATTTTCATGTACAGAGCATCCTGTGTACTGTGTTTTAGGTGCAGTCCTGTAAAAGAAAGACAGAAAATTTGTAACTGCTGTTTTCCTCACTGACTTAATATGGTTTGAGAATCAGAACAGAGTTTAGCTCCAAATTCCAATTATAGGAGCTAAATGTGAGATCTTGATTTTTTTACAATATTTATGCTTAGAATTAGTACTGTCTTTATTGAAGTTTAAGGGCTTTAGGATTCCTTGAAAATGGTTTTCACTTAGAATCTTAGTTAACAACCTTAGAAGAGGCTATCCATTGTTATTGTACCCATTATCCAAGTTGTTATCCATTCCGCTTGGATAGTCAGATAATAAAAAACACAACAAAATCTTGTAATGACACAATAACTCCCCAGTTAGATGACTGAGGTTTTCTTTTTCTCTTTAGAGACTCAGCAATTTTATCAAGAATAAGTTTATAGCTGAAATGACCTCATTTTCACTAAATAACTCAAAATATCAGAGTTCAAACCCTTAAAAGCTTTTTATCTATATTTCTATACAAATTGTCTACTATAATGTAAGTCATCAATATGGAAAGCCAAGACAAGTGTTTAGAGTGTACAGCTAATACCAAGTACATAAAAGATTACATGAGCAATTTTTTATATGCTGGAGCAGTTGAAAACAAGTAGTACTAATTAAAAATTACAGTAAATTTTAAACTAATGTTTTCCTGTAATATATATTACTAGTATTATTGTCAGACTATCAGATGTAAGTCACCATCTTGGCAGCTAGTACGCAATGAACTGTCTTGGCATTAAAGTGATTAAGGTTTCTTTACCCATCAAATGCTTCAAAGGTACAGGAGAGGCTTACTGCATCCAAAGAATTAATTCTGGTCTCCGTAACATGCACAAAACTTTGAACTTAGACTAATGAAACTGAAAAGACTGGAGGCTATTGAACATAATTGCATATGAATGAATAATTACAGATGCAGAAACAGTTTCACAATGAAACCTCTTGATGACATAATGTTTGCATATACTTGTATGCAAATAAACTGGTCAGGCATTAAGACAAATTACTCAGGATATGACTCGATTCTGTCACATGAAGAAAAGAATCAGGCAATTTATTATAAATACACACAAAATCTACCAATTATATTATTCAGCATAAGTCAATAATTTAAAGTATCTATTTTATCATGAAGAGATAAATTTGTAAAATTTTTAAAAGGTAGAAGTGAAAGTACAGCAGCATATAATAAACTCATCTCTTACTTATTATACCAGATCTTAATAGATGTAGGAAGAACTGTCTACATGCATATTTTGCAAAGCCTTTTTTGTTTTACAGAAAACTTCATTTACACTAGCAAAAAAATGAAGACAAAAAAAAGTCATCAACACTTAGAGGAATAGAGGAATTCCGTATATGTAATTTGTACTTACCTTTGTTTATAAAGATAAAAGCCAAAACCAGCAAATATAAGGGCAAAGAAAGGCACAAGGATAGCAATGGCCACTGAACTACTATTTGTACCATGTGGTTGATTAGAAGAATTTGAACCCTCAGACATGTTAAGACCTAAAAAAAAAAAATAATAAAAAACAAGTAATGTCATATACGTGTCTGTTATCAGCAGCACATATTACTCCATAATCTCAGGAATTCAATAACACCTTTTTACTGGGTCGTACTCATATGTTCTGCATACATAAACCTGTATGCTGAGGCCATCTGGAATTTTAATATATACCATATTCTGATTAATATGTGGATGCCACATGTTGGCAGAACAGTACACCTACTCTGGTACAGTAAATATCTCACAGCATAATTCTGCATGGGATTCAACTTTGTATGTAATGAAAACACATTACTGTACTTTGATACAAAAAGTCGAATTTATAATAATGTATATGTTGGATTTGTTTTTTTATTACTGGTTTTATTTGTATATTTCAAATTAATAAATTAATAAATACTACATATATAAAATTCAAACATACTATCAAGGAAAAGGTCAATCACCTGAAAAGGCAAATTGAAAGCTTCGTAGCTACTTCCTTAGGTACTGCTATTGATATACAGAGTGATATTGATATACAGAGTGACCTTTTCCTATCAAGGAAAAGGTCAATCACCTGAAAAGGCAAATTGAAAGCTTCGTAGCTACTTCCTTAGGTACTGCTATTGATATACAGAGTGAAAGAGATAGGAACAATTTTGAATAGCTAAAGCCAGATATTGATGACAAAAATAGAAATATGACTTGTTGCCTGGCTGAAGAATACATCATCTATATTATCTACATGGACAAGTTCTACCCTTTTTAAATGTGAAGAAAGGTTATAACAATGACAGAGATATAAAAAAATTCTTTACAGAAAGAGTGTTTGGACATTGGAATGGTCTGCCCAAGGAAGTGGTGGAGTAACTAACCCTGGAGGTGTTGAAAGAAAGATGGGATATGGCACCCAGTGCCATGGCTTAGTTAACAAGGTGATGTTAGATTGGACTTGATGGTCTCCTAGGTCTTTTCCAAACTAATTGATTCTGTGATTCTCTAATGCATCTTCAAAGTTAATTTTCAAGATTTTAACTGGATCTTTTATGAATTTCTTAGGTCATAATGTTTTCTGACTTTCTTGACTGTATAAGAAAATACACAGAAATTAAAAAAAAAAAAAAAACAAAACAAAAAAAACAAACTAACAAACAATAACCACAAATAAAACCTCAAACAACCATACATGGTTGAGACTCCAAGAAAACAACCATGTGATAAAAACTGTGTGGGAACAATAATCAAAACATTTTATTTCAGAGAAGCTAATTTTGAGGTTGTGTGCATGAAATAATAAAGTGGTAAGTATGCTAAACAAAATCTGTTCAAAGATTGTGAATCTCTTTATAGAGATATTATTGACTATATTACATAATTAAATATTGTATAGAATTTGACTCTGAATCATTATTTTCCTTGAAGTTATACACCAATAAAATTTGCCTTCAGCATATTAAAAAAAAGAATCTCAAACATATCATCCAAAAATCAAATGAAGAAATATATTTTTTGTAATAATCTATCAAAACAATATGCCAAGGAAGTCTTGCGTTTTAATTTTTCTTAGATGACTTTCAAATATATTTAAGAAGTTAATAAAAGGAAATTACTTCTTATATTCATTTAAAGAAAGCATTTCTTGATAAAGATATTTGTAAAAATTCTTTCATAGTAATTTGCATATGAAATTACAGTGAAAAACAAGATCAGTATATTTTACTGTGATGTAGAACTGTAAAAAGAGAAAAATTTGACCTTACATTCCTTCTTTCTAACACAATCAAGAATTAAAGAATTACCTAATTTTACTGAAAAAAATTAAGAATGGACAATACTTTGTGGATGAAAGCACATAATTTTCCATCCACATATAGGAATTTTACCTGAAGGTAAGAATTCTATCTAAACAGCCATTATATTAGTGCAAAAGAAGTCCTCTTCTAAGGCATTCCCAACAGTATTTTATAATTTAAAATTCAGTATAAACTAAATTCAAATTCTTATGGGAGGAGAAATATCACAGTTCTTAAGACAACATTAGAAAAGAAAATTAAATTCTTTTCTTAAATATCACAACAGAAAGTTGTCACCACAGCTCTGTTACCAATGCTCTCTTAGTATAGAAACAAGAAGTTAATTTTTAGGAAATAAACACTTATCAAGTAAGATTTTTTTCTTCTTGAAAGTAATATTTTCTTCTTGAAAGTAAGTATTTACCTGCAAATATTTAGCAGTTTTACTCTCCTAACAAATGTTTAGGTGAAATGGTGTTTCAGCACCATAAGCAAGAAATCAGTTTATCAAAGCATTCTACAACATGGGTTTTCTAGATAGCTAATAAGATATCAAACTAAATGCATTTTACACATAATTGGATTTTAAAAAATGCTTAAAATATTACAAAAGAATATGTATACTAAGCAGTAGATTGCAAGTCATCTATAGCTCCTTACAACTTATTTGTAACTACCACTTCAATGACAGTTTAAAGCTATTAATAGTTCAATATTCTATAAAATGTCAATTCTGTTAACATCCTGCAGATACCCTCATACTACTGGAGATAATAAAACTGGAACAACAAACGAGCAAAGAATTAGAATTTGTTGAATACCTATTCTTTGAAGCCCAAATTGTCCATAATCTTTACCCTGGATGAATCCTTGAAAAACATATGTTGCTCCATCAGGTTCAGCAGAAACCTGTAAAGAAAAAGTAATTTTAATTAAATGGGGAAAACTGTGTAACAAGTTACATGTATATATTTGAATGGGAAGTATTCTATTCTATATCCTAATATGCTTGATTGGTAGCTGTTATTCCTCATTATAAACACTCTCTTTATCTAGGAAATTTATATATAAAGACCACAAGAAAAGACAGGACTGTCATAGGCACAACTTAGACATGGTGGTTTATGGTCACATATGACACCTTACACTACCTTTAACTGTATTTTTTTAAACTACTAACACCTAAAATTTCTGGTAGTTCAAATGTCGGTATTTCTAAGCTCTTACAAACTTCATAATTTTCATGTTTTGGTTAGGAAGTAGATTGAAAAACTTATGCTCCATATAATCCTAAGGATGCAAGTATTGGGGTTTTAATAGCTAGTTTTAAACTAAATAAAAAATACCTCAAATTAATTGAAATTGATTTTTCTCAGTGCCTATCCCAATAAGCACTTAATTATACAACCATGGATCAGAAGAATATTGAATAAGGCTTTGTTACAAGGGCAAAATATGCTAGTATAAACTAAAAGCCTTGTGAGAGGGATGGGATGGTTGTGATCCTATCTCTCTTATTGCAGTTAATAGAGTGTAAAGTAGTGTACTGTATACAACTCGACAGATAATTGTTTCTAAGAATAGTTATTAGGTTTAAATTCAATGTTTTCTAGGTAGATTCCTTCGAGCTCTTCCCTTAATCTGCCCTTTCTGAAGACACAGTATATCTTCAGCAGTGACCTGAAGCTGTTTTCACTGAAGACTGGGTCCCTTTCTTTGGGGAATATTTTACTTTGGGCTCAAGACTCAAAGGCAAAAAAGGTCAAGTAAGAACAGTATGTAAATAGCATATAGAATGTAGGGAGTATACTGTCTAATTTTGTATATTTAAAGTCTGAAAGTAAATTCTTTGCTTTGCTGCCTCAGGAGCATGTTTGTGAAGCCTAAAGTTTGTACAAGCCAAGACAGTTAAACTAAACTCATCAAGTAATAACTGTGCCAGTAAAAAGGCTAAAGGTTTTCACTCTGCACCTTTTAAAAAAATACTGTTCAAGCAGTGCCATTTGTTGTAAAAATACAAATTTATGTGTACAATTCAATGTAGACATGGCATGTACACATATAGTGGTATCCCTGTAGTGCTTAATCAATAGGTGAAACAGAAAAAACCCAGGCAAATTCCTTAAGAAATCAGACAGTGCAGTAAGGATGTATGAGTGTTTAGCCTCATCCAGATAATTTTAGGCTCTTTTTTTTCCTAAAAACTCAACTTTTTTCTGTATTCTTGGAAGGCATTTTTCTTTTCGTGGTTTAATCACATTCCAGAAACCTGGGCTATTTAACCCTCTCCTTTACCTGCTTTACCTTTATTATTTCAAAATGGTTTTATGTTTAATTATGATTAATTTTTCAAATATATTGGAATAAAGAAACCTACCAGAAAGGCTTCTGTACTAGCACGTGTTATAATTTTGCCTACACTCTGTGACTGTTCCCATATTTTCCCTTGGACTGATCTACATTTTACAAGAAAATTTTCATGTAATTTAATGACTCAGCCTTGCTAAAAGGATTCCATTTGATATGTCTCAGGATTCTTTGGATGTATAAACCAGCATGATTTCAATCATATATAAAAAAATCCCTCTCTTTTGTAGCAGAAATATACTCACAAAACCATCCATAGCCCATTTTTCCTCTTTCAACTTGCTTGCAGATGTATGGGAGGGTGCCTTAATGAGATATATGTGGAGCATTAGCCGAGCTTCCTGGCTTTTATACACTCCTGTAGAAAATAGTTTTAAAAATTCATATTTGTGTTGACTTGAAAAATAATGTAATCTTTGAGAATAAACACATCATCTCTTGTCTTAAAGAAGAAAAGCATAAATGCCGATTGTCAACATTGTTTGTTTAGAAAGATGGACTCTATTTTGAAACTATTTCCATAATCATAAGATTTCAATAGAAACAGTATTTAACTTAGCCTGTAGAGAGGAGAGGAGGGAAACCCCATACACACAGCTGTTACTTCAAGCCTTAGGCAGAACATTGACAGCAATCTGATTTGAAATGGAAACCATTGTTCTGAATCAGGAGGAGTGTATTTAAAGCTCACATCCCTACTTTCAATGTATATAATTTTGTCGTTACATAGAAAATGTGATAATAGGAACATCCACACACAAATTCTATTCCAAAAGCCACTGCTAAATTAAAAAAAAAATAATTTGAAAATATTTTTACAATTGGATTGTTCTTCATCAGTTAGTACAGTCAGTTACAAAACAGTTTCTTCCATATAATGAGAAGACTTGTATGCAACCTTATTTACTTTGTAGAAATAATTATTGACGCATTCTTATTCCTGCAGAATAATTATTTAGAACCCAAATATCATTATTTGTTAATTTGGAAAAGAAAATAAAATACCACAATATGTTTAGTGATTTCATCTTCCATGGGTAATGATTCCTAATTCACGTTTCTTGTGATCATGCCCAAATTGCAAAAAACAAGTCTTCTCCACATTAAGGATTGGTGACTGCCCTATAGGAGATATCATTACATATAAATAATCTCTGAGCTAATGAGAAGACTTACATTTGTGTTAACACTGCACTGAGCTCAAATGAATGAGCCTTGGTGAGATGGGGTTATTCTATGCATAATTACAGCAAGCACAGGTGTCAAAATAAAAAGAAGTAAAAAATAGGTGCATCAAATGATGGAATGCAAAACAGTAAATTATGCAGGAGGAGGGAACTACTTTTCATTTGAGAAAACTACAAAGTGAGTATAGGTGAATTCAGCTTTCTAGCATGTAAATGTATTTTTTGATCCATCCCTACTTCCCTATGCCCTAAGATACTCTTTCAGTATATAAGATCTCAGTGTTCTATCTGTAGAACAGGGAAATTTAAAAAATATATTAATTACCTAATGACATATGTAATGCCTTTACACAGAGTGGAAAAGGGCATTTGGAATCACATTTGTGTCTAGTTGAAGGAACCTTTTATTTGGAGGAGGAGTGTTTTGAGTTAGAAAACAGAGAGGTTTACTTTTCTAATTCTAAAAATACAAAATACTACATCTGTTGTTTCCAATTTCATCACAAAAACTATATGGATAAAATTAATACAATAGAAAAAATTTGCACACAACCAAGACAAGCATGGTTATCACTCAGAGAACATTCAGTCCACTCTCAAGCATGATTTTTCAAAGGACACCTACAAAATAATTTAACAGACAAACCTAGTGATAAAAATTCACCAGTCTACTCAATACTGGGAAATAAGATCTCAGCAGAAACACAGATTCTGTGGCTCATTACACCCTTCCTGTAGACCATCTCTCTCAGCAACCAGGAGACCAGATTTCAAAATCTGAAAGGCAGATTTTGCTTGGCTCTCTGGGCTCCTTCTATGATAAAGTGACTCATTGGATGAAAGAAAGGCTGTGGATGTGTCTCGCTGAACTTTATTAAAGCCTTTGACACCATTTCCAACACAATCCTGGAGAAACTGTTCATGTGCTGGACAGGTGGACCCTTCACTGAGTAAAAAGCTGACAAGATGGATGAGCTCAGAGATCTGTGTTGATTAGTGTTACATTCAGTTGGTGGCCAGTCACAACTGGTGTTCCCCAGAGTTCAATGCTGTGGCCAGTCTTGTTTAATATCTTTATCAACAATCTGGATAAGGTACTCTCACAGTCAGTTTGCAGATGACACCATGTTGGGCAGGCCTGTCGATGTGCTGGAGGGTAGGAAAGGCTCTGCAGAAGGATCTGGACAGTTTGGATCAATCAGACTGCACTTGGGCCACAACAACCCCAGGCAACTCCAAAGGCTTGGGAGACCCTGGAGGTTGCTGGTCATGGCTGAACATGAGCCAGCAGTGAGCTCAGGTGTCCAAGAAGGCCAATGGCATTATGGCTTGTGTAATAAATAGGGTGGTCAGCAGCACCAGGGCAGTGATCATCCCGCCATATTTGGCAATGGTGAGGCCACGCCTTAAATTCTGCATTCAGTTTTGGGCCCCTCGTTACAAGAGAGACATGGAAGTGCTGGAGCATATCCAGAGAAGGGCAGGGGAGCTGGAGAAGGGTCTGGAGCACAAGTCTTAGGAGGAGAGTCTGAGGAAACTTGGGTTGTTAAGTCTGGAAAACAAGGAGACTGATGGGAGACTACATCCTCTCTTCAACTACCTGAAAAGAATTTGAAGCAAGGTGCCTTTTGGTACTTTTCTCAAGCAGCAAGTGGTCCGATGAAAGGAAATGGCTTCAAGTTGTGCGAGCAGAAGTTTTGATTGGATCTCATGAAAAAATTCATCACTGAAAGGGTTGCCTGGCATTGGAACAGGCTGTCGAGGGAAGTGGTGGAGTCACCATTCCTGGAAGTATTTAAAAGATGTGTACATGTGGCACTTCCAGACACATGGTTCAGTGGTGGATGTGGAAGCATTAGGTTAACTTACTTAGAAGCCTAAACAATTCTGTGATTCTAACTTTTTTTTTCTTACTTAGTAAACCTCACAAGTGTCAGCTCTAGTTTCTTTCCATGTTCCTTAGGTATTCTAGGTCAACATATGGCTACTGTGGAGAAATTTTATAATTAAGAATTAAGAAAATCTCAGGAACAGTAGTTGAAGTTTATTTAAAATGTTTTAAAGAGAAACGTGATAATTAATATAATTCTTTTACTCCTTATTGACTATTAACTCATTATAAAATATAAAATGTGAAAAAGTTAAAAAAAAAAAAAAAAAAAAAAAGGGAACAAGGGGAAGGAAAGAGGTGGAAAAATCCCTACATTTGAAAAAGAACTGAAATGCAATGAAAATTTCTTTGATAAGATAATAAAATTTAAGTTATGAAGGAAGTTACAGGAAATTGCATGTAAGACAAAAAAAAAAAAAAGGAAATTTGTTTTCCTTAACCCATACCTGATAGCAGCAATTCCATATTGCTGTTTGTAAGTGTTGCATTTACTCTTCCTGAAGTTGCATTGAAACTGGTGACTGTCAAAGTCATGGGCTGCTTCTTGCTTTTGTAATTGTAAGATCCTTTCCATATATAATTTTGGGCAAATACATCATCAGGAACTATACAAACAAAAACATGTTTCAATGCATTTTGTAATATGTAATACTTAAAAAGTCAAATAACCAACAAAATGTATGATAAATATTAACATTTTCTTTCCTTTACTCTTTATATATATATATACTACGCATAATTTTCAGATATAAAATATAGAAACCTGGCATGAACTTTTATGAAAGAAATGTATTTGCACTGAAGAACACAACCACAACTACATCTTAATTTGCTTTTTTCCTAAAATATGGGCCTGCCCAGAGTTAGCCAGTTTCACAAATTCTAAAAGCTTTAGAACAGAAGGTCATGTTCCATTCACTGTAGAATAATTTCTACGCCAACAAAGACAGCTAGAGACATATGGCTAGCATTGAATTTTACAGAAATTAGTATCTATTTAGATATCAAAATTTTTATAAGCATTTTCTTTAAATTACATGAAATATTATAAGAATTTTCTTAATTAACTACTCAATTTTTCTAATGAAGAAATATATAAGAAGTTTTGTGTTGTCTTCAAATGCTTAAAAACATTATGAGTTTCACCAGGAGAAAAATAATTAACTATTTAATTAAAAATTTAAAAGACATCATAGTCTGCTGGGAAATAAATATGCTAGATTTATGCCCTAACATTTAATACTTATCATTAGCAAACTGAAAAATTATTATTTTAAGTAATTTTATGTCAGCAACAAAAAACCCCCATCAAAACAACAAAAAGCTACCTATGATGTAAGAACTGATACATGCAAATCTTTAAAATCTTAACATGAGATACCTTTCAAACAATTAAATTAAAAGTGATTTAGGATGGGCTTATTACACTTTCTAAAGTAATGTATCAGAGTTATCCCTATAAGATTCATTATTTAAAATCTGCATCTTCACATTATTTGAAGTAATTCACACCAAACTTAAAGCTCTGTGTTCATGTGTGTATTGGCATCTGATGTCAGATAAGAGAGAAGAATCTTTGCCCTTGTCTCACTCAGGATACCCCCAAATCCAAGACTGTGGCACACTGGAATACCCAGTTTTCCTTCATCATTTATTTTATTCAACACAAAGACAGGTCTTCTCCATGGAGGGTAAAGGAGCTTTCCTAGTTTTTCTGTCTCTGTATGTACATGTAGATTTATATATGTTTCTTAAAAAACATGTAGATACTAGACCTACAAGCAAGGAAATTGCATGGTGGAAATGCTCTGATGCTGTCTATTTGGAATCAACCTGAAATATATTTTCCTACTTTTAGGAAAAACTTTCTTTGTCTACCATATTGACAGTTAATTTGGGTTGCACAAAATGAATAAAAATTTTCCGAATTAAAAAATTGATATCTACTATTCAGCAGCACATCATTGAAAAACATTGTTATGAACTAGTACACAAAATGTTTAAAAAAGCGCCCCCAAATCCCCATATGCTAAAGTACTACTTTTAAAACTTATTCATTATCAGTAGAAATTCAGTAGGTGTATTATAGCCAAAGTTTAATATTAGTTAAGGAGACTGCTCTTTTCAAAAAATCTCTTCAGGGGATAGAGAGCTTCTCTTGTCAGAACATCCAAATATGGTCTTCAGCAAATCTGTTAAAACTGGGGAGTTCATCCAGAATTGGAGAGATCATCTTGTCTCAGCTAAAATTAGGTTTTTTTCCTAAAGGCTAAATTTAAGGCTAATACTAAGTATTTAGGTAAAGCAATTTAAATTTGCAATATGTAAAGAAGAAAACTGCAAAACATCTTTAAATTATTTCAAGGTTAGTACGGTTTCTAAATAGGTAAATTGCATAGAATTTTACAGAGAACACGGTGATCTCGGTGAAACCAATAGAACTCTCATTACATAACAGAAATAGTATATAGATATAAATTATACCATAGGGTAGATGGACTTCAAAATTAGGGAATAATTTAATTATCTTTCCCCCCTTGTTAATCTAGTGCCTAATCTAATATCCTTTACACATTCGAAACCACTCAGTACAATCTCACTAAACAGATCCTCACTGTTTTTTCTACAGAAATGATTTATAACTATATAAACCTTGGAGTACTTACCACTTAGTTTGGGGCTTGGTGTTCCCAACGCTGGTCTGGGATCCTTCACTAATATTTTAGAACCAGCTGTTAAAAAAGAATAAATTATATAAAGATGAATCAGTAGCAAAATGTTACTCAGAAACAAAGAAAAAATTTTCCATCATGGAATTTATTTGTTAAAAAACATATAGGATAATGTTTAAAACTCAAATACAAATGAGATTTCAGTTGGCATCAAACCTTAGTATCACAGGAGCACTTGCACACCAATTTACTCTGTTCCCTGATAGCCCCCTAAATGAGGCCCCCGGATTCTATTAAGTAATTTTTCAGCAGTCAAACAGTGCAGGGCTTCACTTCAGAATCCATGTTTCAGAATTTACAGCCGTGAACCATGCACCTAATATGTGAGATGGCTTCTAATATAGCATCTAATCCTGACTTTGCCACTTGGATTAGGAGCAGTGAACAGTGCATCGACTGCAATGTGAGACCAAAAAGTGAAGACAAACATAACAAAGGGAGCTTGAAATTGTTTCTCTCCAGATCTTAAACATCTTCAACAGCACTGAGTGAGACATCTTGTGTTCAAGACTGAAAACCCATAGGTGCTTCCTTGTAATACTGAAAGAAAAGGTCCTTGATTCCTTAAAGGGGAAGTGAAGGGGAGAGAGAAAGTGAGAGAAAGAGAGAAAGAATGAAAGAGAGAAAGAAAGGAGGCTGTCCACAGTATCTCCAACTGCTCAGCTGATACAAGAACTGAAATTTTGAGAATATAATTTATTCTCTGCTTAGACCAGGAACTTTCCCCCCACTGAAGATGATGAACTAAATGCACTAGGACATTATAATTTCCTGGAGATGTAGTTATTTAATTTTGAAGAAACTAATTTGGATTCACTGGAACATAAAGAAGACAAATAATTCTCTCTCCTAATGTAAAATATTCTCATGTAGCACTAGACTCAATTCCTTGCTCCAACTGTGATTTCAATGTTTTTTATTTTTGGTCTTGGCCTTGAACCCAGGCCTTTCCTCTCCAATCCATGTTCTAAAAATACACAAGAAAAGAAACAACCTTCTCCCTGATATGAGTATTTTTCTGCATAAAAGGAAAATTTTGCAAGAAGAGCTGAGAATAATTTTATTGAGAATAAATTTTAGCTTTTTCAAAAGGTCTTTTCTTGTCATCTATGTTAAAACTATAAAGAAGCAAGGATGGGGGTTGAAACGCAACGTAAGATTCTCATGGACTGTTACTTCTGATAGATTAACCTCTATTTCCTCTCTGTTTTGAAAGAATATTTCTGATGTACATTGTTGACCTGGAGGGCATGGTTCAACTTTATGCTTTCTGACTACATTAAGTTCAGGTTAGAAATATCTGCATCACACTTTCCAGTTGGGCTTTAGCATAAAAAAATTGATGACTCAATTTGCCTTGTCAAGTTGAATAAATTTCTAGTCAAGTCCGCAACTGAAATTTGAAACACAAAATAAAACTTAAATACAAATGTGAGATACAAATCCAAAATTAAAATCAGTTGACTATGAAGTTTAATTTTCTAGGTCCAGATATTTGAGTAGGACTTTCAAGATTTAAATTTTGTATTTAAAGGATAAAATTCTAGTTTAATTCCCTACACATCCTTTTAGAGCTCTCAGCTCCAAACATTTTATTCCTTTTTATCTATTTACAAGTTATTTTTGTGAAGTTTACAATTAGAGGCGAACAACTTCTTTCAACAGCAACAGCAGAAAATTCTTGAATCAAAATACAATCTATGAATCACATCTGGCCTGGCATAATACTTTCCACTATTGAACAAGTCATAAGCTTCCTGGCTGCTAGCTTTCTAGCCTTTTCCCAAAGCTCTGCTTTATTTTCCCCCAGCATTTGCCTGGCATGCAAACTATTCATTTCCTATTTCCATTCCAAGTAGCAGTGTTTGGCTACAAAGCCTTTGAATGCCTCTGTAAGAGCCCTGGGGATAACCACATCTGAAACATTAGGTAACGGTAATCTAAAAAGGCCTTTAATTATTCAGGAAATAAAATTCCAAACAGTTCCTACGCTTGAGTATATTCCTTATCTCACATGAAAACCACCTTTCTCACCATGACTTGGCTATGGTGTTTTTCATGTCCTAGCCTGACAAAGTGGGTAGTAAAAATTAGAAACAAAATTAAAGCTTGGGACAGCAAGGACAAAGTAGATACATTTTGTTTTCTAGTAGTATACTGTTCCTTACGTAAAAATATAAAATAATAACAAACCCTATGGATTAATTTCACACAGTGACTCAGACATCTTTTTGGACTTTAGGCATCTTTCTCAAATATTACAACAGAATCGTGCAATCATTTATGTTGGAAAAGACCTCTACAATCTTACAGTCCAATAGCTAACCTAACATTATCAAGATCTCCACTGCATTATGGCTCTAAATGCCACATCGACACATCTACCTCCACCACTTCCCCAGGCAGCCTGTTCCAACGTTTGACAACTCTTCCTAATTTTTCCTAAAATTTTTTAATAATGTCCAACCTAAGCCTCATCTGGCACAGCTTTAGGCAATTTCCTCTCATCACTTGCTAATTTGAAGAAGAGATCAACACTCACCCTGCTACAGCCTGTTTTCAGGTAGTTATAGAGAGCGATAAGGTCTCCCCTCAGCACCCTTTTCTCCAGGATAAAGACCCCCAGCTCCCCTAGGCTCTCCTCATAAGCCTTGTGCTGCAAACCTTTCACCAGCTTCATTCCTCTTCTTTGGGAACAGTCTAGTATGTCGATATCTTTCTTGGAGTGAGGGGTCCAAAACTGCACACATATTCAAGGTGTGGTCTCACCAGTACCAAGTACTGAATGACCACTAAGCAGGTCACTTTGTTATAGGAGATTTGGTTCATCGAGCAGGACTTGCCTTTCATAAAAACATGCTGACTGGGCCCAATCAAATTGTTGGTGTGCATGTGCCAACTGCAAGTAAAGAACAGCACTGAAATATAACAGAGAGATGGCAGATGCAGCAGGAAACAGAAGAGCTTACCTTCACAAACAGGAACCTTCCCAGTCCATGTGCCATCAGACCTACAGGCTCTGTGCTCTGATCCTCCTGCCAAGAAGAAGCCTGGCTGACAAGTGTAAATCAATGTATAACCAAGTGACGGAAGATCCATTCCTGCAACATTGGCATGACTTGGTGTTTCTGGTTGTTTACAGCTGTGAGCTACAAAGGAAAGATAAAATATCCTTCTGTCAAAATGGAGAAAACATTTCTGAAAAGATGATATATGCCTATTCTGACAGTTAACTAACAAAGTAAAAAATCAATAGAAATTACATATTAATATTTTAAATTCACATTATAAATTACTGTATAGTCTATAAAATACCACAAATCTGTAAATACACTCTTAAACATGGACCTTTCCATTCCAAGGGATCAAGAACAGACTTAAATGCATTTGCATGAACAAAATTATTTTCTGCATATGAGAACAGAAATAGCACACATCATGCAAGACTTTAAAGCAATCATGGCTTGTGACTTACATCACTTATGAAATCTATGTAGAACTGTATAACAGTAAGTAAATAGTGAGTTGGAAAACACTATGGAAGGTCAAGGAGAAATTGAAGGTGAGTCATAAATATCAGAAAAATTAAGTTACCATTTCTAATGTCATATGAAGCATCTTGTATATTTAACAATCATCAGAGTGTAGGATTTATGTGTTATCTCAAAGACAGCACACCCCCATGAGCAGAATTCACCTTTTGACACACTACTGATTTACTGTTTGCTTAAGATTAATGCTAGCACCAACTGAAATAATAGTAATGCTGTTTTCTTCTGTGGATTTGTTCTCCATTCACTGAAGTGATTCTAAAGGGTCAGACCTTAACAAGGTAAGACTGTTTCCAGAAAAATACAGCTGATTAACTGAACTAGAAAGATAAACCATGATCTTGTAACTTCAGTGAATTATCATTTACCAAAGTCTAAAAGATCTATGAAATGAAGTGCTGCTGTCTATACTCTAAAAAGATTCTCTCTATTTCAGATTCAAAAATTTCCAGCTGAAAACACTTACCCCG
>VWZU01017021.1:1337825-1436703 GCA_013397095.1 Sterrhoptilus dennistouni | reverse complement strand
CCCCATCTTAAAATACTGTGACTCCTTGGCTGGGAAACAGTTCAAACTCTTTACTAGAACTGATTTTAATTATATGCTTTCCTGAATATTTTAGAATAGGGCCTTCTGATAGGTCCTATTCTCACCACCTCCTCTCTGAGTTGGAAGGGTTGCACTCTCTTAAATGGAAATTGACTTTGGATGAAGATCTGTCAATTTTCTCTCTCTCTCTCTCTTTTTTTTCCCCTATTGTTTATTCTACAAAAATTCACTCAAAATCATATTTCTAGCTGCTGTAATCTAGTAATGCAAATTCCTGTTAATTTCTGTTATTAACTTTCAGTTAATAAAGTCATATAGATTAACTTTATAAAAATGTCACTGCAGCTAAATAATCTAGATTTTTTTAAATCAAGAAAAGGAAAAAAAAAAATTCTTACGTATGCATTCTGGCTGGATTCCACTCCATGTAAGATCAGGAAGGCAAGTTCGTGTTGTTGAACCATGGAGCAGGTGCCCTTTTTTACACTGAAATTGGACAACATTTCCCACCTGTTGAAAAGTAGAAAACACAGTAATATTGTTATGAGCAACCATCAGCTGGGATATTTTTTTCCTAAATTTGATCACTCCTTCACATAATACAGACTTGATAAGTTGTGATTCTCTTTCTCTGGAAAGTAAATTAATTTCACAGAACAATTTGATATGAAATGAAAAATTGCTTCGTTCTCAGTAGAATTACTGTCCCCCCTAAAATTAGATCCTCCATGGAAGCAAATTGAATCCTCATCTTCTGTGGTCTCTCTAGTGTGTTGCTTTGGGCCTGGAACAGTTGATGAACTGTGAGTTTGGAAACAAAGTTTATGGTGCCCTCCCCACTCTGGACCAAAGGAGAGACAATTGGGCAAAATTGCCACAAACAAGGTGAGTCACAGAATTGAAATGGGTATTAGATTCTGCTGGATTTTTGTTGGAACTAAATTCCCCTTTGGAGAATGCTGGATATATTCACAGGTTATAATGAGAAATATTTGATTAGAATAGATGGGGATGGTCAACAACACTGTCTCATGCTTCAGAATGTTCCTATGATATTTTAATTTTGTTTTTTTGATGAGAGGAGGTAAAAAATAACAGCTCTTTGTACCACTGATAATAGAAAGTGGAGCACAACTACATAATTTACAATAGCAATTCATCTGAGATTAGCTTTTAATTATTATCCTTATTAAGGGTATGTGTTGCATAAAAAGGAAAATAGAATTCTCACAGTTTCTGCACAAACATAAAGTGGAATAACTTGTTCAGCATGTCCAGTCATGGTGAAATTGATGAAAATGCAAATAATTCTTAGTTTCCATCAAAAGCGAGGAAATTAGATTAGAAGTACATCATTTAGAGAGTATTGTATTACGTACTGTGGGTGGTTAACTCAAATATTAAGGTGCATAGATCGTATCTACTCTTCTGCAGTGACCTGTATTAATATATTTATCAACTCATGTTTAAACAAGAAGTTGAAAACTTTAAACTATCTGTGACAGCACATTTAGAGTTCTAGTTTGGGTTTGATTTTTAATTATTTTGTTTAAATGCATAACACTTGATTCAGACTGGTGCTCAAAGGTAAAATGTGGATTCTTTCCTGATAGTTTCGTACTGGGAAACAGCATTTCACTCCTAAAGTATTCATCTGAAACTTTACAGAATTATTCCATTTCAGCTCAAGTTTCTCATCAGAATGAAATTTAATAATAACCCATGAACTACAGATAGTAGCTCATCAACACAGGATGCGATTTAAAATTCATCTCCCTTTATTTTGCTCTTTTCTGTGCTCACTGAACTATGTAATTACTTTGAAAAGATTTTGAAGGAAATACACTAAATCACTTGCATGATTAAGCACAAAGTAGTAAAATACTACAAATTTTAGAAATTCCTCCAAGTAGCTATAGAAGCTTTTTTTTTCTGTGTGTGGTAAAGACCTAGTTAAAACAACCAACATCAATATATTGCTTTTAAAAACTACTAGCCTTAAGAAAGGTGTGTTCATATAACTACATCAGTGGACATGAAAGCACTACAGATACCATTTTCCTGGACTTCTGTTAAGCCTTTCAAAAAGTCCCCCAACACATCCTTCTCTCTAAATTGGACCAGTGGACTGTTAGATGGATAAGAAAGTGATTGGATAGTCACATCCAGAGGGTAATGATCAACATCTCAGAATCCCAGTGGACATCAATGACACATGGTGTCCCTCAGGGTTCAGTATTGGAACCAGTGTTATTTAATATCTTCCTTAATAACACAGATGAAGGGATTGAGTGCACCCTCAGAAAATTTGTGGATGACACCAAGCTGTGTGATATGGGTGACACATCTGAAGGAAGGGATCCATCCAGAGGGGCCTGGAAAATCTTGAGAAGTGGCCCATGAGAACATCCTGAGGTTTAGTAGGACCAAGTTCAAGGTTCTGCATTACACCTTATAGTAGGGGTGGGTAGTGATCTGAGCAGAGCAGCCCTGCTGAAAAGGCCTTGGGGGTGCAGGTGGATGAGAAGCTGGACATGACCAAACAATGTGCGCTTGCAGCCCAAAAAGCCACTTGTATCCAGAGATACATCAAAAGCAGTGTGGGGCAGCAGGACATGAGAAGTGATTCTGTCCTTCTACTCTGTTTTGGTGACACCTCACCCAGAGTCCTCTGTCCCATTTTGGTGTCTCACCACAAGAAAACCATGGACATGGAGGAAATCCAGAGGAGGGCCACCAAAATGTTCTGGGGATTCTCCTATGAGGAAAGACTGAGAGAACTGTTTATTAAGCCTGGAAAAACAAGGCTTCATTCAGACCTAATTGTGGCCTTCCAGTAACTGAAGGGAGCCTAAAAGAAACGTGGAGAGGCACTGTTTACAGGCACATGAAATGATATGACAAGGGGAAGAGATTCAAAAGACAGTAGATTTAGACTAGATAGGAGGAAGTTCTTTGTCGTGACAGTGGTGAGAGACTAGGACATGTCTCCAAGAGAAGCTGTTGATGGCTCATCCCTGGCCATGTTCAAGGCCAGGCTGGATGGGGCTCTAAGCAACCTGGTCTACCACAAGGCAGATCAGGCAGGGGGGCTGAACCTATATTATCTTGAAGGTCCCTTTCAACCCAAACCATTCCATGATTTTATGGTTTCACAAGAAACACAACTTTTATATATGTAAGCACCAAAGCAGCATCAAAAATGCAGCAGTTGCCTAAGGGATGTTGTTTAAGAAGTGCTGCCATGCTGCCCAAGATTACAAATAAATGAAAAAAAAAATACTAAAAGTAATATGTAATAACAATATATTGTACTAATTAATTATATAGGATATGTATAGTAATTATTAAACAAATAAAGGTAATTTTAGAAAGTTTTGTGTAATGTCTACTTTGCATTATTCCTGCGTCAGAGGCACCAGGTGGCGCCACAATACAGTATTCGATGCTCAAAAAATTTCCCAGTCTTGAGATGTTCATATTTGTCCTAATTTTCATTCTACTGCTCAGGTAGAAGTATTAGTACTCTAGGCAATATCCAGAGTTTTCATCCAATAAATAAAAGAAGAATAGTGCTTGATCCTGTCTGTTTTATAACTGCCTTTTCTATTGTGCCAGTTATAGCTTGTATATTCCCAAAATTAACATCATAATTAACTCTTTTATTTTTTGTGTGTTTTGCTAAACCACAAAGAGTGTATATTTGTTATTCTCTAACAATCTGAGAAGAAAATGCATAAACATCAACATGCATTTATTTATAAAGTACTGCAGAAAATTTTTTCACCAAATAAGATGATATAAGAATATATAACAATTATACAAATAATTATACAAATAATATAATATTATCCATCTTATTTCTTATATTTCTTATAGGAATAGAAGATACTTATAAGACTCATGAGTTACTCTACAAACAATTTTTTCCTTAGATTTCAGTTCACCAAAGAACATGAAGATCCCCTGATAAATTTCTCCATCCCCAGCAATTTGTGCAAAAGAACTGAGAAGCTAAGGGAATGCCAGTTATTTGTCTTCAGTAGCATCACATTTTAAGTGAATGAAAACATACTCCTAAGTCTTCACTATATCTGTAGTTTGGTACCCCACTAATATAGCATTGCCCTTATAACAGGCTTTTGAGTTTGCAATACCACTGGGCAGAAGCTTGACAGGCTTCCTTTGTCTGAAAGAGTCTTGAGCTGCCTGGAGTGTTGTGTTTGTTTGAGTTTTGTTTTGATTTGTATCTAAACTTGCTTTAGCTGTAAAATTTAAATTTCCTGTGATCAGGTAGCTATGACCAGGTTTTATGCCTTTCTTTATCTTTGTATGGTACAACCACAGATTTATATCCATAGCAGAAAAAAGGAATTTAGTATGTGCAGAATGAGCTATTTCCCACTAATGTGATGCAGTACAGAGAAATATAGGCCTGGTGCTGGAACGACAGCAAAGCCCTTGAGGAATGCAGACAACAGAATGCTGTGAAGAAGACTACAGTGTGACTATAATAAAACACAGTCTTAGCACTGGAGATCCTGTTGCTATGAACAACTCACCCTTAAGGACATACAGACCTGGACAGAATCATATTTCAGAGGTAAAAAAGAAAAGCTATCTAACATAGGTGAAATGTACTTTATAGTATAGATTGAAACATAACGTGTATAATAATGATCTGTGGTGTCAGTGGTGTAAAAGAGTGTTAGAAACATTAAAAATAACCCCAGGTGAAACACAAATGAAAAGGAGAAAAAAAAAAAAGGAAAAATCATATTTGTGCCAGTCAAGCCCTCCAGACTGTGACACCAACACACTGACACCAGAGACCTTAGGACAATGAGAAGCAGGAAGATACATGGTGTCTGGTATGGCTTAAATTACATTTTCATTGGTGCAGCGGAGGTGCCAACTGTGCTAATGGAGACAGCTATGTGATGGGAGTAAAGCACTTATCTTGGAACTACATCCTACAATTCCATCAACACAGAAGTTTTTATAAGCATTACATTCACAGAAGGAGGCTATTTGCAAGGCTGCTCAACACCTGCAGATCAAGTTTCATATAGAATTTCATAAGATAGAACCCAAGAACTAGCAGAGGGCTACCACTGTGCCTATTTTCCTTTTTTAAATTAAGATTGCTCTTTGACTCAATTTAGGCTTCAATATAAGGGAAGATACCTGAATTTCTACAAAACTTGTTGGAAAAGTATGAGAAGTAATAAATCTTATATATATGACTGACTGGTCTGAGCAGTTCTAAACTGTTTCTTCAATTCAGTAGTACCTTGTGTTACAATAGCTTATGGTGAAAGTGCTATAACCACTTTTCTATGTTTGTAGCAATACAGCTGAAGAAGTATTTCAAACCCCACAGTTTCTTTCAAAAGCGTGATTTATTTTCCAGATTACAGATGAAGTCAGCATTCACTAAGTTCTAAAGCTATTTTGTCTCCATTGTAACACAGTGCTAAAGTAGATCTGTCAAATAAAAATGGCTCGGATGAAAGGTAAACATCCTAGAAATATGGAATCATAACAATTAAAGCAGATAATGCTACTCATTTCCATGCCATATCAGATACCCAAGTACCACTAAACTGGTGTTTTGATGTTATTTGAATACATAAGAAACTAATCTGCTTCTGCCTGAAGAATTCAATACTGAACAATAAAATCCATGCAAAATTCTGTCTCCTCTTCTTTTAAAAAGTTCTTATTTAATAGTTGAAACATCATTCAAATGTGACATGGTGATATTTGTTAGTAGGTTCCAGGAGGTCAGGTTTAAATACGCCTTTCAGTCAAGCCTAGAATTATCTTGTGCTTGCCTGAACTTTCAGTGCAATCAATGAGATAGGAAAACAGATAATTGAGAGTAGGGGAAAAAACAGGAACAAAACAATGGTGCTGGGGAATTTCATAACTTGATGTCAGTATTGTAAAAAGCAAGTGTCAGTCAGTGATTTTTGTCAGATAAAAGAGGAGATAGTGCCAAAAGTACTTAAAACAGGATTCCACATATGAAGACTCAAATTTTAAGTGTAAGGCTACAGTTTGGGGGTTTTTCTATGAGACAGAGAAATAAATTTAAACCTTGATAATTAAGTCAATTAAGCTACCCTATTAATATTAGTTTAAATATGAAGTATTTAAGAGAGCTAAAATGAAACAAACAAAACCCCTAACAAAACAACCCCCCCGCCTCCCCCAATCTGTTTTGAAACAATTTAGAATTATTCTTTACTTGCTAGGGGTAGAAGTAAAAATCAGTATTATCCCACTCACACAGGAAGTTAATTATAGCATAATATACCTTAATTTACAATATTTTTGTGTTTTTAAACGAGTCATAATGTTTTACAATATATGATAATGCAGGATTTCTTTCTGGGATCTACAGACAATAAATTGTCTATAACCAATCATTTTCACTATTTTTTCCACCTAATCAAGACCTAACCTCAGCTCCATCTGTACGAATGATACTTCTACCCTATTATGTATTAACTAAGCAATCAGAGTAACCAGAAGTTGCCCATCAATCAAATCAAATTCAGTGTGTGAACATGAGAATAAATTGCTTTTGCTGCCTGGGTAAGGAGACTACAGCACACACATCTTAAACACTGGGCACTAATCTTATATTTGTTTACAATTTTTAAATTTTTTTTTCTTTTTTTAGACTTTATATTGCTGTAAACTCTGCCAGCCAGCACTTGCACTTTACAAATGATTTGTCAATTGACATTTTGCTTGATATTTTTACAGTTCCATGCTAGCTGTGAGTGATATTTTACACACAACTACAGCATAAATGAGAGACTGCATTAGCTTCTTCAATTAAAATTCATTAATATGTGAGAGAAACTGTGACCTAAAATTATAGAAAATGCTTAATAAATTATTGATTTGATACGTAGTTTAATAAAGAGTTGTCCTCTAACATAATATTGTATTATAACCAAAGTTAGCCTAAGGTCTGCTCCTGCTCAACCTATCTTGACACAAAGCAGCACTAACAGTCACTAGAGAAAACTTTGACAATTTTATTATCACTTGCATATGATTGTGATCTAGCACAATCTGAAAGCAAAAATATTGCTAAAAACCAAGCCTGAGTAGTAATGCATAAAGGCCACCAAAAGGATAAACCAAAAAAAATTTTGGCCATGAAACTTTGAGAAGTCTTTAGCTACAATTTGCTTTTAAAAACTCATTTAATTTTGTAAATTTGTTCAAATTTCACTCTGCCCTTTCTTGCATTTCCAGCAAACTGCAGTTTTTATTCTCCTGCTACTAGACAGAGACCTCATACAGCTGTGGAGCTGCTAGATACTCTTCTATTCATTCCTCTTCATGCGCCTGGAGCTTTCAGCCCTGACATCAAACATGGATGTCACAGGATAGATCAGGCTCTCTCTTTGTTCACAAGATTCCTAGCAAATTATAAGGTACTTTTTTGCATCTCTAAACTGTTCACTCACGAAAACATCTCTCTGACGTCAGTCTTTTGTGTGAATCAGAAAATCAGTAGTTCAAAATAATTTTCAGTTTCACAATTCTTTTTCCAACAACAACATATGCAAGCACCATTTGCCACAACACAGCCTTGTATAAAATGTGGCCAACAGTCTCCTGGAAGGCATCAGGCAGACTACTGAAAACAGGTCAAGGGAGGTGCTTCTTCCCCTCTGTTAGCCCCAGTGAGTCATAAGTGAGTGCTGGCTCCAGTGCTGGGCTCACCAGTGCAAGAGAGACAAGGGCAATACTATATTGAATCCGCTGATGGGCCACAGAATTGGTTAAGGGACTAGAGCATCTGAAATACAAGGAGTAGCTGAAAGACTTGAGGTTATCCAGTCTACAAAAAAAAACCTCCAAACCTTGGGGCAGGACAAGCAACAGAAGCAGACTTTTCTTCAGTGGTGCCCAGAGACACAACAAGAAGAAAGAGGTGTAAACTGAAACATAGGAAATTCTCTTTAAAAGTAAGGAAAAATGTGTTCATTTTCACTGTATAGGTGATCAACTTTGAACAGGATGCCAAGAGGCACTGCTGAGTCTCCATCCCTGCAAATATTCATAACCACCTGGAGACAGCCCTCCAGGTTGCTGACCCTGTTTTGAGAAGGGAAGTAGACTAGAAGTTCTCCTAACAGGGCTGTGACTCCATAATTCATTTATGGTTCCAAACAGATTTTCTCTCAGGAAAAAAAAAGTCGTTTTTTTAGAGTATGTCAACATTAGCATTTTGGCACACAGTATAGGCAGTTTTGAGGAGAGAAAGACTATTTAATAAATTGCAGAGAGCACTTGTATACTGGCAGGAGATACTGAAAGCCTTCAAGGTGTAATCAAGTGGAACTTGATCACAAGTTCTTCCTGTAGTGCATTGCTGAGAGGGACACAGAGTTAGTGTAACCCAACAGGTAGAAATAAGGAAACACAGCAGCACAGCAGCAAACAACTCTTACAGAAGTAGTCTTTAAACCTTTAAATTAGATGTTTCTAGACTTTGAGGTGGTATAAAATATTTAAATATGCAAGTTAATGAAAAAAAAATACTCTACCTGGTAGCCAAATGTGTTATTTTGTGACCCATGTCTTGGGACTCCTGGATTTTCACATGCTGTGCGAGTAGGTTCTAAAAAAAATAGCAATATATTAAAAACAAACAAATTGCAGTATTTTAATTAAATACATGACTGTATGACAAAATAAAGTTTGTTCAGCAACATGCAATAAGCCAATTGCAAGCACAAAAATAAAGAAATTTGATTCTTAGAAAGTATGGGATAACACCAAGATGATTCAAAATAACTGAAAAAGCCTAGATGGACTTAGCAAGAAGAGGAATAATAAGCATTGAAAGAAATTTCAATACATGGGCATAATCATACCTATGCATCGAGGAGAAGAACCACTCCATGTTCCATCTGCCTGGCAAATCCTGGTGCTAGAGCCAACCAAAATGAAAGGAGGGTTGCAGCTGAAAGAGACTTCTGACTGATAGATGAAGCTTTTGCCTTCTCTTTTCCCTTGAGCAGGTACTCCAGGGTCACCACAAAACTTTGCTGTGAAAAAAGACATGATAGAAATGGAATGTGGCATTTATTAAAAAAAAAATCAAAAAACCAAAAAAACACAAACAAACAAACAAACCACTTAGCTGAACTAAGTGAAGAAATTACTCCAACTTTTGTTGTTATTTTATTAATCATAGATCAAATATGGAAACTTTTAATAGTAATTCAGAGAGACTAGATATATAATATTTAGTCTGCCAGATTGTAGTAGTTCTGAGAGTTGTTGAAAATGACTACTTGGTCAGTATCTGAGACTTAATAAATCAAATTAACAACTTATTTTATTAAACTCCAAATATCCACAATTCACCCATGCCCCAAACCACATTAATTTTCAAATCTTTAGAGTGCAATCAAAGAATGTATCAAACTTTCCTGTCAATCTTCCCTCCTCTCCTGCTTTCTTGCCACCTACACAGTGCTCAACATTTTTGTATTATTAAAGGATTTAGTAGATAGATTTTAGGAGTCATAAAGTCCTGCTTCCTCATCCTTCACTGAATGGTAAGATTTGGTATGTATGGAAGTACAATACTTGAAAGTTAGAACAGTTAACAATAAAGAAACACCAAAAAAACCCCATAATAAAGAAACTTCTGTAGCAATTAAAAAGTCAAATAGTAATAAACTGTATTAGACAGGATAAATTTCATTCATAAAAATGTGTTCTTATATTGATATTTTTACCTATCACCTAAAGGTTCCTTGTGTCTGTAGCATGTCAAAACTGAGTAAATGCATTGCTAGCAAATTTACCATCCTTCTGCAGTATGAAGTGCTGAATATTGTCAGAAGCTGGATTTTGAATAATGGACCCAGGAAATTAAATCAGCTATGGCAAACCCTGTGCCATCAGACTATATTATTCCTTGACACACCATGAATTCCAGTATTGTGTAGTCTAATTGCATATCAGACAGAAAAGGGCGTAATAATAACAATAAAATAATAATACTCCCTAACCTGTACATGTTCAATAATGTTTCTAAATAGACATGCTGTACAGACAATGGAATTTTGTGCTCCATCTTTCTCATCTAAAACATAATTTAAATTACATCTCTCAAACAACAATCTTCAAAATGCATTTGTAATGTTTCCATCTTTGTCACCCATGTTTTAAGTTTTCCAAAGGACCTGCTCTCATGAAAAGTTCCTGCTCTCTTCTTCCTTCTACAGACACTGACTGTATGGGAAATCCATGCAAACCCACACTGCTGAAGAAAAAGGGCTTAATCTGTAACATCAGAACCGTACGCAATTTTATCACTTTAGATGGCAGTGGATTTTGTGCAGAACTATGGGCCAAATTTTGAAAAGATCTGTGGATTGGGGATAGTGCCACAAAGTGTACACACAGTGTACTTAATTTGTGAATGACAGATTATGGTTGTTACTCTTCCACTGGAAAATTCCTTCTTAATTTCAGAATACATGAAAAACTTATGAATTTTAAACACAGGGACTTGAAACTGTCTCCTAACAGTTCTTTGCACCAACAAAGTAAGAACTTTGAAGGGAAAACAATTCTTACATTCAAAAATGAGGTTTTGGTAAATTTATTCATTTTTACTAAAACTAAATAAAGTCCACCACTTAGTTGTCAGTCAGGCTGACCTAGTCATTGGATATCTACTGAATATATTCCCCTTAAATCAGTAAGTGTGGAAACCAGGCATCATGGTAAAACACAGCAGTTTCCCTCTGATGCTAGAACAGGTAACTACAGAGCAAACTAAAATAGCAGTGAACTGGAAGTTTTAAGAGAGAAGTTTCCACTCTCAATGGAAATGTTTCCCTAAAGAATCTGAGAGCCTTTAATAGAGCAGAACCATGGAGTTTTGGCACTGAGACTGTGAGGCTAGCTTCATTCTTAGAAGAAATTTAACTGATTAACAGCACATTTCTTGTCAATGTCTGACAGCAGCAGTGAGCACACCTGTCCAAGATGTGCCCAGGTAGAGGAGAGGCTCAGCCTGGTGACTGAGCTTCTTGAGGAGGCATTTGGGCTAAGGAGCATCGGACAAGAAGATTGACTTGTGGCATCATATTCTCCCATCCTGAGATGAATATATCAGTCAACCATGACACAAGAAACAAAGGATCCTCTACCATCTCACCACCTGGCAAAAGGAGTGTATCTAAGAGAGGAGGGGAAATGGAAGTAGATTATTACTGGGGCAAATCCCTTCCCAGCCTGCCTCATCTTCTCAGGTGCCCCAATACAACAAGTATGAGGCCCCTGGAACTAGATGGACTGAAAACTTAAGATGCAGATGAAGGTCTTTCAGGAATTGCAGGGCAAAATAACCTACCCCCTGCATCACGACCACCTCTGTCAAATAAAAAGAACAGTGGCTTTCATAGGTGAATCCCTCTGAGGGAATCTGAGGACCCAATATGCCAACTGGACTACTCTTACTCATAGAGAAGCCTGCTGCCTCTCTAGAGCCTGGGACATTACTGGAAAACTCTCTAGTCTGGTACAACCCTCTGCTTATTATCTGCTGTTCTTTATGTCCACAGCGATGAGGTAGCAAAAAGAAGTCCAAGGGTAACCAAAAGAGATTTCAGGCCTTAGTACAATTGTTTGAAGGATCAGGAGGACAGCTAGTGTTTTCTTTGATCCTTTCAGTATCAGGGAAGAATATTGAAAAGAACAGGCAGATCCAACTGATCAACAGATGGCTCTGAGGATGATATTATCAGAGGAACTTTGGGGGTTTTGATCATATGATGGTCTATACAACACCATATCAACTGCTATTCAGTGGCAGTCTGAAGACTGTCTCTTCTCAGAAGAGAAAAATTATTCTTGTTCAGGAGTTAGAAGGGCTGACCAGTAGAGTTTTAAACTACACTGGAAGAGAAAAAGGGACAAAACCAGGTTCATTGGTGATAAGCAATGGGAAGGCATGCCAGACTTTTGAATACTAGTGAAATCCTTCAGTCTTCTCCATTGTTGGAAACCAGATAGAAATTTCCCAGGACCCTGTGCACAAGGGCTTAGAGGCAGAAAGGAATACAGGGGTTGGTTTGAAACCCTCGGAGAAACTGAGATACATAAAGTCATACAGACATGAAGTGGGAATGTAAACTTTAGTTTTAGGTAAGTAAAAATATCCCTTAAGTGCCTTAAGCAAATAAAGAGACTGTATTGGTTAATAGAAAAGCCCTGACGTCCAGCCAAAGTTTAACAGGCATTACCTTTTACAAAGTTAATTAAGTCCTAGTCATAACATAGATATAACAGCATTGCTATCATTGCTAGATAGGACAGGCTATATGCGTTGGCCTTGTGTGAGAAATGACGACCATTGTTGCACAACTGTGTTAGACCAGGATAGGTGCAAAAAGACAGTAATAGCATCATGTTTGTAGCTGATTGGATGATTTATGAATATAATGCATTGTACCAGGACTTGTCCTGCTGCTGCTGCTTCTGCTTGGGACATGGGGACTCTATGGTAGAAGGCTTTTGCATGACGGCACAGACTGTAACACTCTACCTTTGTGAGACTGATCTAGCCATGTAATAAACTACTCTACACCAAACAGCAGCCTCTCTTGTTTCTTGGTTGGCCTGTCAAACTTGACACTCCATGAATACTTAGAAACCTCAACTCAGGCCATGAAATATGACATCCTTGGCACAAGTAAACGCTGGTGGGAGCACTACTGTGACTGGTATGCCAGTATGGAGGGTTACACACTCTTCAGGAGGGATTGGTAGGGCAGGTGAGGTGGGAGATGAGGCAGGGGACGGGGGGGCAGAGCTTGCTTTGTGTTGTTTGTGTCCTGGTTTAGGAATGGTACTGCCCAATTCAGGGCCCTCCACTGAGATTCCCCAAAAGCACCCTGCTACTCTCTTTCACTCCTCTCGGTTTTCCCCTCCTCCATCTAGCTGCTTTAGGCTGGGGTTGAGACTTACAGGCACAAAAGGCAGAGATCACAGGTTAAGATCAGAATGATTTACTGGCAACAGCAATGAGATAAGAAAATAAACTGTAACAGCAACAATATTAATTACAAAAGTATGCAAAAGAGGGGGTGATTTACTTGCAAAGTGTTTACTGCAGAGCCCAACCTGATCTGACCACAATGTGTTTTTCTGATTGGAAGGAATGCCTTTCTCCTCAGAAGCCAATGTCCTTTCCTCCACCTCTGGCAGTAATGTGAGCTGTTATAGAATAACACCTGGAAGTTAGTCCTGCCCTCTCCCAGATACTGCGAAAAATTAACCCTGCCTGGCCAAAACCAGGACATTATAGCATGTTAAGAGCCTTTGGTTAAGGATTAAGGGACACACAGACAAAGTGGATGTTCTTATGGGAGTCTACCTTAGGACACACAGTCAGGATGTTGACATTGGCAAATTATTCTTCAATGAACTAAGGGTGAACTCTAAATCAACTTCTGTTGTCTTTTTGGGGGACTTGAGCTTGCCAGATTCTAACTGTGAATACCACACAACTGGTACAAACAGGTCCAAAAGATTCCTAAAACACCTGGACTCAAATATATACTTAGTAGGTTTGCTGATGACACTAAATTGGGAGAACCTGTTGACTCACTTGAAGGCATCTGTGCCCTGCAAAAAGACCCATACAGATCAGAAGACTGAGCAATCACTCAGGCCATGAAGTTTCACAAGAGCACTGCACCTGGGATGGAACAACCTTGGATGTACATCCAGAATGGGAAAACACTGCTGGAGAGCACCACTGCAGGAAGAGACCTGGAGGTCCTTGTTGATGGCAAATTGACCATGAGTCAGCAGTGCCCTGGCAGCCAAAAGGGCCAACCCTGTCCTGGGGGACATGAGGCCCAGCATCTTCAGCCGGGCAAAGGAGGGGATTGTCCTGCTCTGCTCTGCACTGGGGCAGCCTCACCTTGAATGTTGTGTGCAGCTTTGGGTGGCACAATGGAAGGATATAAAGCTATTACAGAGTATGCAAAAGAGGGCAAGAAAAAGCATGAAGGGCCTTGAGAGGAAGTTGCATGAGGAGTCTGAGGTCCTTTGATTTGTTCAGCCTAGAGGAGAAGAGACTGTGGCAAGACCTCATTGTGGTGTTCAGCTTCTTCCTGAGGCAAAGCAGAACAACAGGCGTTGATCTCTTCTCTGTGGTAACGAGTAACAGGACCCAAGGGAATGATATGAAGATGTATCAAGGAGGTTTAGGTTGTATATCAAGAAAAGGTTTACCACAGAGAGGGTGGTCGGGCACTGGAAGTGACCACAGGGAAGTGGTCACAGCACCAAGCCTGACAGGGTTTGAGAAACCTTTAGACAATTCTATCGGGTACATGGATACAACTCCTTGGGTTGTTCTGTGCTGGACCAGCAGTTGGACTTTAATGATCTTTATGGGTCTCTTGCAATGCATTATATTCTATGATAATTCTATGATTCTAAGTCATATCTACAGTTAGGAATTTGCTGGCATAGGTCTACTTTTTTGCCATCTAATGCCAAGCTTATAAAACCAGCAGTCCTGTACTGAAATTACTGCATGAGTAATTAATCAAACAAATTTACAGGGTCATAGATGACAAATACTCAACCAATGACATGGTCATATTCAATTCTGAATAATTATCCTATGTCATAACTATACCTTGCATATCTTCAGCTACAGGCTCTATGGAACCAAGCTAGGAACTAAATTTCTGATGTTAAGAACTGCTTAAAGATTGCTTATTGACTTTTACCATCTCCCCCTAATTTTTGCCAGTTGGCAAGTGGCTTAAGCTTTTCAACAAGTACTAGCTGCCAATTGTTTTCTCTTGCAAGCCAGCGGGTAACCATTGCACAGCAACAACATTCTGTTAATGTAATCTGCATGAAATAGCCTTTAATTCCTAGGCAGGTGCATTCTGTGCTAAATATACCTTTTAAAAAGTTTAAAGGTAGAGCCCACTTTTTGAGAGTATACTGCAGTACTCAGTAATTCATCTTTAAAAATCATAATTAGCTTGTGGGATCGAAAAATGAATGAAGGACACCATTTTTCAATCAAGAACAAATCATGAAAATAATTTTCATAGTCTCTGATATTCACAGTATAGTGGACTCTAGAAGAGCTCTACATAGAGAATTTAAGCAACAAATAGGGTTTTGTTCTTTTTCCTCCAGAAAAAAATGTCTTTCATCATGTTCCACCTCTGGCACATAGAGTTTCAGCAGCAGTCAGAAACTGTTGATGATGATGTGAGAATATAATTGGAAAAAAAAAGGAAAAGAAAAGATGATCTATGTGATATGCTTTCATAGTACTGGGATAAAGCCAAAATAGAGAAAAAAAAATGACAGAGAGACATGAAAAATGAAAATAATAATAAACAAAAACAAAAAAAAAAACAAACAAAAAAAAACCAACAACAAAAAACAAACAAACAAACAAAAAAACCCAACAAAAAAACAACAACAAAAAAAAACAAACCCAAAAACAAACAGAAGTGCACTTTGCAACATTTAGCAAGCTACCTGGCAAGTACAGCTACTTGGCAAGTTCAAATTAAATTTCAGAGACTGTAAAGCCATGAATAAGAGATTATCCTCTTCCAGTTAGACTCCTTTTTGAAGACCATTACAAAATGGTATAATTATTCCACAAATAACTACAAAATCTCCTTTTTCAGTGCAATCAATTGAATGTCTTTCAGAAGAATCACAATCACTTTAAAATTATTACATAGTGAATGGGCTTGGATACTGTAATGAAATTTGTAGCAATATAGAAATCCATCAATGATATTTATAACTTTCAGATTAATAAAATTTACTGCATAAAATATATAGGTTAATTTACTGCAGGGTGAAAAATAGATAACTGCCACAGAATCACCCAGGACCTTATTAACATTTCAGCCAGAAAGATTTCTTTGTGACATCCCAGGAAGTTTAAGAGGAGTAATGAGGAAATAAGAGATTATAATGAAAGTTAGCCTATCACATATGTAGTTGGATCTGAAAAAAAGACAGCATCTTTAATCTTGAATTGCCTTGGATTATGTTGTACACATTGCCTCTAATATTTTTTGCATCTGTGTCTAAGGATTCCTATATGCTCACATAGGTTTTACAGATATTCCCACGATTTTCTCAATCTACTACTAACATTAAAATTTTGGAAAATTTTAGAAATTTTTAGAAGGATTGTAATTGTCCAAGATTTGAAATTATTTGAGCCATTGGGGGAGGGAGGGAGAGAAAAAAAAGAAAACTTTAAAGAGGAAGAAACCATTTTAGGTGAGCAGCAAAATACAGACTATGATGTGAATACATACGTAAGCACTGAGGTACTTCACCACTCCATGTTCCATTCCCAACACAAGTCAAAACAGCAGGAAAAGAGAGTTCATATCCTGGAGAGCAGACATAGCTAATGCTGAATCCCCAGTCCAAGTTTGTTCCTTCCAACCTTCCATTAGAGATCTGCGGAGGAGTTGGGCAGGTAACAGCTGCAATAATATTCAAAGTAATTAGGCCCAGCTGCTGTAAATATCCCAGATGTACACAATTACTAGAAGAACCATATGGGCTAATTTCACCTTTTTTTAGAGGACAATACAGTCAGGGCATGCTGTCTCACTGTATTCTTGCCACATTTCCTGAAGTTAGTATGTCTGGTTTCCTTCCTTTAGGAGGCAGTGGATGATTGATGAAGTGTCTTAAATAAACCAGGTTGCTGGATCAAACCAAATAGGAAGACTACCTAAAAATCAGTATGGAAACTATGATGCGTATGAAATTAAGATATGTCTGGTAAGCTATCAAAGTTTTTTTTTTTGGTCTGTTAAGTAGACTACAACCATATTTTATAGTGTGGCAATAATAAAATATTTTCTTCCCTTTGACCAGCTTAGGCATTTGCTAGATGTAATGCATAGGGAAATTCCAGGACAGTGGTTCCAAAATATTACTTGAAAGCCTGTTTCTAAGTAGCATAGTTTGGTTACTATTTGCTTTGTGAGCAGTCCATCACCAAAAAGCATCTAGTTGCTAGCAAGAGGGAGAAAATGTAAGGATTTGCAATTCCTTGAAACTGTTAGTATTGCTACCTCTAAGAAGGTGAATAAGAAGTATTTCAGTATATTTTCTAATTGCTAGGCCTTCTAGGAAAAAATAGAAACATCTTCTATTCAGTTCTCTTCAGGCAAGAGGACTGAAAACAGGTATGGGAAGGCAGTAGAAATAAAGAGGTACAACTGTTGTGATGAAGATAGAAGTGTTATTCACTGGATAGAGGTGTAGTAACAGAAAATTGCTAATAGAAAGTTTAAGGCAAAAAGGTATTAAAGAAATTAAAGAAAACCTGAACCTGAAAAAAGAAAAAGGATGATATTTATACCAAGCTGATAAAATGAATGAGATAGACAAAAAAGTAAACTGTGCTAGCAAAAGAGAAAGCAAGCAAATAAACGAATACAATTTAATCTGTTAAAGCCAGTTGGGATAAATGAGAAGATATGGTGATTCAAAATCAAGCAGAGAACACACAGGTCACAAAAATGGAGGAAGTTAAATGCCGTACCATAAGCTTTAACTAATATTTAGAACAGCTGTCATCTTGCAGGCTTAAAAGAATTCAGACGCACTAGGTGATGTCTTCGAATGCAACCTGCAGAGGATTCACTATGTGCCATTTCTCCATTCTTATTATTTTCTTCAGTGAGAGAATCTCAGTTATGCAGACAATAAAGATACTTTAAAGCATCATTCATGGCTGTTTGAAATCACCATTATTAAATAATCCTTTGCCAGTCAGTAAACCAAATCTAGATTTTGGGGCCTTGGTTTTGTTCAAGAAAAGGACATGATAGCTTTTGCCACACTTCAATGATGTTTTAATAAAAGTAATTCAAAATAAGTGCTCTAAGCACCAGAATTCTGTCTTCATTCTCCAAGAGCCTCACAAATAGTCCTATTAAAAGGGTCTGTATATTTTAACTTCTGAGCTGACTAAAAAAGGAGGAAATACTGGTGAATAACTGGGAAAGAGAGAAGTAGAAGAAAATAGATGTAACATCAGAATTTTAGGATGAGAAAGCAAAACAAAACAACACCCAGCAACAAGCCAGAATGCTCCTCCATTTTGATCAGAGAGTTAGGCATAAATATGTACCACAACATTCTCAGTTTAAGAACTACGAGTATATTACAAATGCAATTCTGCAAAAAAGACAATGCTAGAATATTTGAATATTTAGTTGCAGATGAACATGCATCCTTTTCCAATTTGGCATAGCAAAGCAGTATTTATATCTTCCCTTTCAATGGCACAGTGACAGTTATTCATGTGCTATCTGCCCGGTTCATTTTCCAATTATTTTAACTAAATAGTGCCAAAGAACCCTGGCACTTCAATCTGACTGTAAAAACAAATTGTTATATATTTTACATTACTTCATAGTATATATTATTTTACTAACACTATTAAATTGTCTGTTGTACTGACACAAACTAATGTAAAGTAGAATAAAATTCTGAGAACACTAGAGATTCTTTATAGGATTATTAATTAGCATTTATAAAAGCCTTAAATATGTATGACCCAAACCCAGAAAGACTCAAAAACTCAAAGTTAGAACTGACAGTAAAATTCTTTCTTTGTATGATTCTGCTTGAATCAAACCAGAGTTAGATCTCCTGGTCCCAGTTAGGTGTCCTGCAGACCATAAGAATTTGAGGTTGAGATATTTTATCATAAATACTTGTTCTGTCTTATGATCTTCTAGCTGTTGACTTACAGCCACTCTTGGAGACAATATGACCACTATGTCCATTCTTCAGTTCTAAAAATATTTTTTTAACTGAAACTGAGGCTAAGGGCACAATGCAAATAAGGAAAAAAGTGAAATGTCAAGAGGATTTCAACACTTGACATCCTTAAGAATGTGTCAGAAAAATAACTTAAAAACTGACATTGTCAAAGGTGAATCAGAATTAAACTGGGCTTGGTAAGCTATTGGGGGAATGTTCAGCAAGAAAAGTAATTGCAAATATGGTGGAGATTTGAAATGAATTTGATCTTGTTTGACAAATGAATTCATGGGAGGAAAATCAGTGCTGGTGTGTTACTTTGCTTTCTTAAAATGAAACAGCAGGAAGATGGATAAGAAAAAAGTAAGTACAATGGTAGCTAAGTTTTGAAAGAATAGAGATCAGACATACATAGTGTGAACCCAAGAAAAAAACACCAAATGGTAATGGTGTCTTCTACATATGTAGTATCAGGAAGGGAGAAAAATTACTCTAGAGAGAAGTTGTTTTAGGGTTTAGCAAGTGAGTTTCTCAGAGAAAATATTTTTTATGAGACAGTTTGTCTTTCAGTTATGTTCGGATTTTTTGCTGTTAAAATTTTAACAGGGTACATTAAAAAACCCCAAACCCAACAGCAACAACAAAAACCCCTTAAAAATCAGGTATGCAATTTGAAGGACAGGAAGAAGGAATATCTTAAAATTAATCCATTTCATTTCCACAGTAAAGGAAACAGCATGAAGCAGAAAAATTTTAATTGGGAAATTTGCAAGAACAATTTAGTCTTTTTGTAGCAAGGTGATGCTTGCAGGTGCCCATCTAATAAAGGAGGGATCTGGAAAAAATCTTAGTATTTAAGACAGAACAATTCAGACGAATTTGCTTTTAACAAAGGTCACTTTGTATATATTTAGATCATGTTTGAGTGTTCTGTTTGTAAAAGAAGGGACATATATATGGTCACTTTCTTACGACATGCTAACTGCAATTAACAAATCTAAGCCATTGTTTACTATTGGCTCATTCAGTTCAGCAGCAAAGTAATAAAGTATTCTACAGAACTATAAAAAACTGTTCAATATACTGTGCTTGTAGGACTATAAAAGGAAAAAGTAGCAAAAGATGAAGTCATTGTTTCTGAAACCAATTCAATGTATTCATACTAAAAGTAAATTTTGATTTCTGTGGAAATGCACAATAAAGTAACAATTTACAATAAAGAGTGCAGGTAAATATCATAGAAGAAATAGCTGACAAGCAAAATAAATGTTGTACCTTTGCATGTTGGTATTACTCCACTCCACGTGCCATTGCTTGTACAAGTGCGAATTAAGGAGCTGTTTGCTTCCATTGTATAGCCAGGTTGGCACATATAAGTAACGTTTTGTCCAACAACATAATCATCACCATATCTCATGCCATTGGCTGGGACTCCTGGATCTCCACAACTGATAACTGCAAGTAAATAGTTAAGGAACACTTTTTAAAATCTAAGTGAGATTTAGGTATATGTGAGGGAAAAAACATGACAGAACATCGACTGGGGAAAAAAAAGGAGAAGGAAAAAATATTATAAACCTTATCTCCACCAAGAGAAGGTAAATATATGCCATCCTAATTAGCTGCCAAACATATGTGAAGCTATATAAAATAGTTGTATTTGGAGGATATAAATACTTTCATTCAACAGGAGTAGTAAAGGGCTGTACAATTTTGATTGACAAAATTTCAAGATTACAAAATGAAAAAAAAAAAAAAAGGTCAAGAAATAATCCATATGCCACTACCATCTTTTGATATGCTAAAGTTTTCTTATCAATTCAGATTCATTATTAAAAAAGTAGATGGCTATTACTTACTTTACTTTTCTATGGTATTCTGAAAGGAAATGAAATCTGAAAATTTAAAATATATGTTTGCCAAGCCTCCCAATTTATAAATGCTCACATAGTTGCTATGTATATAAACAGGTGAGAATATTCAGGTGACCCCCCAAACATGATCTATGGCTTACGTAAAAACTAGGTCTATAGTACTTTATTGTGTGGGACTGGTTGTAAAACCTTTTATGGTTTCTCATGTCAGGAGATAATTTAATTTCCTAATGAAATATAATACTCATAAGGAGTTAACAAAAAGTTTTATATCATTGTAATCTGAGAATAATGTTAAAAACAGGTAAATTTCCCTCAGATCAGGTCAACTGGATATATCAATTCCTGGAACAGTTTTTAGAGTAAAGAAATCTAGAGAACACTAGTGGCAATGCTAAAAAGTGGTTGTTTTCAGGAAAAAAAAATAAAAGGAAAAATTTAGTTCATATAAAATAGAGCATCCCATGTGTTCTATGGTTTATTGTATGGTAAACTTGAAAATCACCCTACAGCATTGCTATTTCTTCAGGAAAAGTGTGAGAAGCAGTTTCCTGGGCAGAGTACACGTCCTGTCTACTTCTAACTCAATGCCAAAGCATGGCTAATGTGAATGTCACCGTTTCTGGATCCGGAACTCCAAAACCACAAAAATCTGTGACTACATATTTGTAGTGTTGCTCCCTTGAGCTAATAACTCAGGATCTGAGAATCCAAGATACATATGGTATACCTTCTCTACAGTTTACCATGGTCTGAGTGAGCAGATACTAAATACACAGCATATATCAGATTTTAAAGTGTCCCATGTAATCACTGTATTGATACAGAGGAGACTAGAAAACATACCACAAGAGTTAACTGGGTTACTGTAAAGGTAGCAAATGTACTGATAAAGAAAACAGGTAGCTAATGTACTGATAAAGAAAACTGGAGATCGGTCTATTTTAGTTTACCTAGTAACACAGTAATTTAAAATTAATTAAAAACTAAAAAGCCATAGATTTTTCTTGGTCATATTTCAAATATGGTCATATTTCGAACATAGAACTGGGAAAGACGGAACTGTTTCTCTTGTCTTACACAAATATTTTAAAATACTCTGAAACTTTATTTATTTGAAATACTCTATTACCATCCTTAATGTGTAAATTTTACTAAAATAATCTGCAATATTTTTACAGATATATTATTGTTTTGACTGAATTAAAATATAAAGCTAATGCCCTCATCCTTTTTTCCTCTAATCTTTGTTTCATTTCAGTTGGACCACCTTCACTCAAATCACTATTTTAGGCAAAACCATTTTAAATTGTTGCAGTGCTGCTGACCAGAGGAGCATTTCCTGTTGACAAGACAGTGAATCCCAATGGAGTGAACCCAGGGAGCCCCAGGCCTGTGCCACACAGCCAGGGTGGCCTTCAGTGACCTGGGCTGTGTCACACAGCCAGAGTGGCCTTTAAACCTGGGCTTTGCCACGCAGATCTCTTGCCTGGGCACAGCCTCCAGCAGCTCATGGCAACAGAGGTGTTGCAGGCAGCCCCTACTCAGTGCTTGCACCTTGCTGACTGCACAGCCTTGCTTTTTATTTAGCAAGAAGCTCTCATGAAAACATTTTTTTCTATTTGACTGCCAAAATGGTAGTGTTGTTTCTCTCCAAGAAAATCTTATAATAGCTTGCTAAGCTCTAGATCTGCATGATGCTGCACATGGGTCAGTCCTGTTTCATGGTACACTGCCCAGGACTCCCAGCCTGTAAAGGACCATAAAACTATCTACACTATTCTCTTCTTACAGAGTCAGCTCTAAACACCAGCACTTTCAATGAAGAAAGAAGGAGCTGTATCAAGTATGGACTGGATGTAAATTTTGATAACACCTTGACTACACAAAAGTGGTATATCCTGAATCTCCCTCTCTTTGTTATGATACTTTCTCTGTCAACATATTTCAAGTTAAAATCTCATGTTTCTGCCTGAGTATATGTGTCTTGAGAAGACTGTTTTGGCATGTATTTCTGTAAAATGTTATTCTAAAACACAAGAAAAAAATAAAGATGCAGCTGACATCACAAAACACCTTTATCTTTGGTACAATTAACCAGGTTCTCATTCTAATTTGTAAAATAATAAATAAACAAAAACACTGTGCCCTTTCTCAGGCTTTATGACTGCAAAAATCCATTAAAGATGGATTTAAAACCACAAGAAGTTTTATCATCTAGCTTTTGGCTTCTATTTGGGCTGCTGTAAGTGTGTTCAAATTTTAAAAAACAGTTTGCTATACCTCTGATGAGGATATGTTTCTTCAAAATGACAGGCAGCCGCATGCATCACATAAATGTAAAATTTTCATAATTGCTACTAAAAGATGAACTAGAACATGTAATAAAGAAGGAACAGATGGGCTTGAAAATAAAGTGTTGCAAAATGCTCATTATGAATGTTAGAGAAGCTGGAATAGCTTCTGTTAGTTGGGTAGCCAAAGGAGTTTTAAGGTTAACAAAGAGGCCAATCAGAAGATGATATGTCAAAATGGGAAAACAGTTTTGACCTTGGCATCACTACGAGAAGAATACTCAAGCGTTCATTACACGGTTTTTATTTTCTACTCTCTGGAAGAACAGAGTATTATACTGCTAGTTTTTCAAGAATAAATAAAGCAATTAAAATGAAAATATCTGGATATGTTATATCACAAAATATAAACAAGATTGAATATATATACTAGTAAAGAATTAGTCAGATCATGCAGCCATACAACTCCCTTAAAGTGAAACAGCAGTCTATACATTTTACTACACTCTGCCTTTAAAAAACATATTCTTCACATTTGCATAGCATTATATTTTTTAAAATATTTAGCATACAAAATTATGTAAGATGTAGTGCAAGAAAAAGCTGAAAATTTATTGGCATAAGACTTCTATATTTACCTTTATTTACTACTTTCAGAGGAGAGGAAAAACAAAGACTATTAATTAGAAATGTGTCTTACTTGTGCAGTTTGGCAAGGATCCAGACCATGTTCCATTGGCAGTGCACTGTCTTACAGATGACCCAGAAAGGATGTATCCTTCCATGCATGAATAAATTACTGAATTAGAGAATGTAGTTCCATCAATACGAAGCACTTTTCCATTAGCAGTTGTTCCTGGATTACCACACTGCACAGCTATAAAAGAAAATGTAAATATTTTCATAACGTAGAAAAGACAATTTCTGAAATACAAAAAATTGAAGCAGGAACAATCCTTCTGCCACCAGTGTTATTTGGTAGAAACCCATTCTGTAGTTCTTAAAAATGTAAGTTTCACCACCTACTGATAAGGCAAATCGTACAGTAAAAAACTGTGTGCATGAATTACTATTGTTTCCCCTTTGGTTTGTAGGGAAACAAAACCTATAAATTTAGCTTTATAATCTGCATTAGTGAAAAGCTAGTTTACCTGCAAAACCAAACTTGAAACGAGAAAATACCCAATCAACAATTATAATTGTAGATTTAATTTGAATCATGCATTTCCAGAATCACTGAAACATTCTTCCTCATTCTGTTCATTGAATGGAGTCAACTACTACTTTACAAGCAGATGGAACCCTGATGTTTCCCAGTTCTTTAATGTTCAGCTTGGGAATTTGAATGTGCCCTTATTATGTGATTACACACACACACACACATATATATATAAATATATATATATAATTTATATGACCTAAACTAAAAAAATATACCCACACCTACCTATATCTGTGAACTATATTTATTTTTCAAGAAAGAAATATCATCAAAACTACCTTTAAATGTATAAGACCTGATTTATTTCTGTAATAGAAAAGATCAAAGAAAAATAGCGGATAGTACAGTTGGGCAAAGCATATCGCTTTTGATAACAGCATGAAAACATATATATATATATATACACATACACACGCATATATACTATTTTTTAATGCAATGTAAAGTTGACAATAATTCAGCGGAAAGGATATTACAAAACCAGTTTATGAAACCAGTTTTTAAAATCAAATTACTCTTTCATACAGATAACACAGTCAACTGCAATAAAGTAGAAAATAAGAGTACATGTTCTCTAATTATTTCCTTCTCAAGACATTTTGTTTTGCAAAAGAATCTGTAGGGAATTATTTCTTGTTCTGAAGAAAGGTAATTTAAGCAATAAATGATTCTTCAGACATATCCTGTTGTCTACCTTGAAATTTCCAGGATTATTTTTTACAAATAAACTTGTTTCAGCTTTTTTTTGCCTATTGAAAAATAATAATTTAAACAGTATAATTAAATAAAATTTTAGGTCAACCATTTATACATATACGTATAAATCTAAAGAAATCCTGACACTGATATTTTACTTAAGCTGGGGTCTTTTGTCTTGTCTGAAATTCAGGTGCATAATGGTTGTGATTAAAGGTCACGTTATGCTGAGATTTTTAAGTGAAACAATATTCATTAAAAAATTCATTTCTAGAGGCTTATCTATCTTTTTTTCCCCTCAAAGCCTGTAAACATGCAGTTTCATGGGTGACAGGAACTGGTTTCAAATTTGTCACTTGATGCCAAGCCACTGCTATAGTGCAAAAAATTTTCGAAAAAATTGTCAGTCCAAAATAACTGCATCACATTTATAACACGAAGTTGGCAATGCAAAATTGGTTTTGTGATCAACAGTATTGAAAAATAAAAAAAAAGAAAAAAATGGAGTGGATCTTTGGTTTACCTTTGCATTCAGGTTGTCTTCCTGTCCAGCTTCCATTTGCCAAACATGTTCTTTCTTCTGAGCCGTGGAGGACATATCCAATATCACAGCTGAAATGTATCGTGCTTTTAATTTTAAAATTGTTTTCTTCTCTAGACCCATGGCCTGGGATACCTGGATCACCACAAGAACCAGCAGTATCACCTAAATTTTAGAGAACAAAGATTAGAATTAGTGTGAAGTGTTATTATGATTCTGCATTTATAATGCATGTGTCTGTGTATTTATAAATAAGTTTATATATATATATCCATATAATCTTTTTTAATCCCCATATATATCAGTGGGTGTGAGTATCTATAACTGCAAAATTACTCAATCCTAAGTACTTATTTTTTGTACTTTTTTTATAGGAATACAGAAAAAGAATTGTAATTTTCTCAAATTCCCCTAATATCATGCTAAAATTTTAATAACAGTATTATCAAATAAATTAAGAGGGAAAGAATACAAGCACAAAACCTTGGTAATTTTTCATTTTAAAATAAGGAATTCTGAGGAAAACCAAGGTCCTGATTGCAAAGACAATTTTCTTGTTTGTGTATAAGTAGTGTTCATAAAATATTTCTGAGTTTTATGACATCACTAGAGTTGGAAGAGTTTTACCATCGAATGAAAGTTCTAGTCAACAATGTTATGTGTACTAGATATGAAGCATTTTCCTGAATTCTAGAAATATTGAAACATCATTTCAAAACTGCCTGATAACTAAAATCTCCCTTTGATATTTCAGAAAATGTTTCAGAAAATTCTAGGACAGAGGGTTAATGGTAAATATGTTTATATTTACATAAGAATAAATAATATTAAATGCTATCTGATGTATATAAATGTTAGAATAATCAACACAGTAATAAAAATAACAATAAAAAGTAAGAATAATATCTGAGATTATACATATAAATCTTCAACTATGGTAAGAACTTTCAGGAAGTTCCAAGTAACACACTATATGAGCAGCAGCTCATTTGTTTCAATCGTTTAATATTTCCGTAGGATCACCTACTTATTTTTTTAGAGAACTTTAAGATAGGTTTCTATGTAAAAAGAGATGAAGGTATATTATATTACTGAGTTTTAATACTGAAGAGTTGAATTCTAGAATTCTAGCTCCATTGGTCAGGTTTTTCCCCATAGCCCATTTTTTTTCTAACAACTTGCAAATAAAATGAGAGTTTTCTAGACCAAAAATACATCAAACATTGACATTTTTGAGAGAATATCTGCATTACTTTGTAGTAAGTTACACTATTTTGAATAAAGATGAAATATTTCAAGAATCAAGTAGAAAGAATTAATCCTACTATGTAAATAATCTGTTATACAGAATAGCCATCCTTTTCTGGGGTTTGTCTAAGCTCAAATAGAAGTAATAAGAGCTACTTTTTTCCAGAGAAATAGTAAACAAATAATAGTAAACAAATAATAGTGAACAAATTTGCAAAATCTAAATATGCAAAAGACCAAAAGTGACAAAGTCACTACAGAGGGGTTCTATGGAGAGTTAGGACCCTGTAGTCTTATCTGCAGAGAAAAACAAGTGTGCTGCCTTAGTTGACACTGTATACGTCTAAGAAAATGCTGTTGAGAGTAAAGGGTTGGACACAACTCTTTACTGACTAATGTACAGAACTGAATAGTGAAGGGAGAAGAGTAGAACTCACTTTGCTTTCAAAACTATGGTGCATGAGCAAATACTTGGCTTAGTCCATTATGCATGGTACTATGTATTTAACTGATTTCAGAAATAACAAATATACTGAAGTAAGTAAAAGGGCTAGCTGCCTGGTTAAAAATCACAGACTGAGAAGGTAGGCTGCTCTCTGTTTACCCATTTCATTATGTGACACAGATCAGAAAAGCAGATTGCTAGCCCTGTTTAAAAAGAAATTGCAAATAGTTCCAAATTATGGCAAAAAAAAATCTATACGTTTTCAAAATAATTTATCTCCAAGGTACTTAGGTGACTTAACAACTCCATAGTTTGAAAAAAATTGCTTCATATTTTCTGAATAATTGAAAAAAAAAAATCCTAGATCAAGAGTGTTTTTTGTTGTTTTGGGAATCTGTATTTTACATTTTCTAGTAGTATTTAGTTAGACTATGACAAAATTGGAATTGGAAAGTATATTATTCTATACTTGTAAATTCTCCATAATAACAGCTAAGTTTTTGGCAGGTTACTTAATGTTATGCCTTAAAGAATTTTATGTTGAAAAAATGAAAATAGTTTATTTGCTGTGCCAAAAATAAATCACATATTCATCTTCTAAGTGAAATCATGTTCTTTTCTAATGCCTAATTATTACTGTGGATTGTTAGACTTTTTATTTTAGGAAGGTTCTTTTGATTGAAGGTTACAGCAATAATTTTTCTAAATGACTAATTATATCAGATATGATGGAATCAAAGAATCACAAAATAAGCTGAGCTGGAAGTGACCCACAAGGATCATCGAGTTCAGCTTCCAGCCCTGCACAGCACCATCCCCAAGAGTCACACCAGGTGCCCAAGAGCATAGTCCAAACTATTCTTGAGCTCTGTCAGGCTGGTGCTGTGACCACTTCCCTGGGTATCTGTCCCAGTGCCCAGCCACCCTCTGGGTGAAGAACCTTTTTCTAATATCCAACCTAAACCTCCCTTTACACAGCTTCAGGCCATTCCCTCAGGTCCTGTCACCACAGAGATCAGTGTGTGCCCCTCCTCTTCCCCTCATGAGGAAGTTGTAGGCTGTGATGAAGTCTAAGAAAACTTGTTTTTACTACTTCATGCAGACTCAACTAAATTATTTTTACAGTTAGTAATGAGCCATCCTTCAGGCACACGTATAACAAAATCTCAGTTGACATTTAGTCTTGATGAAATGAAGGATATTTAGACTCTTTAGAGCCCTTGTTGCACATGTGAGGAATTCTACATTGCAAAAAATTTCTGACTCCATCTGATATGCGTATGATGATTGAAAACTATTTCTGAATGCCAGTATCTATCAATGGGACATGACAATTCCTTCTAGCTCAATGTCATGTGACAAGAAACTGTCATAAGGATGATACAAAATTTAGTTACCTTACGTTCATTGATCTAGCATTTTTTTAAAATTCTTTTTCACATACTAAAAGGACAAGCATGCTGCATATTTTCTCAGTTAAATATTCTATATTATATATTATGAATAATAGCAACAAACATGGAAATTTTAAAGCTTTAGTATGCATTAAAATGAAGAAATCAATTTAAAGGCTAATCATGAAAGTTGTTAATTTTACGTATTTTAGATGCAAAATATAGAAATTCTGTGTCATGAACTGAAAATTATTTTATAATGAGAAAGCATTTCAGATAAAAGCTTTGAACACAAAATCTCAAAATTTTACTAAGAATTATAGTTTGGTACAGTACAGTTAAAGAAAATAAGTTTGTATTCTATACAATTTGATTTATTATGATTAACATTTAAATGTTCCCATGTCAAGGAATTTTTTTATTCATGTATTAAAAAAAGTTAATTAGATATGGTTAGAGTTTCCTATGTGTAAGTAGAAAAACAATAATTACAAAAAAAAATTTCTTGCACCTCACTCATAATATCCCAAGATACTTCAACACTTGTTTAATTTAATAGGAGAAATACTAGAGAATAGTCCCATTTCCAGTAAGGCTGCTTTGATATTTTTATGTGCATTTTTGACAGATTATAAGAACTTGATCCTTGCTCTAGTTATGGCAAATTTCCTTATACTTTATTAATAGAAAGTTTAAGGTGTACATTTTTCTAGGTTTTGTCACATTCTAGGCTCCTGAGAATTTGCAGAAGATTCAGATACTGAAAAATTCTTCCAACACTTCAGAAATTAATGCAATACGTTGAAGCAATACTTTAACCAAGAAACTCTATTTCAATATTTCTTATTAATTTTCAACTATTTCTGTGCCATGGGCTGTAAAATTTCGTATTCTGAAACTGCAGCTGAGAATCAGTTTATAACTAAATACACTGAAGAGATGAGGGCAGGAGAAAAAAAAAACAACAAAAAAGGTTTTGAATGTGTGAGACCTCCACCTGGACTACTGTATCCATTTCCGAGGTTTCCAATACAACAGGAACAAAGACCTGAAAGAGCAGGTCCAGAGTAAGTTCATAAATATGATCAGAGGGCTGGAACATCTCTGCTGTGTAAAAAGGCTGAGAGAATTTGGGCTGTTCAACCTGAAAAAAGGAAGGCTTTTGGAAGACCTTATTGTGGCCTTTCAATACACAAATATAGAAGAAAGGCAAAGAGTGGCTTTTTATCAAGGTCTGCAGTGACAGGAGAAGAGGGGACAATTTTAAACTGAAAGAGGCTAAATTTAAATTGGGCATAAAGCAGATATTTCTTACGAAGTGTGCAGTGAGTCACTGGAACAGGCTGCCCAGAGAGCTTGTGGATGCAACCCCCTGGAAGGGTTCAAGGTCAGGTTGAACAGGACTGTGAGTAACCTGATCTAGTCGAATAGGTCCCTCATCATTGCAGTAAAGGAGGACTTTGGGATCCTTGGAGGTCCCTACCAGCACAAACTATTCTATGATGTTAGTGGAAGGTGTCCCTACCTGTAACTAGTGGTTGAACTAGATGATTTGTAAAGGTCCTTCTGACTTCCACCATTCTATGATTATATTATTTACTAATAGTGTAAAGAACCTTGGATTTTAAATGTGAAACTAGTATAGCATAGTCAGTTTTGTATATCAGCTGTTTTTCACTTCTAGTTTTGGATAGATCTCATCCAAGAAAAACATGTTGCTTATTTTCATCTTATTTTCCTCCATTAAACATGTCTAAGTTCTCTGAATTACATCGGTTTAAATAAGATTCAAAAGTTCTCCGATTTCTTCAATTAAATAATGAAACATAAGCAGGACAAGAAAGAACTTCAACCAGTATTTACTGAGAATTAAAACTGGTAGCCTGGTTAACCTTTAGCACAGTATTTGTTTACATAGTCTGCAATAACAAAAGGGATTTAATCAAATTCCAAATTAGTGTGTGATTTGGATTTCTGTTTCTCACTTGATCACTGCTCTTAAAGTGAATGAAACTGAAGTTGTGAAACACAATATTCCTAAACAATAAGTTTTCAGAAAACATACCTTGACTTCAGTGAGGACTAAACTATTACAAGGATTAGATGGTGTTCCCTCAAAAACTGTGTCCTGTCTTTAAATGATGTGGAGCCCACCTGGCCTTATTATACAGATGGATGTATTACGCAATCGAGTTAAATCTGGGGTGTCATCAAGCCAGTAGACATTTTGCAAGTTAAGAGAAAAAATACAAGAAAATTAACCCATCATATTTAACAGACAATTTTGCAAGATTTCACTGTGAAAATTAACACTCTTGCCAGAAATCACATTACAAATATGTTCAAAACAAATTGGTTCAATTAAGAGTCAACTGAACATGAACTTTCTTGTTCATATTAAGTGCCACCAAGGAACTCTACTTCTAACAGATTATTTTCTTGCTAATACTTTATACTTTTTAAAATTATTATTTCTATTGAGATGATAATTCCGTTTTATACATGATTTTACAGATTTTTAAATGGCCTTCTGAAAAAAAATCAAAACATATTTAAAACAACTTCAGGATATAGTCATTAATTGACATGTATTACCTGAGCAGTGGGGAAGAGATCCACTCCAGTGTCCATTTAACTGACACGTGCGGGCTGACTGCCCCAGCAGTGACCGTCTCCCTGTGCAGGTGTAATGAACAGTAGAACCAAAGGTATATTTATCTCCAGACAGGACTGCGTTAGGAGGAACTCCAGGATGTCCACAGTCAATCACTACAATGCATAATTATTGGAGATAAAAGAAGGTTATTATCACTGATCAAACAGGTTTTAGTTTTATTTTCATTTTCATAACTGAACACATAAACTTTGTGAAGGGATTAACATTTTTAAGGTTTTGGGGAAGGGGCAACATCATGGGACTAGAATGTGAAATATGCTTCTGACCAAAAGCTGTGAAAGAAATATTTGGAGATGTCAAAAAAGATATTTTAGATATATATATTGATGTTCAAAACCTTTCATTCACTAAGTTGATTTTATGGCACAAATACATGCACACACTTTGTACTCTTCAGAGAAAATCTACAGGAACACTATTTGCCAAAGTCACGGCTGTGGTAGAGCATATGTAGAATATCTCTCTTTTAATAATTCATATTAAGGAATTAATTTAAAAGTAAGCTAAATAAATCAAGTTTGGGAAATGCACAACTGAAATTCGTAAACCAAATCCACTATGTACACAAACTGAATCTTGGCCTGATGTTTGATTTCTTCTTATCTTACATCTGTCCATGGTATGTAGATTATCTTGTTCAGAGATATTTGTATTTATGAACCAAGAAATCCACAAATTAAAGCTGCAAATATCAATGTAGGAGAACCAGCTGCTATATCATACAACTGTCGTTTTTATCAAAACTTCATTGTATTAAATACTATTTTCAGCAGAACTTTTTTATTAAAGAAAAATCTAGATCAGAAGCCTGGTCAGGGTTGAGGATGTGTTCAATTCCATGGAATTTCAGATACATGCAACAGTACAGTGATTGTACTGTTACAATACAGCATAAGACCAAAATCATATGTGACAATTTGTCTTTCTTAAATTATTATTTTGGTCTTAGAGCTTTAATTGATGCATATACTGATTTGCATTTAATGACACCTTCTCCCAAAGGTCCAACTTTGGTACAGAACATTCCTGACAGAACCACAAAGGATTTAGGAATGTGTTCAGCTATTGACTGGCTTTGATCCCTACCTAGTATCACTGGCCCTGAGACCATTCTGCAGGCTTTGAAGACTTCGTATAAAATGGCCAGAATAGTCAGCTTTACATAACAAGCACTTGTTGTCAGCATGTTATTTTTTCAATCAATTGCTTCTAACTAAAATCAACTATCACTTATGGATGATTGTTGAGAATGAAGACTTAGAACATTGTCAATAAAAAGGCATGTTGGTCACACAAGCTTTAACAAAATGAGACCTTTTTTTTTTTTGTGAAGAACATTGGCAGTTTTTCAGAATATTTTATTATCTGTAGTGTTCTTGATTGATTCTCTTGCCCTATTCAGATGTCATAGAGGACAGAGTTAATTTCATACTGGTACTTTTCAGTTTCCACCTTTGGTCTTTTCTATACACACTTTTCTGCTTACATTTATGTCTAGAAGTCTTGGATCCCTAATAATTGATTTAAAAAATTATAGCACCCTGAACATTGCTCTTAATTTGATTATGCATTCTAAAAAAGTTAATTTGACATTAATGTTTTCAAGCTGGGATTTCATATGAAAAGTTGATTGAAATTTTTTTTTTCGTAGTACTAACTAATTCTTTCTTTCTATTTTAACACCTTCATTTAAAAAAAACCCTTCTCTATATCTAATCTAAATGAACTCTTAGTTTAAACCATTACTCCTTGTGCTATCAATACATGGCATTGTAAAAAGTCCCATTCCAGCAATAATTTGCAAAAAACTCCAGAAGTTATTATGAAAAGGCTCTTGAAAAGTTTTGGTAAGCTTATGATTACAAAATATCAATGTGGTATCACTTAGGTAGAATTCATTGACCACCTCTATAAAAATGACACAAATAACTCAGAAGATGCTGTTTCAAAAGTACATTTATCACTTTTACTCCAAAAGCTTTACTTGTCCATAAATTTTTAGCAATAATAAGAAAAAAAGTTTACTTTTTCTGATTTTTTGAGAAGTAATAGTAGAAGTAGTCAAGCCTCCTGAGAACAAATAGCTACAGTGGTGCAAATATCAGTCCATGATTCCTTTATAAGGAACCTTTAGCCTGTTTCCCCTTTAATCCCTAGAAAAAAAGCCTTTCTCAGTGAAAAATGTTGATCCTAAACTAAACCCTTTTCACAGACTAATAAAGAACCAGGTAAATCAACTGTCCTAGCCAATTAAATATCTAAGAAACATCTCTGGCTACATCTGCACCACAGTTAGAAAGTTGTTCATGACAAATCAGAATAAAATAACCAACTTGTGTTGATCTGCTTGCCTTAGTGAATAGGTTGTGTATGAGTATGATGTTCTCTACATCTCATACATCTCTACATCTCTCACTGTTAGGTTCATCTATCAGTGTGGTATACTGAGGACACTGTCCAGACAACACCTTAGGTGTTCCACATGCTATTACTGGTGACGTCAACAAACAGGTTTTGACCTTGTACCCCTGCTATCAGGGATTATTATGCTGGAGCATTCAGAGATGTTTGTTTGACTATTGCATTTCATAAGTATTCTGTGCTATTTGCTATATACAAGAACAATACAGCTGCTACTTCAGCAGCTGAGACCCTCCATCAGTACTGCACACACACAAATGTATATAAATATGATTATTGTAATTGCTGTCATGAGACTGATTAAAATGTTGTGGAAAATAATACCTTGCCTAGTCCATATTCTTTGTAGAAGCAAACTCATTATCTACTTACTAATGCATTCAGGTAGAGGTTTGTCCCAGTGGCCATTTGGTTGACAAATTAAAACTGAAGAGCCAAATAAAAAATATCCAGGATTGCAGTCATAAAATACCACTGTGCCATACGTGAAATTTCCATGTTCGATTTTACTTTCTCTTATAGAATTTGCAGGAATTCCAGGATCAGAACAATTGACCACTAAAAGGAAAAACAGCACAGAATTGAGAGCTAATACAGTGTCCTAAAATGGTCCCCTATTCTTTGTATAAGAAACACCCAATGTGTTGCTATCCTGGTTTTATATACCCTAACTTTTTTATATAATGGTAGTGAATTAGAAAGAAGAACTGAAACGACGAGACACTAAAGCCAGAAGATGTTAAACCCAGAGCAAATAAAAGGAAATGCTTCTTTACAGTGTGATGATACCATAAAATTATTGGCCACTAAAAGTTACTGAACATACCAATAAAATGAATTTATATTCCTGCCTTGACATACACTGTTGTCCACAAATAGAAACATATTTTGTGGCTAGATGTGACTTTGGTCTAACACACACATAAATGCAAACATACTTACGTTCCTATACCAACATTTTGATAATGAATCACATTTAAGACAGATGTTTTGAGCTAAAGGGTACAAGGTCAGTTAGATAAGACTCTGGTGAATCAGAGAAAAAGAACATATCCCAACAAGCAGGTAGGAGCTTTTAAAAATAAAATTAACCAGTGGTTAAGAATACTGATGAATTTTTTGAGGCATTTTAATTTTAAAATTTATATATCTGAAAATTTCTGAATATGGATTTCCCCCCTTTTTTGTGTGTCTTACAGCTGTGAGTTCTTTTTTTAGGGGTCATGGAAACACATCATCACTTATTCAAAGTTACTCTAGAAAACCAAAGATCCCATAAAAAATAACTATCCTTATAATCAATTGCATGTTTATATAAATGCACTTGCATACACCTGTGTGTAAATCTATATACCTGCATGTGTATTCGGGTGGAATTTCCTATGCATCAATTCCCACTCATTGCCTCTCATCCTTTTACTTGGCAACACCATGAAGAGCCTTGCTCCATCCTCTTCAGTTACTCAAGTCCTCCCCTCTCAGTCACCTCTTCTCAAGACTGAACAGGGCCAGCTCCCTCAGCCTGTCCTTGTAAGAGAGATGTTCCAGTCCCCTAACCACCTTTGTAGCCCTCCACTGGACACACTCCAGGTTCTCCAGATGTTCCTCACTAGGGCTGAGTAGAGGGGCAGGATCACCTCTCTCGACCTGCTGGCAATGTTCTTCCTAATGCACCCCAGGACACCACTGGCCTTCATGGCCACACAAGGCTCAGGGACAGTTTGTTGTCCTCCAGGACACCCAGGTCCTTCTCTGCTTTACAGCAGGTCACCCCCAGCCTATACTGGTGCATGGTGTTACTGGGGTTACTCTTCCTCAGGTGCAGAACTCTCCATTCACATTTGTTGAATTTCAGAGGTAAATGCACATGCATGTCTGTATGTGAAATTATCAAAATATGCTGAAAAGCTCTGTAATCTGCAAAGGAAGAATGGTATTGCCAGATGCAATTCAAGATAATTTTCCTACCTAAATCACTTAATGTAGGCATTTTATCACTCATGTCCTCTCTAGCCACTATTCTAAATGGTGTAGTCTGTTAGTGTGCTTCTTCTAGCAGGTCTTAAATATTGGTAACAAAAGCCTAGAAAACATACCTTTTCCAAGGACAGAAATAGCTTTCTGCTTGTGTTTGACTTCTTTAGCAGTAAAGGACAGGACAATTTGTTAGCTACATTGATGGTCAATATTGAACTTTATTTTTTTTCCTGGACAAAAGCCTGAGCTACACAGGACAGCCCTAAGAATCACACCATGTTCCTGAGAATGTTGTCCATGTTCATGTTACTAAGCATATATTCATATTCATTTTCATTTAAAGTATCGAAAAGAGTTTATTCATTATTCAGGAGTAGTGAGAACTTGAAATAAAACAAGGAACTTTGACCATTTTTATAGTTTCCCACAATTATTACAATTGGCTAAGAAACTAGATATTTAACAAAGTCATAAATAATATAACAACAGCAAGTGCACTGCTGAATTTATATAAAAAATTATGGGACAAATACAAAGTCTTCACAACACTGTGCAGTCTTTTCTATAATATTGCACTTTTGGTAGTTTTTAAATATGCAAGGTAAGAGTTGTTATTATTATTAACTTCAAAGCAAATAAAACATAATCATATTCATTAGAAAGGATTTCACTGCACACTGGAGATATGATTAATGATACCCAACTCAAGATTAGTTCTTTTTCTTTTTAAACTCTCTCCTAAAACCAATATGCAATATACAATTTCAGGACTGTTCCAAATTTCCAAGAGTAACCTCATCAACTTATTTACCAATCCTTACATGCCAATAAGTTGCCAGCATTTTAGCGCACATTCCTCTGCAATACGAGAATACCAAGGTGACTGATAGCAACTGCATTGAAAATGAGATTATGTAGGTACCCTAAACACACAGTCCATGTTTAGCATTGTAAGTTTAGAAAATAGTATCTTCTCATTAACAAAAAGTTCCTTAGAAATTTAAGTTCTGTAAACTTGGCAGTATCTCTTAGGGCAAAGTGATCAAATTAAAATAAAGAATATCTATTGAAAAGAAAATACAATCAATATAACTTCTATAAAAATGCCTGATTTAGTTTATGCACAGATAAAAATCCACAGAAGCTGAAGAAAAGATGCTGAAAAACAATAATTAGAATTTCTGCATATGTACATACAGGTTACAGCAAAAAGTACATTTTCCTAAATAAAACCAATTATTTACAAAGCATGTAAGAGATTTTAAAAATACAGAGTTGACAAAACCTTCCTAAAATGGCTTATGAAAATTCAAATGGGACTGATTTCATAATATTATTTTTCTAAGTGAAAGCATTTTATATATATTATCTAGAAGCATTGAGAACCAACACAAATGGAAAATGTTAATGGATTAGAATAACAATTTTCAAAGTCAAGATGCTCAGTGAATCACCAATGGAAAGGTAATAGGAAAAAATAGGTTTTCTTATGTTTCTGTTAGAACTATGTTGGCTAAAAATGCAGAGAAAATTATTTCAGTATTGAAGCTGTTAATTATTTCAGTATAATTTTGCTTAAGTAACCTGTAGAAACAATTTTTTTATAAAGCAATACAATCTATAGGCATGTAAGAAAGTTTCTCTGCTACCAATATCCTGGCAACCTAAGTGAAAAAAAAATCATAGAAACACAAAAATCTCTAATCAAAAGACTATTATGTTAATCAGTCTCTCTGTTGGTGAGAGAGGAATCACTTTGTCTTGTGTTCCTTTACCCCCTGTTTACTTTTCAGCCTTAATTTTACAACATTTAGTTAGAAACCTGTAAATGCTGCATTCTTACCTTTGCATATTGGAGGTGAGTGGCTCCACTGCCTATTAGCTTGGCACTGAGCTTTGGTAGGTCTTTGCATAACATAACCAGTATTACACGAAAATGTCACAACATCATTGAAGTTGAAACCATTTCCACTTGTTCTTCCATAGATAGGGCTACCAGGGTGACCACAGCTGACGGCTAGCATAGCACAGTCAAAAAAACCCCAAAAATAGAGCAAGATGTTATCACTTTTCATTATATATTATGCAATAGATAATAATTATATAATAGTATTTTCAAGTTTTATACTATAAGACACTGCATACTTTCCATGATGTATTCATGTTCACAAACTTCCTTAAATTTTTAAATACCAGAATAGAATTTGACATGCAGTAATGAAAGCAAATGAAGAAAACTCTCCTGAAGAAGCAGGACAAAAGCAAGCAGTAGTTTTTCATTATGTATAGTCTGAAATTGAAAGGAAGTATTTCACTACCTTAGTTCCTCAGGTATTATTTCTTACAAATTTGTCTCAGTATAAACTCAGTATTTTATCTTTGTGGCCTAAATAGTTAGTGAAGGTATAAAGTTAGGACTATTTTTTGGGAAAAAAAAAAAAAAAACAAAAACAGAACTATTGGCACAGTGAAATTTTTCTTATGTTCATATAAAACCTGACTACAGAAGGCAGTTTATTTTCTGTGGCCACAAAAAAATGAATGAAAAAAAAAAGGGAAATTTAACACAAATTAATATTCATAAAATGATCAAAAATCACTTTGCAAGCATTTTCTTCTATTTCATAACAAATCATTGGTTTAAAAAATAGTTAATCAGTAATTTAAAATAAAAATTAAAACATCACGGAATAAATGAATTAACGTTGTGTGCTATGACTTGGCACTAAGAGAATTTCTGCTACAAAATAGAGCTATAGGATATTTGGAATCCAATCAATACCGTTTCAACACACTATTATTATTGAACATGAAAAATACTGGTAATTTACTTTAAAGTGCTTAGAGAAATCTCAAATTTTCTTAAATTAAATACATCATTTTCTCTTATTACTTAAAGGTCTTTCATGTGATGGCTTGACACATTTATCATGCAAAAGAGACCTTATTAACAAAGCACAATAGTCACTCAAATGATCTCCAAAACCACAAATCAAAGTAAGAGCATCTCTGTGAGGAAGAAGAAGAAGAAAAGAAAATATAGTTTGGTAAAGATAACATTTTAATCTGCACTGTTGACATTTTGCTTCAACTTTATTTACTTATCTAACTAACAGAGAGAAACTAAATATATATTAAATATTTCCAAAAACCACTACAGGTCATAAAGCCATTTTCAAATTTGAGTAGGGGCATTCATAAGGCCTATCACTTTCTGAAGAATTTTTTCATATCCATAGCAGCAGATATTCAGTAGCCAAAAGATGCAGTGGAAATTTTAGGTGACAACACCTGAGTCCACCTGATAGACAAATTATAGATTTTCTGTGGCCCCATACTTTTGAGGATCATTCGATCCTCACCTTGTTTGACACAGACATCCCTGTGACATAAATCAGTCTGTGTTGCCATGCTTACTTACGCACACAGGATGGGAGCTGACCAGACCAGTTGTGATCCTGCTGACATATCCTTACAGAAGAGCCAATCAACCGGAAGCCAGGACTGCACTGGTAAACAACTGTGTCTCTGTAGCCATAATTTTCTCCTATTACTTGTCCATTGACTATAAGATCTGGGATACCACAGTGACCAGCTAGATTTATTTATAGTAAAGAAAAAAAAAAAAAAAAAANTAGAAAAAAAAAAAAAAAAAAAAAAAAAAAAAAAAAAAGAAAAACATATCAGTAAATATGCCATAGCAAATTTAAATTAACCTCCTTAACTAAAACAAAGAAATGCTGAATATCTTTCCAGATTTTTTTATTGACGTTATTCAAAACTTTATTTTTGTTAGATTGGTAAAAAATGCAATCATGCATTTGTATAGGTATAACTATGAATATTAAAAAATTACAAAACAGACGATATAGCAAAGAGATTAAATGTCATATATATAATCAAATTTCCTTTAAAAAACATGAATAATTTCTTTTTATTGTAACATGTAAAAAACTATGTATCATTTACCTTAATTTTATTTTGGTTATGATTAAATGCATAAGGTAACATTAAAATATCATACATTTAATTAACCAGAAAAATTCCTCACAAATAAAAATAATACAAGTACTATAGGTATCAATCCATGTGGACAGTATAAATATAGCCTTCATCCAATACAAAAAAAAATTAACTTGAGCAATTTATTGCTGGAAGTTGACTCTCTTTAATGTTTTTTATTCTTTCTCTCTTTCCCAGTGGAATCCCAAAGAGATTAAGATCCTTTGGTTAAAGGCAGTCAGCACAACGGCCACCAAATCTTTTGGCAACCAAACAGCAACCAAAAATCTTTTTATGCCTAGGCCTAATCTTTTACTCTGTACTCTCAAAGTAGGAGAAATATTGTATTTTCACTATATAAGTCATAAAGAGATATTTAATCTACAGAGAGGCTGGGAAAAAAAGACAAACTATGTGTAGTTATATTTCATAAAGAATTCTGGAAAATGGGCACTATGATTTAGCAAAAAATATGTTGTCTTCTAAGAAAGTCTTCTAATGAGGAAGTCTTCTAAGAATGGTTGACTTCATGAAGACTGTGATATATGGTAGAGAATTCACTGCAAAAAGAAGAGTAAGACAAGCAAAAAAAAAAAATCAAAGAGCAGTGTTTCAGCTAGTAATTTTTTGGAAAAAATAAAAACTAATTAAAAAAAAAAAAAATCAGCCACCCAAACTCCTCTGCTCTCCTTTTTTCTTTTAATTTTCCTCAGATAGCCCCCACAAACCAATTTTCAAAGCATAGGATTCGTAATAAGAAAAGATATTTAGAACCAATATGGTTTGGTTAAGTGTTTTTCCCTTTGAATTTTTAAATGCTTCTAATACTCCAATGTATTTGTCTGCATTTTGACTCATTCATTTGGGGCTAGAAATTAAAAATCTTACATTTTCTTACAACTTGAGCTTTGTATTGTATTTAATTTTATGAATCATGATAAAACTATCAGAATTTACAGGATTGGTAGCATATGAACCTCCAGATATATTTAATTGATGACTGCAATTTGACTTCTGTGTAGTTAGCAGAAGTCCCAATCTAATACTGTTTAAGGCTATATTACCCTTTGTTTGTTCCCTCCCTGTTTCCCTCAGTCTTATGTAAAAAACAGGCATACATGAAAATTATGTTTTCTAGGATAACATAACACATTTAATTTTTTTTTTGTCAGAGTGTTTCTTGATTTTACAAGAAATTCATAATCCATTCAGCATGTAGTAGACTTTTTTGAACATGCTCCAAAGGAACTAATTTCCCTATCCTATCATATTTCTGGCTATAAACAGGACTAACCAGATGAGGAACAAAAACTGAGCAGTAAAAGATTAGTTTCTATCAGAAGTGCAACCAGACAGTCTGCAGTGATTGAGACCGTGCTCAAGGAAATATTTTTCTAGTTCCATTTAATTAAAATATATGGCTTGGTTCTTAATTAAGAATTTAGTGTTGCTTTATGGCAGAGTGGAAGCAGAATACTTCATCAGAAAGGTCAATCTGTTTCCTGTGCAGAGAGAATAAAACTGAAGCAATTCAACATGTGAGGTAACTGAGATCACAGTGCAGTTTCTGCAACTGTATGTGGACTTTTCAAAACCCATACAACTTCAACAGGTGAAAATCCATTACAAATCATCTGTATGTCTTGCAGTAATGTCTCAGTCTCACTCCAGAAAATTTAAAGTAATTTAAAAATCCCATCCTCTTACTCTACTTCCTTTCTTTGTCATAAACCTCTCAGATCCTACTTTTGACTTCTTTTGACTTTTGAGTTTCTTTTTTCTTTCTTTTCTTCTTTCCTTTGACTTTCTTCAACATCTACTATATACAAGGAGATGGGTAGTGACTTCCTTATCTGAAATTCAGCAAAGTATTCAACACCATTTCCCACAGCTTTGCACAAAAGGACGAGATAGAGATTGGGTGGGAGGTCTTCAGGATGGGTGGGGAATGGATTAACAGGCTGCACTAAGAGAGTGGTGATCAATAGTTTTCACTCAGGCTGGAAGCCTATCACAACAGGGTTCCCTAAGGATCAGTAATGGGCCCCATGCCATTGAATATCTTCATAAATTCTCTGGTTGATGGGATTGAAAGCAACCTCACCAAGTTTGCCAATGACACCAGACTGGTGGTGAGGCACAAATGTGAGAAGGAAGAGATCTTACAGAGAGACCTGGACAGGCTGGAGGAGCAAGCAAAAAGAACTGTATGAGGTTAACAAAAACACCTGCAAGGTTCTGCCCCTGGGATGACAGAACCAAAGAGCCCAGAACAGGCCAGGATCTGTGTGGCTGGGGAGCAGCGTCACTGAAAGGCTCNGAGAGACCTGGACAGGCTGGAGGAGCAAGCAAGAAAGAACTGTATGAGGTTAACAAAAACACCTGCAAGGTTCTGCCCCTGGGATGACAGAACCAAAGAGCCCAGAACAGGCCAGGATCTGTGTGGCTGGGGAGCAGCGTCACTGAAAGGCTCCTGGGGGTCTTGGTGGACAAGAAGCTGACAGTGAGTCACCAGTGTGTGCCTGCAACAGTGAAAGCAAAATGGATCCTGGCCTGCATGTGCAGACACATCATTAGCAGTGGTAGAAGTGTGATCATCTCACCCTACTCAGTGCTTGCCAGCAGCACATGAAAGATGCAGAAAGGTTCAGACAGACTGCAAAAGCAGGTCATGAAAATAATCAAAGGGGTGAAAAATCTCTCCTATGAGGAAAGGCTGAAGGCATTAGTTCCTGAAGAAGAGAAGGCTCAGGTGGGGGGGCAGGGCTCATCACAGTGTTCCAGTATTTAGAGAGTGGCTACAATACAAAAATAATGGAGGCTCTCTCTTCACATGGAGTCACATGGAGAGGACAAAGGACAATGGGTGCAAACTGCACTGGGAAAGGTTTCATCATGACGTAAGAAAGAATTCTTCTGATAGTAAGAGCCAGCACTTCCCAGAACAATCTATTCAGGCATTTGATGGGAGTCTACATCACCAGATGTTTTCAAAATGTGACTAAACAGGTTGCTAGATAATCCCATCTCAGCTCCCTTTGCCATAAATGTTGGATCAGATGATTTTTCAAATTCCCTTCCAACTTGGGTTCTTCTATGATTCTGTTACTTCAAATCCCTCTGTCTTGATTATTTCCTCCCATTCTGAATCACAATCTCTTTGGAGCACTAACTACATTGCATAACCAATTGTGAACATTCCATTACTAGCAATTAAAATATTTTTTTGAAACAGTAGAGACTACTTCTATCCCTATGTAAAATTTCTAACCTGAAAAAAACAAACCCACCTGAATTAATGAAGAACATTATAAAGCTGTTATAAAACTGTAGTTCTGTCATAACAGAATTCTAAATCAATCAGTGACAGTGTTAATGAATAAATAACATTTGAAAACAGGATATTCCAGACTTGTGACACATTTTTATGTCAAATTTTAAAACAACAATTAAACAACAAATTAAACAAACAAACAAACAAAAACTTGGGGATTTGGAGGAATTTTTGATAGTTTTTACTCTGCTTTCCAGAGGAAGCTTAATGTGACTGAGGGATATAAAAAAAAAAAAAAAAAAAGAGGGGAAAAAACTCCAAAACCAAAAAAATCCAACACCCAAAAATGATGAGTTCAGCATTATTTGTTTTATTTTCAAATAAAATATTTGACAACTGTCATGTAGGTGCATATGGTAAGTAGTTCACTACGTTTGCTATGAAAAGTATATATAATGCTGTACATAGTTCTTGTTAAGAGAACATTGGAGAACTTTACTGGAATTCCCACTGATTCATGCAGATGAGTAAAACCCCTAAGACCCAAAAAAGTCAGAGATCGTTAATATTTTCCAGAATTTTACTTTTTGCTTTATTTCCCCATTCTATTTTACATATTCATTGAGATGTTCTCTGCCAGGGGAAATAAAGACCTCAACTCATAGTATTTATAACTTATTGCTATCAGTACTTCTCCCATATCAAGAGGAAAAAAAGCATAGAGGAAGAAAAAACAAAACACCTGTCAAACCAACAAAAACATCTATCACTATCAACATCTGTATTTGGAAGAGCAATTATTACTTCGTTTATCTTCAATTCTATTCTGGGTTTGTTGCATTTCTTCTAAAAGTAAGGTGTTTATTTATTTTTCTCATGAATTATAGCAGAATTCTTACTTTTAACATTTTTCTATTAAGCTACTAAGAAAATAATTCCAAGATGTTCATTATAGATTAAGGATATGCTCATATTTATTGCTATGTATTCTGGTATTTTTTAGGATCAATTGTGATGGTAAATGTTTCTCAGGACTTTCATTTAAACTCTCATTATAAGGGCCTTGTGACAAATAAGTATATTCTAATATCCTGGTGGTAAATAGCTGACTTCACACTAAATTAGGGTTCTAGACTACTTTAGGCTAAGGTATTCTAGACTGTTTTCATGACATCTTTGTCCATTGTCAATATTTCTATTTTTGTGCTGCACTGTAAGATCAGTTGTAGTTCCATTTTTTCTATGACATGGATGTTAAAGAGTTTCGTAGCAGTTCTATGAATCTAGATGAGACCTGTGGATCTTAATGTAACCTGTAACTTGTGGGTCTTAACATAACTAATAACTGAATCAAAAGATACCACTTTTGCAAAGACAAGTGAAAATTACAAAAAAAAAAAAAGGTATTAAAAGAGACTGAATGTTAGGGTTTTACTGAGTAGCAGGTTTGAGAGGAGAAATAAGTAATATAACATTTTCAATTTCCAGCCTAGCAAAACTTGAGAACAATAATTGCATGAAATATTATTAAAAACCAAAATTGGTCAAAGACTGGGAATGAAGGATATTAATAACCTGTGAGCACCAAATAAATTACCTAATTTGACATGAAATCCTGCTCTAGCAATGAAGAATGAGCATAATAACTTAGTGTCAGAACCTCAGAAACCATAGCTGTAAATGAGATTTCTTTTCTGCAGGTCGTTCGATGAGATGAAAAGACCAGGAATAAATGAATACAGAATCTGCACATGAAATGGCAAAAAACATACCTATGCTTATTTTAGTTGTCAGTAGTGTCAAACATGAGCACAGTAATGAAACAAATCTACATACCAATGTATTATTGATAACAGAGGTTTATGTTATTTATTATTCAACAAACTTAATTAACCTGTCGAGATGACCTCAGCTGAAAAGGGGAGAATTATTTCCTGGCATTTTTTTATTCTTTACAGGTCTTGCATTCCATAAAAGATACAAGAAGGCATAGCCCAGGACAAAACAGAGCTTGGGGCATTTCTCTTGCTGTTTTCAGAAGAGCCTCATCTTGACAGCTGTTCAAGCTGTACTAAAACTGTTCAAGATGAATGGTAAAGTTATTTTAAATCTTTTTTAATCCATGGCCCACAGAGGGAAGTTCTCTGCTGAATTCATTGAAACAGCTGAATAATTCTTTAAAGATGAAACATCATATACCTAATTTGAAAGTCTAGTTATTATTATACAGTAGTACTGAAGAAAAAAGAAGCATATGGCTAACTCCAGATATATTAATTCAGTAACAATGGAGAGACAGAATCCCCCTGAATTGAAATACCAAGAGTTTAAAAAAGATATTTAAAAACAGTGACGATGAAGAAGTTAGTTGCTTACATATTTTTCTAGAAGTTTCAAGTATGAAAATAGTGGCAGAGAGGTTACACTTCAGAGGTTACATAGACACAGAAACCTTTCAGTGACTGAAAGCTGATTGAGAAAATATAAAAAATATCACTGATAGATTAATGCATTGAACAATCTTTGCTGTTAGCTTACATGGTTGCTTTGCCCCAGATGTTATGTCTGCTATTTTTTTTTAACTCCATTGACAGCATTGTTGTCTACAGAGCTGATGGATAACCGGGTTTTCCTTTAGAAGTAACAAGCTGCCAACAATGACTCATTAGCATTCTTAACCAGCATTTTTGTATGAAAAAAAGAGTTGAGTAAAACTGGGATAAATATTCCCCAGCTAATACATCAAAGTTTGTGTTCACATCAGAATTTTGGTTCAGATCTTCCTTCTAAATCTTATATGTGTGGAATGATTTTACTGTGAGCAAATTAGCTTCCTTTCAGAGAAAGCACACTGAGAAGCTCAACTAGGTTCACAAAATGTGTTCCATCTCCTTTTGAATCAAAATTATTGACAAATCTTTTTGACAACTTAGTACCATATGAGTAATGATGGCATTTAGCCCAGAGGACTAGACTAGACATAGTCCAAGGAAAATTCTCTGAACCATATGTAATGCAGATGTAGGTAATTCAGAATCAATTATATGTTTCATGATCTGCTCAGTCTGATATATTTTTTTTTAATTCAGACAAAGATACAGTAGGTGTAGTGTAGCCTTTCTCTCAGAAGAGATGAAAGGTATTCCTGATATTATTGTTTGGGAAGTGCACGCTGACATTTAATGTACACAGTAACCTAAACAGCTCTTCTCTTCTATCCATCTGCCTTTACTGAAAGCTCTTCTAGTATTAGGCACGTATGGGAACCATATTTCCTTATGCCTAATTAATCAAATAAACTTCATTCCTCATTTTTACATGTTTGCATAGGGACACATTATAAAAATGTTCTCCAAATGAACTGAATTAACATTGTTTATCTGTGCCACAATTAATAACAAAATATGAGATCTTACAGAGCATTAAAAATTTAATCATATTTCATAGTTTATCTTTATTTGAGATGTAATACTAATATGCAGAACTGAACTACACTATTGTTCCAGAAGTTGCTGAGTCTATCCTGTGTGAAATAACAGCAATTACCTTTGGTAAATAAGGGAGAGAATATCAATAGATCTATTTTATCAGGATGTTTAGATGTCATGAGGAACTGAGAAAGAAGGAATTAAGAAATAAGTGTTAGGTGTTGTACAGCTGAGATGAAGAGGATAGAGTCACAAGTTCAAGAAATGTGAAAACCTGGAGTTAGCTGACCAAAAAGTGAAGTGTGCATAAGATATCTTTCCTCTGAGTTAGGTATTCGTTGAAAATCATATTTTGCTGTCTTTCCATGTAGTTTTCATTGATGAGATGTCTAAATAACTTTTAAAATTACTATCAGTCATGTAACTAGAATGAGAGAAGCTCAGTTAGATACCCCCCAAAGAGAAGTATGGAACTTTGTACATTACATTAACAATGAGCAAAGTTCTAGAAAGAAATCAGAATTCTTTGTAATAATCTAAGAAAAAAGCTGCTCCATTATATATAAGAACTGTACCTAACAGAAAGGCTTTTCAAAGCAGTCTATACTTTTCATTGTGAGTTTTATTTTGTTAAGTGTTTTTGACTAAGCTGTCTAAAATGTTAACCAAAATAATACATAAACTATTTTAAAAGGCAAAAAATACCCTCAAAAATCCTTTAGTGGGAAAAAAAAAAGTCAGCATTAGCAAAATATTAGGAAATATTTTTCACCATTCATGTACTAGTTAATTCTAAAGTTTATCTGAAAGTATTGTAGAGTTATTAAAGTAGACCTGATTTATTTCTACTCTAGGAAATGCCCAGTTTACTAAATATCTGATTACAGGCATGAAAATAAATACACTAAAAAAATATCAAAGATTTTTGGAGTATGATAATATATGCTTTTTATGGTCAATGTTATTCCTGACAATAAAATAAAGCAAAAAAAAATTAATGCCATAAATATAGGAAATAATGCAAAATATAAAATTGTAAATATGTAATCTATAAATACTGTAAGTATACAAAGTTTTCATGTAAACAGACAAAAGACTTGTCAATTTCTTGTTGAATATTTAAGTATTTTTCCAAGAGGAAAATGTGATTCACAAAATTACAGATTTTTCAGTCTCTTTTTATAAGTAGGATATTCAGTAAAAGTCTGTTCCACGTTTCTGAATGTTTCTCAGGGTTTATTACAGGGTTTATTCTCAGGGTTTATAGACAGTTTCAATGTTACCAGTATAGAATAAGATCAAACATAATAAATTTTGAAAGACAGTTTGTAACCTAAGAGACACAACTGTCATGGTTTTAGTCTTTGCTTGTTATTTTATTCTAAAATACTTAAATATTTTAGAATATTTTTTTTTCACAATAAAATGTCTTGAAACATCTAGCTTTTAAAACTTTGACAATAGAATTACTTCAGAAGCTCTATTCTGTTTTGTTTTATTTGTCTTTTTCAATTTGAACATTGTTTCTTCTCATCAGCTATGGAGAATAAGGACCAAGAAGTCAATTTCCTACTATTATAATAATGTGATTACTCATGAAGTACTACTTTGTAATTTAGGTATTATTTAAAGGAAGAAAAAAAAGTGAGATTGAGAATGGAAGGCAGTTGTGTTAAGTGCTCTAGTTTTTCCCACATACTCATTATCCATAAATAATCCATCTTTTAGTAAAACAAGCCAGAATGATAAAAGACAAAAAAGAAGTGCGAAACCTATAATCATATTCTCGCACTATTATGGCTGTCATCAAAATTATGTACTATTGTTTACAATGTCTTGGAATAACATAAGTTGGATTTTAGTCAATATTTTTTGTGATCTAAAGCTTACCTCAGTTAAAATTCTCATCTATATCTGATTAGGTTCACCACAGAATAGTTTAAAGTTCTATTGCAGATGCTTAGATTCTTGTTTATTCCACCTTTCATAAATTTTTTAAATCATACACACCGGGAATTAAAAATCAGGCTATCTAACACAACAATTAAACTTAATTATTTCAGTAGCACTTTCAAAAAAAGTAATTGCATTTTTAAACAAAATACTTGATAAGGGTATTATGTTATCCTATAGGATTTCATATGTATCATCTAAGTGTACTCCTAAGGGCATCTTCAAAATTTAAAACAGAAATACATTGGTAATCACTTCAGTCCAAGAACAACTACATTTTTTCAGAAAGTAAAAGTGGAAAGGTTTTAAGATAAATGATAAAAAAATGTTTACAACTGAGAGCGCAGAAACATAAGAAGTAGATAATGAAATTTATTGAAAAGTTGTGCAAAAATTCATTTCTTGAACTGGTAAAATACCCATTCTGTAGGTCTTCCTGCTGTATTTGATCTCCTTTCTCCCACATTCTAATGCTTCTTTAATGTCCTCCATTTCTTCCCCTTTCTGACAACAACCTCCTTAAAAAAAATTCTTATTTCTGATTTGTCATTAGCTGAGCTCATCCCTCTATCTTAAGTCTCAAATTACTTATGGAAGAAACAAGAATTGAACTGAGTTATTCTGAGTCTACAGGGGGCTCATTCCTGCACACTACAGGAACGTGGTACACATCACTACATCACAGTGATGTAACACACTGGGCAGCATTGTTACAAGAGAAATTATGGCAGCCATTACTCTCTCCCTTTTATAAATTTGCCGTCATTAGCTTTTCTGGGTTTGTTTTGTTTTGTTTTCAGCAAGGTATACATTTTTTGCCTGCTTTATATGATGTATAGTCTAATTTTTCTGAATAATACTTGTTTTCATGCCGTCTTCAACAATTTGCCACAATAAACCTTTACAGATATGAATAAGATTTACTGCAGTGCTATAAGTCTGATACAATATGTGTGTTTTAGATTACTGTTTTTCTCTTCTAGTTATATAGTTGTTTTCTTAACTATTTATTATTTCTGGACATTATAGTGTATGAACTGAATAATAATGAGCCTCTTCTGAGAAGTAGGAGTCCTCTTTTAAGTTGCAAGTAAAGATTATGTAATCTGTTGCTGTTATTAAATTATATTAGTATTTTATTTCTACAGACATATGTAGGCAAAATTCATTCTGTGCGGATCTTTACTTGGCACAAAGCTATTTTAGCAAAATTCTTAAATACAAGTATTTTCTAAGGTGCTATTTACAAGTAGCATGCAATTTATCTGGTTTTAGATTAATGTCTCTGAAGAAAACTCACATTTCTCCAAACTTCAACACCTGTAACTTCTGCAGAAAAATCAGTAAAAATGAAACCAAACAGGCAAACAAGAAAAAAAGCAGAACATTTTGATTATGTACATACTATAGTGCTTCAGAAATTTAGATTTAGAACATCTTGTAATTGCTGAGGATTTAGAAGATTGAGAATATCAAACATGAAGATTTTTTTTGTTTTTTTTTTTCCTCCTCCTCTGTTAAATGGTTTTCATTTTAAAAGTGAAACATAAATAAAGCCTCTATCCCTCTCTGCTGTATGTCAGGGAACATTCCAGCTGCAGACCTGTAGCTTGATAAGCAACACTTTTTCCTCATTCATGAGTCATTCACTTAAGTGAACATTAGCAAATAATGCTATTTTACAGAAGAAAATTATTTGGGATGAAAAGTAGTTTAAAAAGGCGAATGACAATCTGTACAAACCTCTGTATTTAATGTATTTATGAATTCAGTTTCTGATAGCATCAGTTTATGAATATTCTGTTATATATTCATTCCTCTACAAACAACAAGATACAATGTGACTTATATATTTTATTCTAAATCAGAATACTAACATACTTTTAATTTCAACTGAAATTAAAATGTTGGTTAAATTAGAGTTAAAACCTATGTCTCTCCAGGAAATGAAATAACCCAGCTCAAGGTACACATGATAAGAACCAGAAAGAAGCCCTAAATTTTTTTAATGTGTTCATTTTTTTAATATATAATTCAGGCAACGATGTCTGAGTGTATTAAATAAGAGAAGATGCCTAACCTTGTACAAGTAAAGGTTCTCACATTCTGTCAAAAGTGTCTGGATAGTGGCTTTCTCTCAGAAATAAGGCTGCAGTGGTCCTGTCAAAGTTTCCACAAACCTTTTTTTTCCCTCCTTCTGTATCTTTTCAAGAACATAGTTCAGTTCTGTGACACAACCACTTTGTTCATATGTTATTGAGGATATGTATTAGAGCTGACACATATGGAATCAGTCTTGCTGATTATGTATAGTTCTACTTTAAAGACATATACAAAAATACAGTAACACAAATTTTGCAAGTTGTGAAGATATTAAATTTTTTGAAAATATAAACATAGTTCTAATTTGATGAGAAAAACAATGTAGCCCAGCCACACACATGCAGAGCTTTCTTCAATGTATCTCCTAATAGAAAAAGACAAGCAGATCACTTTGCTTACTTTTGTCTCTTAGAGAGAAAGAAAATGGACAAATCATAGCAGTAGTATCCATACCTAAACATCTGGTCTCAATTCCTCTCCAGAGTCCAGATGACAGACATTCCCTCACTGCAGAGCCAACTAGCATGTATCCTGAGTCACAAGTAAATATAGCTGTAGATCCATATGTGATTTGAGTTCCAATCTTATTCCCATTTGGAGGTGTAGGAAGTTCTCCACAGGAAATAACTTCATGGCAAAACAAAAAGAATATATAAGTATACAGCTGAGAATCACAGACACACATACAATAATGCCTATCAATGAAAAATACTTATCAACCAGTCAATCAGATAAATAAATTTCACACCTTGAAGTATTTTGGAGAAATCTGTAGAAATCATAGATTAAAAACCTTCAAAAAACCCTATTCCTTCCCCAGAAATTACACTTAAGAGAGGGGAAAGAACAATTAAAATAATTTCTGTACAGTTAAAAAAGCCACTCAGAACATTATTAAATGCCGTTTAATTACCTTGGTTTTATCAAGTATTTTCTGCATATGGGAACATAACAATTGCTATCAGATTTAGTTATGCTTCTTTGGGAAGGGGCCATTTTGATCTTCTAGTTCATAATGAAATCCTTACCCTAGAATTCCCACTTTACATTTTTATAAAGAGTGAATTTGCTATTTATTTACAACTGAAGCACCTTTTAAATCAAAATAATATTTTTCTTTGTCAGTTTTCTTTGAATGATTAACAAAAATTATTAGTAGTAAGTAAAAGTAAAAGTAATAAATTAGGTAGTAGACTTTACGCCTAGAAGAAAATGTCACAATATTTCAAACAAAGCTTCTCAAAACATAGCTAAAAGTAGTTTGTCTTTTAAAGCAAAAAAGGATACAAATACAAATTTAGTATGCAGAATATATATAGACAAATATATAGATACAGACAGTATTTTTAACACTAGCAGAGATTAAATATTGCAATTAACTTTTAAAAGTTCTCTAAAGTATAGATTACATTTACAGTTATAAAGAACTCAAAATTAAGGTTAGTTTCCAGTATAATTATTCTGGTTTTGAAATTGCATTTTTAAACCTCTTTTTTATTTCATATATATTGTCAATAAATTATGAATGTATTTTAAGCCACAGTTATCTGGCTTATATATAGATTTTTTCAATTTTTTTTATTTATACATACACATGCAGATACACACATTTTTGATAGAGGAAGCAAAAGCACAGCTGTGTCCCACTCTATCAGAGGGTACATCACACCGTGTTCCATAAAAAGAAAGAGTTTTGAGGCTTCAAAGTGTAACCAAAACTCCACAGTTTTGAAAAGAGGTGTCTAAACATAAATTTATAAAGGAATGTGTTTTCACAGCAGTAAGGGAGGGAAACACAATTATAGCTGAATCTTTAGTTGGTTTAAATGTCTGACTATTTTTTTTTTTTAATTAACTATTGCAGGTTATCAGCATACCAGCTAACGGTAGGAATGATGCGGATATGTGCAAATGCACACTACATGGTAACTACCTGAAAGATTATTTTATTTATCAAGTGTGCAGACAGGATACAAAGGTTTTGCATTCTTCAAGTCTTTAGAGCATTCCTGACCTAGAATATACATATAGGAACATATTCTCTTTGTACCTTTATAAATTTAGAGATATTTAAGCTCCAGAAGTGTGCCTACAGATATGTCCTTGTCACTAAATCTAATGTATTATATTTGTAAATAACAACCTTTAGGATACCCAGGATTTCCAGCCAAGAAACACTTCTTCTAATTTACTGTTTTGAATACTAAATTAGTTAATTTCTAGTTCACCCAATAAATTTATTTTTCATGAAATCTGTACAGCAGGTGCAGATACAGCATGTACTCACTTTGGCAGTAAGGCCGCTCGTTTCTCCAACTCCAGGTGCCATTAGCAAGACACTCAATAGATGCTGGTCCCAAACCATAATACCCAGGATCGCAGCTAAAAACTACTTTTGTTTTATACTCATAGTGTGAACCATTCACTATTCTCCATCTTCCATGTTCCAGGGTAAAAGAATTGATGCTCGGACATGTAACAACTTCCAAAATAACAAAAAGACATAGTTATTGGTGGCTTATTACAGGCAAATTGGGAAAATCTGTACCATTATTAATCAAAAAATGTATTTTAAACACAGTGACATAATCTCTGAAAACTAAAGCTGTGATTAACAGGTATGAGTTATCTCATTTAATTAATAGTCATCCAGAAAAAGAAGGGGTGGTATATGCAGAGTCATGCAGTTGGTGTAGATAGGAACCATACCATGCTTGAATTCACTATATGCGGACCTTCTGTGACATTTTACATCAGGCATCAGAATCTTTATTAAAATTTTAAGTACATTTAAATGGACAATTTTTTCTACCCCAGGTAAACTCTATGAGATATGAAAGACTTCTTTGAGAGGCTGCACATTAGTGACAGAAAAAATAATATCCATATCCAAGTTGTTTTTTCAACAGCTATATATTTTTTGTCTCATTTCTTTATTCTGTTTTCCTACAGAAATGGAACAAAAACATTCTATAACACTAATAGAATAAAAAATAGTGTAAGAAGCATAATGATTTTTCCCATTATTTTTTTCTCTATTTTCATTGGTTCTTTAGAAAGAAGAAAATTCATGACAGAATGAAATTTCCAAGAACAAGAAGGAAAAAAAGGAGAAAGGGGAAATCCTTGAAAAATACTCCAGTCTTAATTTTCTTTCATTTCCAAGTTTCACAGGGTGATATAATTCAAATCCTAATTTGCATGGGACACTGACATCCCTGTAATAACTCTTACAATCACTTGGGTTCTCATACCCCATTTGTAACTGCTGATATCCACTTCATTTTGGGAGTTAAATGTATTTTCTCTGCAGTTATGTTCCCCCAAGTTTAGATGGTGTAGGACTACAATGGTGGGATGAATATAATCATAAGCAGCAGTTTCAAACAATTATCACAGGTTTTGCAATTCTGTATACTAAAAAAGTATACAGAGTTAAGACTTAAGTATACATTTGTTAAGAGTATATGAATTGTGCAGCTCTCACTGAAGAGATGACTTTTGCAGAAAACCTCTGCAACCATCAACTTTGGTTTAACTTTAAATTAATTATTCGTTTGATTGTGTTCTATGAGCTCGAGCATGTTTATTCTGCTTATGCTGTTAAGTTTCAGCATGACTTATTTACATGTACTTCATATATGCATTTCATAATAATATAATACCAGCAATAATTCATAGATTAAAGTAACCTGAAGATGAAAGTTTAAGTCATGTGAAGATTTGTGCCCTGGATAAATACGCAAAATGTACAGACAGGTTTTCATTCACCAGAGACTTTTTCCATGTTACTCACCTACACAGCGAGGTGTTTTATTGTGATTGCTCCAGGTTCCATCGGGCTGGCAGACTGCAGTGGTAAGCTCTTTGGCTGATAGCCTGTATCCATCATTGCAAAAATAAGTAACGCGGGTGCCAACTAAGTAATCTGTAGTTAATATCCCACCATTTAGTGGAGCTTTAGGAATGCCACAAGATATTGCTGAGTAGAGAGAAAGACAAAGGTTTTATGTCTCCAATATAAGTTTCCACTGACCTCAGAGAGCTTTGCAAAATACATTGCAAAATTACTAGCCTTAAATTCATAAAAATTAATTTTCAACTTATTAATGTGTGTTTTAAGCATGCAAATAAATTCTCTTAAAATTTTAGGGAATTGAATCCAATAAAGCTTTTGCATTTTGATGGAGGAAGTAAAAAATAAGAACAATGGCTCATAAGTCTGCAGCTAACAATTCAAAATGAAGATGATCATAAAGAAAAGGTAATAGAAAATATCAGGGAAAAAATATGACCAGCATAGTTGAATTAGTAAGGCACCAGTCTGAGAAACACAAATATAGTTTATGCGCAGATTTCTTCCATCAGTTGTACTTTTTGACCTCAGGCAAATCACTAAAATTACCTTTCAACATTCTATTTTTTCCAACTGGAAAGCAGAAAGAAAATGCCCTTTTGAAAGTATTGAATCATAGGATTATAAAGTGGCTTGGGGTGAAAAGGGCCTTAAAGATATAGTTCCAATCCCTCTGCAATAGGCAGGAACATCCTTTACTATATCAGGTTGCTTAAAGCCCAGTCCAGCCTGGACTTGAACATTTCCAGGGGTTTGGTGCTACAGCTCCTCTGGGCAACAAGTTCCAGTACCTCACCAACTTCACAGTAAGGAACTTCCTCCTAATGTGTAATTTGAACTGACCCTCTTTCATTTTAAAGCCATTCCTATCTATCCTATCAGTGCATACCCTTGTGAAAAGTCCCTCTCCTGGTTTCCTGTCTTTTAGCCCTCATCTTTGTCATCCATGAGTTGTGAAGCAAGACTGAAGCACTTGTCAGCAAAGACTGACTCAAAACCACTCTTGAGTACCTCAGCTGTCTTCATGTCCCAGGTAACCAGGTCTCCTGTATCCTCCTGGAGAGGACCCACTATTTTCCTAGTCTTCATTTTATCACCAATATATCTTTAAAAGCTGTTTTTGTTAGCCTTGACAACCATGGATGGATTTATTTTATCAGGGCTCTAGCTTTCCTAACTTCATCCGCAGTTGCTTGGACAATTGGTCTGTATTCCTCCCAGGACACCTGTCCTCACTTCCACCCTCTCTAGGCTTTGTATTTGCATTTTGTTTTGTCCAGGAGCTCCTTGCTCATCCAGGCAGGTGTCCTGAAGTTTCCACCTGACTTTCTCTTTGACAACGTTTCTGAGGACGAAATATTTCTGAGCTGGGAAGAAGTGATCCTTTGACTATTAACAAGTTTTCTTGGTCCTCTTTTAAATCTAAGGCTTTTATTCTGTGGTAGTCTACAAAACAAATCTGTTAAGTAGCCAGATTCTGCTCTTCTGAAGTCAAGGCTAGCTAGCATCCACCCTTCTCACTGCTCTAAGGATTTTGTACTCTATAATTTTTCAGTCACTGCACCCTTCAGCTTCACATTCCTCATCAGCCTCTGCTTGTTCTTGAGAAAAAGATCCAGCATAGCCCCTCTCCTTGCTGACTCCTCTATCTCTTAGAGAAGAAAGTTGAAAATTGCAAATAAAAGTATAAGCTAATATTTTATTTCTTTTCTTTAACAAAAATAATGTGCCAAGAGAAGATATGATTCTAAAAAATGCTCTCTCTGTTTTGGGAAAAAAAACCTAACCTTTTTCCGCATTCTAAACCCAGTTATCTAATGTAGGTCAGATTAAAAAAAAAAAAAAAGGGGCTTAGACATTTAAGTCTGAAGTACCTTACTTTGAAGTCAAATCTTGAGCCCTAAGAAAGTACCTATCATGCCCACACAGGAAGGTTAATCCTCTCAGACTATGTATAAATACTTGGAGGAAAAAAAAGAGTGCAATCTATTTTTGCCCCTACTGGGAGCTGATCTGACATAAAACTGATTTGCTTCATAAGCAATATAACAACTGTGTGGCACTATACGGTCAGATTTAATCACAGCTAAACCTAAACACAGGTAAAGCACCAATCCTACAACAGCTTGCAGAACACAGGTGTAAGAATCAATGTTAAAATATTCTTGCTTTGCCATAAAAAATCCCTTGCACATGACACGGAAATTGAAGAAAAAGAAAACCCAAAAACCGCCATACAGACACACTCTCCTGAAAAGATCACCGAAAACTATTTCTAATTAGCTATCACCCTGTCTTGGCAACCACAGAAACAGACCTAATGACTGTCACAGTATCTATTGGCAGCTAGAGACAAACACATATTTAGAAGAAAATAAGAAATCTGTGATAAAGAAATTGAAGATCCCAAGAAACTTTAATTGAATTCAAAGCTCAAGAGGGTATGAGGACATGACCCAAGCGAGATAAAAAAGTGACAAGCTAATTAAATGAGGATGTCCATCTTCCACCTTTTACCGAACATCTGATAAAACTACTTTTTCACTTGCCATCACCAAAGAAGGAAACAACTTCTATGACACTAAATGAAAACATGTGACCAAGTTTATTACTTCTTAAATTCCTCAATAGCTTGGATTGCAGATTAGGCAAATCTGTCTATTCCAAGATGACAACTATATGCTTGTATAACCAAGGTATAACCAAATAACACTCTTTACTGAAAACTGGCCTAGCTTAACCTCTTCTTTCAAAACCATGTTAATGATAATAAGAACTCTAAGACAATTACAAGAGTTGCCTGAATAATGTCCACTGTGTTACATCAGGGCCACTATCCAGCACTGCATAAAATTAATATTCACTAGCAAAATATTTGTAACTTGTAAACAGCATTGATTACAATCTCAAGCACCAACAAACTGTAGAATATTGCTTATTCACGTAATACACATAATTCACATTTTGTCTCTTTTACCAATCAGTAATATATATATCAGACACATTCTAGCTGCAGCCTGAGATGTTCTATATCTACCATTGAGATTAATTACTCCTTCAGTATTCAAAAATCTCCACTAGTGACTTGATAAATTTTAAGTCATATTATCCATGTTAACAGTCAATCTTGTGTCACAAGAAAAATACATCCCTCCCTTAAACCTAAAATTTTTAAGAAACAAGACGCAAAGTAGCAATGCTTGATAACAGACTTTTATATAAACAACAGCTCTCCCAAGGGTCACCCAATGACATTTTAGTTTACAGCAGTTTTGAGCTGAATTTCACATTTTTGGAAACATGCACAGAAAAGCTGCCCAGAGAAGTTGTGGATGCGTTCCACACACCCCTGGAAGTGTTCAAGGCCAGGCTGGACTGGCTTTAAGCAACCTGGTTGAGTGAACAGTTGTCCCTGCCCATCCCAAAGCGATTGGAACTACATCTTTAAGGTCCCTTCTAAGCAAATCCTTGTATGATTCTATGAAAATTACCTTTTTGTTAGGGGAAAACATGAGAAAATATCAGGAAAAGCTATTGCCACATCAGATATTTTGACAGGAAAAAATAACAAATAGGAAATATCCAAAATGCCCTAAAAATGGATCTATCACAGAAATGTTTGGTCACTATATGTCAGCTTGGGCAATATTGTTAACCAAACTAAAATAGTAAAAACTATTCCTTTTTCACAAACTTCAGAACATAGTTCCACTTCCAAAGATATACATAAAAATATGCACAGTCCTTGAAGAACCATAGTTATGTTAGTTCTCAAAGAACACCAGCACTTTAGAAATTATTATTAGACTAAAATGAAGTTCTTAAACATTCTTCACTAAATGTTAAAGCAGTGTTTCATGTATTTCAGTTTTATTAGTTCCTCTTGAAATATTCTTTCTTAAAGCTACATTTGTTTTCATGGCGTTGAAAAAATTTTGGCACAGAAGTATGACCATGGAGTATCTCCCTGCTATTCATTTTAAGTCAGAAAACTGATGGCTTATATCAGAAAAAGAAAGTTTCTTAGAGTATATATATTTTTTAAAAATAATAGAATTTACCTTGACAGGCTGGGACTGGAACATCCCATGAGTAATACCCATATGGAGACTTCCTGCACACGGCAGTGCTTTTCCCAATGAGGCGAAAGCCGCGGTCGCAGGCCCAGCGAACCACACTGTTGAGCTGTCCGCCCGTCTGACTGACAATGAAACCGTGCGGGGGCGACTCGGGCGTGCTGCAGTACAGAGCTTCAAACAGAAATATTGAATCAGTAAAATGTGGGTTTAGAAGTCAGGTAACAATTCTTGAGAGATTCTTGTTTAACTCAGCGCACATCTGATTGGACATTGAGAATCCGTTACTAAAAGTTGTATTTTATGTACTGATAATGCATGCGTTGACCAATTTCACAAAATACAAAGGTGATAAAAACAGAGCTTTTATAAGCTCTTTACATGATTCAGGTTTCAGTAGCCTTTAAAAAAACACTGATAGCTCACTTATGATTGGCTATAGCTTTGGGGTTTGGGTAGTGGTTTTTGGTTTGGGTTTTTGCTTTTTTACCATCTTCTTTTTAAATCTAATAAGCTACTGACCTTTAGTTTTATGATGAAATTTATTGCAATTGTATACATTTCAGTAGTATACAAATTTTCGAAAGAAGAAAACAACTAATACATCTGAACATAACTCTTTTTAAATAGTCCTTTCTTTCTGGTACTAAATAAGTTCTATCATTTAAGTTCTGTGATACAATGAACTAACAGAAAGTAAAACATTTAAAATAGATTTTAATGATATTTATGACTTTCACCATAAATCCTTGGCAAAAAATACTGAATCTGCATTTAATTGTTGATTTATTTTTAACATATTAAGTCTTACAGAAGTCTTACCTAGAGACTATGTAAAAAATCATAACTCATTATGAGAGCAAAAAATATCTCTAAGATTTACAGTTTTTATACTTTGAAATTACTTATGTACTTAATGACTCTGACATTAATTACTGGTTACTCACTATGTTTCCTTTCTCTCCCTTGTTCATTGAGTACCAAGTAATTTAGGTTTGGCTAAGGAATAGGAGTGGACCAGAAGGCTCTTATAACCTGGTAACCACTTTAGGATGACTTTTATTTGTGTAAAAGTTTAACTTGGTCTCTGATTAATTTGATTACTGGCTGCTAGCCACAAAGGCTGTTTTTCCTTTTTGTAGAAAAGAAAACTGTGCTGGATGTTTGTTTCCAAGTGCTTCCTTTATGCTTTGAAGGAACATTAATAACTTGATATTTATATTTTTCAGGCAAATACAGAACTTATGCTTCAATCACTCTTAAGACTCTTCCATGTCTCATGACTTACTTCAGGTCAATGTTTTTCTCATGTGGGACCTTCCTCTGACCAGAATGGAGTCATATAGTTATTTGTTTACAACAAATATTTATTAAACCTTTTAAAGCAAAGAGCAGAATCAGAACTACTGCTATATCTTTGAGACCACATACTATGAAAGCATTTTCTTCCTTACACTAAAGGTCTCCTGACTTGTATTTTCTTGAAAGAACCAAAGATACAGAGACCTCTACCTTAGTGTATAAGAAATTATACCAGTATTTTCTATTTCAATTAATAACACATAAAATATTGGCTTTTAATGCTGGTTGCTGCTTCTGTTGAACCTTAAACTAAAGAGTTCAACCCTTAAGGGGTTTTCCACTTTATAGGTGTTCACTCCTACCTTGTTGCAATGCTTTCCCCTGTCCCACCAAAATTCTTAATGGTGAATTCTATAAAGACCTAGTTAGAAAAGCACCCCAGTAGAAGATGCACATAAGTGCAAATAAATGGGAGAGAGAAGGGAGAAGCTGCTTATTTTTTCTTTAATACTGGCTTATGCCATTTTAAAGCCCTGTCTTTTATTAATTCTCTATGGAGCACGTGTGGGGGTTTTTTCCTCACAAGATGAGGGTCATTAAGTTCATATGTACAGAACAGATAGGATTTCCTTTCAGTTTGGTTAATTAAGGATACCAAACATAGCTTATATTACCCTTTTCACATAAACAAATGTTGCACAATGAAATTTTATGCACATTATAGAAAGTCACATTTGCATACCTATATATCTTATCCTGAAACCCTTTTTATTGGTGCCATGATCTGCTGACCACCGGAGAAATACTTCATGGCCATTGCTGGTTATATTTAGAGAAGATGAATAGTCCCCGCTGAGAGATATGAGTAATGGGCTATGACTATTTGGTCCTTGGTACAAAGGAAGGATAAAAAAGCAGGAAAAAAAGGAGTTACAAAGTTTAAAATAACATACAATAAACCATATGCACACAATTAATATACATGCAAAACATCCTCAAAGCAAATGACAAATTAATTTGAATTAAAAATTTGAAATATGTTATAACTGGAAGCTATATATTTGCTCAAAATGGAAATTATTTTTAAGTATAACATGCAGTACAATTTAAAAATAAAGTAATCCAGCAGTTCTTTTTATCATAACAAACCAAAATAATTGATTAAGATTTTTTTTATACTGAAAAATTATTATATGCATTAACAATAGTAATTAGACAGAAGCAATATAAAAAACCTATGATCCAAAGTTATGCATCCTATAGTTACCATCAAAAACTTCAAGTATATCAAATTCCTTTTCTGTCTGGAAGAATTCAAAGAACATGCTGATATTATAACCCTTTTCCACAGTAATGGTCCATGCACACATCTGGAGATTTGGGTAGCTGTCAGGATATCCAGGGCTCAGTATTACGCCTGTTGAATCCAGACGCATTTCATTGGCTGGACAGAGCACTGTGAGACAGAAAAATTGGCAAAAAAAATCCAAAGCCCATTATTTCTGTTTCGTGTGATTGATGAGATTTTCCTGAGTTTAAAAGAACTGCATTACTCATTCTATTTCCTTAAATTGAGCAACATGGTGATTTAAAATATGATAAGGGATTTAATTTTGAATTTATCTGGATTCACTAGGTCTACAATAATAATAATAATCTCATTAAATAGAAATAGTTGACATTACCATGTTATTGGAAGTTTTTTCAAAAAATGTGTTTGCTTCATGATATATGAACAAATGCCTTCAATATATTCAGAACCTTACACTGCTAAACAGGAGTTTTAAAATCTTTTTATATTGACAACTAACTCCTACATGAAAATGAGTTAGTCCTGAATTACATAAGAAAAATAATAGGATCTTAGTTTTCTCAAAAACACTAGAAATAATATTTTCTCATAAATAACAAAAATCAGGTTTTTTGTTGAAAAAGTTATTGAACTAGGAAAAGTGATAAATAACACAGAAAAGCAGAGAAAGGGAGAGGAAAAGAGTATTTATCTTCATAAAATAACTTTGTAAGGATCATAGAATATTTGGGTTGAAAATTACCTTCGAAGATCATCTAGCCCAACTCTCTGCAAATGCATCCAAACTGTACTTGAAAATCTGTTTCTGCCTGTGTATTTTAAAACATATTTGTATCTCAGCTGCAAATTAGCATCTAGTAGCTAAACTGCAAAAGTTGTTTCTCATGTCCTATGTTTGTTCCAATTACTCAAGAAGAGATTGAATACAGCACCTCTACGCCACTTAATAAAACTCATATGGCTGGAATCTGGCTGTCAAACTACACTGCTGTGCCAGTTGTGACACATATCTCAAGAAAATGAACAAGGTAATCCTCTCAGCTCTATATGTACATACAGACATATTTATATAAAAATGCGTGGTAGGAAGAGAGTAACAGTAATCCGGCTGCATTCATTTATTTGCAGCTGGTTTTGCCTTGCAAACTGTCCTTAATTTCAGGATTTTCAGCTAAATATCCCTCAGAAATTTTATAGAGAATTTAAAGACTTGTTCTCTGTTAAACAGATTCCCTTAGGAACTGGAGAATTTCCCTTAGGAAAGCTAAGTTTTATGTGAATCAGAAAAAATGTATCTGAGATATAGATAAGAGTCACCATTAAAGAATTTACTCAGGGTCCTCTTATTCTGATGCAAAATACAGTTTGAATCTTCTTACTCTGAAATTTTCATTTTAGACTGAAAGTAGAAGCCAATTTAAAGGAAAATAAAGGACAAAGTTATATGATTTGTTTGGACAATACTCTATGTTAACTAAATAAGATTATAGAAATTGGCTAAACTTGTGGAATTAGGTGACTATTTTCACACCTAAAGGAAATCCACAAGAATTTTAAGAAATACTCATCCAACTGACACACACCAGAGAAAAAACACAGAAAAAAAGAGTGACATTATTTTAAATAGTACTGAATGTGATATAAACTAACCTGTAATAGTTAAAATTACCAAATAAATATTAAACATAGTTTGCTTCATTTTTTTAGGCATTCCTCAATTGTCTCGTATATATTTACTGCAATACATTAGATTCAAGACTAATATATTGTTACTTAAATTCTGCTCAGTAGCATTTTCCAGATTTACCTATGGATTAATTTTGAATGTAGGTATGAATTTATTTCAAGTCAAAAACTAAAGAAAACTTCAATCAAATATCACTTTACTGGCTAAACCATATGCACAGGGTTAAAGCATCGGGAATAACAGTATTAAGTTCAAAACTAAACATATGCTCTACCCAGTGAAAAGAATTATTAAACTAATGCTGATATGATCCAAGAGAAGAACTGAGACTTTTCCATGAAAGTGACTCGTGTAGTGTGTTTTACTCTGCACAATGCAGCATGGTAGCTTGTCTATAAACCAATGTGCTACAGTGAAATCCTGAAAGACAGAAATTTTTGGCATGTATTTTTGATGCCTTTAGATTCCACAAAACTCTCTATTCATCTTTCATTATTGAAATTTAACTTACATACTGTGGTTTTCAAACTTAGGCATCATCTAAATAAATATAGAAGAAAATATGGTGCTGATTATTCTAGGTTGGCAGTTGGACTGGTCACTTTTAAAACAATTTGACAAATTCCTTTGCAATTTTCTTTTTAATTTTCTGAATCTAACTCTGAAGATCATGTGAATTTCATTCTGCTTTAAACAGAAATTATGAGAGCATGGATTTAATATTAAGCATTGCAACCACTGTTTAGCATACATATCTGACAGATAAAAGATTAACTATTGTAACTGAAGTCATCATTCCTGAGTTTTTGTCTTGGGTCTTGCATCAAATACAAATATGTCTTCAGCAACACCACTGAGAGAATGCCTCAGGATCAGCACATATGTCTCTATTTTCCCTATCTAATATTGCATCATTTTAACATTTAAAGCAATGCCTGGAGGTTACTATGGTTTTCCACCTATTAAATGCTATACATCTGCCAAGCTAGGACTTAAATTTAAATTGGGGTGTTGGAAGCTATTTCTAGACTCATTTGTATCTAACTAAATGCCTGGATTTTCAGAAATTATCAGTGTAAAAGTTCTTATGAAACTCACATTTCAATTTGACTTTGCATTTTTAAGAACTAGACTCACTGCTGTGAATGATTTTGACTTCTGCGTAGTCTTGTCCATAAAATCAGGGGAAAACAGCTTATTCAGTTGAAAGAGTAGGCACTTCCAGCATTCCAGAAATGGAGGAAAAGAGTATATTTGTACAAGAATTTTTTTAACTCTCAGCTGAAAGCTTAGGTGAATAACAAAGTCCTATAGTAATAATAAAGTCCTAAAATTAATATACTGATGTTTAATTTCTTAACATCTATATTTTTCACCCTTTTAAAACTTTAGAAATTGCTAAGAAACGGTAAAATATTGAAGTTTTACTTGTGCATGTATTAGATTTATTCACAATTACATTACTATTGCCAAATAAATATTTTATCATGAGTATTTTATGAATATGCTAATGAATTAAAATTACTGGAGAAGGACACACCAAAACATCAGATGGGTAGAAAAAACAGATGGCAGTTTTTCATATAATACAAATGTAAATCAAATGCACTTATTATTACTGATTTGGGAAAGTACTTTAATCCTGCAGTAGATGTTAAAATATTAAGCTCAGGAGCAGATGGATCACAAGGGAATATCACAGAAACTAGCAGAATTCAAAAGGGCTTTAGCTTACATAACTTATACTTTTATGAGGCTGTGGTGTTTTGGTTTGGTTTTTTTGTTGTTGTTGTTGTTTTTCTTGAAAAGGCTTTATCAGGCATGTTTATAACTGTAGGTCCTTGTTTATCCTTCCAGATATAAATGGAAGAATTAGTAGGAAAACATAATTTCATGCCCATCACTGGAGCTTCAGAGATTCCATTTTTTAACTGAAGCATGTGCAAGGCCTAGCTTCACTTCTTCCCTGATCAGTTTGGTATGAAAGGAAAATCTCTCTTTTTTGTAAATTATGGAAAAATTATGTTCTAGCGTAACACATCAAATTTCAGCTTAATGAAGACTGGCTTAGTGTGGTCAGTGGCTGGCAGGACTGTAGTTGTTTTGATTTTAACAGTGAGATGGCATTATCTCTCTGTTCACAGTTCTCAATAAGAGATAAAGTGAACAAACACATGCACACACACACACACATACAGAAAACCTGTTTTTTAGAATACATTGAATAAAAAATGCGAGTAGATAAAACTGCACTGAAAAATTATTTTGTGAGCTTGTTGACCCAAATCCATGCTATGTTAATTAAGCGGTTTTGAAAATTCCCATATAAATTTTCATACTATTATGTTGTAGGGAAAACGAAAGTCTCATTATTTGCTAGACTTCCTGAAAAAAAAAAAATGGAATTGTAAAATTATTTTCACAAAGTAGACTAGCAGCTCTTTCAACTTGTGAAGTTCATTGAAAGATTATTAATTATTTTGCATTAACATCTGACATACATGAAAAAAATGAATGATGTATTGGGATAAATCGTCAAAAGTCTGAAATAGTTTCAATATGCTGTCTTATGTAAAGAGATGTACAAGTTATTTAAGGAATCACCAGTGAACTGGTCTGGAAAATAAGGTAAATAAAGGAACAGAAGGGAAATAAAAGAAATAAAAAAAAAAGGAAAAGAAACCTTGACAAGTAGGTGGTGCTCCATCCATCTGAAGTCTTTCCCCCAGTCGGCAGGTCAGGATCTCATTGCCAACCAGTGTAAAGCCCGGCTGACACTGGTACCTTATTATGTCTCCTGTTCAGAAAAACAACACAGGGCAAAACACAAGCAAACAAAAGAAACATTAAACAGCAATTAACTGGGACTTTTAGCTTTGAAAACATTATTGATTAATGAAGTTTCTTACAACTATATTATACAATGGGCTAAATGACCTCTGGCATAAACAACTATGATCAGTCTAAGAAATATGGTAAATGAGCTTTGAGTTGCACACTGTGCTGCATCTATCACTTCTTTCCACCACATTATTTTTTAGATAGTTAGCTAAGATGTCTGGGTTTGACTGATGCTGTGTGAACCAAATGTCCACAAAGCCTTAAACATTATAATTTATAGTATAACCATTATGGAACTAAATAAAGGTCTAAGACCAAGTCAATAATTAATACAATCCTGAGGGGAAAAAATTAAATAGCAGATGGATTTGTTGATGCTATCTAGATTTGGCATTCTGAGAATAAGAAACTGTACATTTTTAATTAAGAAACCAAAAATATATATATAATTTTATATACCAATAAAAGGAAAAACTTGCATATCCCAGCAGTCCTCTTTGGCCCATTTTACAGAAGAAAAAGAAAAAAAAAGTGATTTCTCTTTGTGTCCTATATACGAATCATATATTGGTGCATATACTAAAAATATTTTTTTTTTGCCATCATGTGAGCAAAACTAGCTGATCAGACATCTGAAATCAGATCAGATAACTCATATTTCTTTGAAATATATGTGGCCAAGTAATATTATTGACATCTCTCAGAAAGTGAAAATGTCATCCCCTTTTCTGATTCTCATAAGTTTTATAAATTTGATTTTACTTTTTACTGAACCTTAATTCTGGTATAGAATATGCCATTATCTACATGTTTTCTTAGAAGTTTTGTTTGTTTGTTTCAGTGTAATACAACATTTTATATTAAACAGTATGAAAAACGTATTTTAAAATTAAGTTAATTACAAAGAGTTATTATATTACTTATATGCAATCTCTGAAACATTGATGAGATTCGGGATGCATAAGGAAGAGAAATGATTTCTTAAAAAATGTACTGTCAAATAAAAATCTAAAATATTGCAAGTGTGATTTCCATTCTAAAAAGCACCATGTGCATAGCAAGTTTATTTCATAAACAAATTCTGCCTTTTTTTTTTTTTTTTTAATATTACCTATTTCGAATTCATCATCCTCAGCTAGAATTTCAGCATTTGGTATATTTGCTGGAGGCTGGCAGACACGGAGCTGATAGGCTATAAACAGGAACAAAGCACAGTTGACATTTTCAAACATAGTTATCATAGCCATGCAATTAACTGATTTAATATCCACATTAGCAGGATAAACATAAAAACTCAATTTATTTTGAAACTTTCAAAAGACCCAAAAGAAAGGAAATTAAAACATTGGAAGTTGCGTCTGCATTCTCAATTAGCTATTTTGTTTTAGTGACAAAACCCTCTTCATAAATACCATAAGATGCTCTCATTTGAGCAATCCCAGTCAAAAAGTAAATTTTTTTGTATTTTTCAATCATTGACTTATGGTGATGAGTTTTGTTGTTGTGGTTGGTTGGTTTGTTGGTTTTTACCATACAATTTTACTGTTGAACTCTTCCACTTTTGAAACCTTGTAATAAACACACGTTTTGGAATCCCAAAGATTCTACACAGAGGTAGCATAACTAATGGAGAGAAGCATTTTGAGTATGAAATTCCCTAGATAAATAAACAGTCGAGGAGCATGCATCACCTGCAGATAGTGTCAGAGAACAATCCTGCTTTCAAAATTCCCATTTGAAGTTTCACTCAAAATAATTTTCCAAGATTTAGCACATGATGCAACACAGCCAGGCAAGATAACCAGGTGAAATAAATAAAAAGATAAGTAGGAAGTGTATGAAGAAGTGCTACAGCCTGATTTTTTCCCCCAAAGATCCAATGCAGATGGGCCCATGTTTGGAGACAGACAAAATACGATCTGATCTAAATACAATTAGGACAGAAATCTGTCAAAAGAAATCACTTTGACATATTTTTACCTACAATGGAGTCTTCCCTGTCTTAAAGTGTATGTTTAGGATAAAGTGTGCTTGGCTTTCATTAATATTACATTTTCATATAGTATTGGTTTATATCATTTCCCTTTGGCACAAAATATCATCTACTTGTGGTAGATGACAGTTCAGCTTCAGTAATACACATTCTCGGTTGCTTTGTGTGATTAGATCCTTTAGTACTCTAATTGTTCAAATTTTGAAAATCACAAAATTTACACCATAATTCAGACCTTTTGTTACTAATGAGTCACCCTTATTTGATACCTTCCTATTACACCCCTTTCCTTCAATCATGTAATGAAGATCTACTTAATTCAGTGAGGTAGGAAGCCTTAGAATAATGAAATTTAAAACAAAACACAACAATTAAACATGAAACAACTGTGCTGTTTGCATCTCAAGAAAAATAATAGTAAAAATCATGAACATAATTAAAAATTAATCCAATAAAGAAGTCATACAATTTATCTCAAATGTCTCTCATTTTAGGGTAACAGGAGTATCATTAATTTTAATCCCAAAATTATTTATTTTAAATAAATTTGACTCCTTGCCTTTATTTGACTCCTTGACTGCCTTGCCTTTATTATTATAATTTTTGTTCGGCTGATATGAAGGATTATAGACTCCAAAATACAGAGATATTTATTTATCTTGACAACATTAGTACAAAAATTGTTTAGTTTCTTTACCAGTAATCTTTGTGCTGCTCAGTTTGCATCTTTATTGCACATTAGGGCCCACATCTGTGGTATGATAATTTTCACGACAAAAGAAACAAGTAAAAGGAGATCTTTAGAGACACTTTAATACTAGCAAATTGCTAGACCAGAAGAAATAGCCTCAAGTTACTCCACATGAGATTGGATATTAGTAAAAATGTGTTAACCAAAAGGGTTGCCAAGCATTGAAACAGGCTGTCCAGGGAAATGATGGAGTCACCATCCCTGGAGGTATTTACAAGACATGTGATGTGCTATTAATTAACATGGTTTAGTGGTAGAATTGGCAGTGTTTGGTTTTTCGTTGGACTTGATGATCTAAAAGATCTTTTCCAATCTGAATAATTCTATGATTCCATGAGCATTTTAGCATATGTTTGGTCATATTCTGATATATTAGTAGATATCAATACATATGGACTCGTTAATGAATACAAAATGTAATTTTGTCCTTTGCAAGTTGATACATGCAATTTAGATGCCAAGATTTGGAATGGAAATTCTGATCCCTCTCTGCCTAGCCCTGCTGGAGTTTCTACTCCATAGTCAATTGCAGGTGGATTTGGTTTATTCTCTCCTGTTTCACTTAGCTTAAAATTCCTTTAATCACATCAATTCTGCCTATCTGTATTCACCACTGTCTTGAATAACTCGAAAAGAAAGTCTCCTAGTCACAAAATTTGACCAGGATGCAGAAAACAGGGTGTAGTCTGTTCGTGTTTCCTAGGATGTTCAATCCAATGGGCATTCACAAAGCACCTAAACCCACCCTTACTTCTCAGTCTGTATCCCTGTAATTATAACAATGTAAAAGTCACTTGGCCATTGAGGGTCTGGATGACTACAAAAAGAGGTAGAATTTGATCAATTAATTCAGATACATTTTCATTCAGTCAGTATTTAATTCAAGGGCAGATTAATGTTAACTACACTGTGTAGTTCACTCTCATTGAACTATATAGGATAGTAAACAATAATCATAGGTATAGTTCACTATCATTGGAATATCTACAAAAACAACACTTACATCAAAATATCCAAATGTCAAAAAGAAATATAATTTCTTCCAAAACCATTTAGGTTTCAAAGGAACTTTAGAAGCATTGCAAAAAGTATGTGCACCTTGAACTTCAGGGTTTTGATGCTGCCTTCTTTGCTCACACTCATTATAGGGCAGCCTTTTTATTTTCGTTTGACTAATAGTAAATTTAATAACTGTCAAGAAAATTACTTATTTTCATCATTCATGTTAGTCTTCCATATGTTTGCATTACCCTCATAGTGGTTGACCATATTAATAACAGCCACTCTTCTTAAAAAAAGCAACTGATCTTTTAATGCCTTGTCTTCCTCCAGCAACCAACATAAATAGTGTAAAAGTTTATTTTGTCACACTTACCATGATAACTAAGTACAAAGAAGCCACTGGTAGTAAAGTCACTGTGAAACTTTATCAGAATCTGATTGGAAGTGCTATAGACTGATTCTAATGCAGTGTTGCCACTAAATTGTCCAATTTGAGGAGAGGTTTGGTCTGGTCCATCCCTAAGAAAAACAAACAGAAGAATTTCTTTTTCTTTTTATGGTCCAAAAAATGAATATATTTTCTCCAGAATTTAAGTGAATGCAATAGATTTTCCCTAGATTATACTGCAAGGCATGGCACAACTAAAATAAGATAAAACAGACATCAAGAACTGATGACCTTTTCATATCCTGTATGGGGACTGAACACCAATTCAACCACCTTTTGAAAATCAAATTCTTATTTTCTAATAAAAATTGAAGCAACCCAAAATTTCTTATTTTGTGATTGTACTTCATCTACTTGCCACAACCTCTGATCACATTTGTGTATCTATACTTTCAAACGTGACTATCAGAAAATAAATAAAACTAATACTGTTCATGTCCCGCAGTCTTTTGAATCTGATGATTTCTAGGAAAATTAAGACCTAAATAGTATTGTTAGAATTAATTAATAATATAATTTGAAAAGATAAGAATGATTTTTGGCTTTAGCCAAAATAAACCCAAAATGCTTACAGACTACTGAATACAAGATTCCCCTTGAAAACTGCATGTTGACATTAATAAATATACATTTTATTTCCAATATTTATTCTAAGTTACTTTTAGATATGCTCTAATGTCAGCCCTTTTAACCTAGCTTTTCCCCCCATAATTAATTGTTTTAATGCTATAATTTATAGTTTACAGTATACATGGATAGATAAGAATTGATTTAAGTTAATTTTTATGAGTGATTCAGAGTTTTCTCAATCAATTTTTTGCTGTGATATGAATTTTATATAAATGGTCATGTCTTTTTGACTCAGGTAAGTATTAATATAATTATTGGTAGCTTTAACCAAAACTGAGCATTACATGCAGCAAATTAATTTCTTGAATCCTTCTTCACATGAATGTATTGATATTATTTTGTAGTATTTATTACGGTTTAGACAATAATGTACTGCTGGTAAGATCATTGCTACCTTATGGAAAAATGAAATACTTATTTCAATAGAAAAATTAAATCAAAGTTAGTACTGAACAACAGTGGAACTGTACATAGGACAGAATCATGAAACAAGAATATTAAATGCTCATCCTTGCTTCCTTCCAGATTAGAATTGTCAAATATTAAGCAACAGACGTTTAAATTTATAGGTTTTTTAAATAGTTATTAGCATAATATATTTTAAAAGAAAATAATTTCAAAATAATAATACAGATTTTTTTTTTTTTATTTTGAAAATTTTGTAGTAATGTGTTAGTCTAAATTATGGCATATTGACTCTTTCCATTCTGTTTTAGCAAGGAAATTATATGCTTTGAAGTATTTGAATTGTGAATAAAATGGGGGGGGGTTTGTATTGGAAACTACTATAAATTTTTTATCTGCATTATAAATAAATAGTATCCCAGAAGTGGTATAAGCTACACAATTAAATAGCCATCATGTATATACTATAATTTTTACGTATATGTACAAATGAGGACTAAAGTCATTAAATGTCTTCAAATATGTGGTGGAGGAAATAATGTGATAGGCTGCTGCTGAGGGTCATCATGCAGAGCCATAACAGACATGGATTCAAGCACACAGAGAATATAATTTCTTTACAGTTATTGTTAGGTCAATTCTTTTTGTCATAGCCAAACACAAATAGAGCCTCTTGTTTTATGCACTCTAAAAGAAGCCAGCTTGGCAGAAGTGAATGAAATGTTGCCCTACTCTAATTTCTAGTACTCCTTTTCTAAAACACTAAGACACACATCTGAAACTTCATATCAGTCCTTTCTCAAGTATTATTTCTCTTGATTCTTGAAGAGCAATTATAGCATATAGTATGGTTATGGTTCTTTTTGTTGACAAGCTGAGAAACACTATTATTGTTTCTGATTTCTTGTTCAGTGTTATCAAGTGAGAACGGCCAACTGAAAAACATGGATTAGTGCAACTCAGTCATTTCTCTTAAAAGGAACACCAGTTCCAAGGGGAAAATCACAAACGTATTCTTTTAAATTCATATTTGGTTACATAGTGTCACATGAAGATTAAATGAATGTCAAAAGTATTTTCTTACCAGACAGTTATGAAATCATATATTGGCTCTGTTTGGAGAACTGTGAAATTGATGTAGATTCCATTCCCAGGTGGTACTCTAACAAGCCAGAAGCAGTCTTGAAAGTTTGGATACTCATCAGGATATCCTGGAGAGTATATGGTGCCATTCATTGCAGTTATGTTTCCTCCACACAGAGCTAGAAAAAAGACACTTTTTAAAAATAGACAGTAAATGCTTTTTGCATTCTACTTAGACTATATGAAAGCCCTAGTTTTGAACACATTTGGTACACTATAACTACATTGCATAAGACTGTTCCTGTGCAAAGAAAACAGATTTTATTCAGCTTTGTGCAGAGTCAGAAGTCTATTTTGACAGTATTGGTCAAATATAAAAGTTAAAATAAACAATAATTCTGATGTCATAAATACTATCAGAACTGGAATTAAAGAAATATATACATATAAGGTGAAATTCCCTGCACAATTGAAAATTACTTTGTTAGGGCTTTGTGTAAATTCCAGCTACAAATTAGCAACAAATCACACTAATTGTTTTCATGTGTGGTCACAAGAAGCTAGCCAACCAAGGTTAACACATGAAAGCAGGCACATAAAAGGTTGAGGGGTGAGTGAAGATTGGAGGGGAACTTCAAAATCAAAACATTGTGTCCAACAGTATGAATAGTAATTTTGCACTTATGGATATAAATTCTGGTAGATAAAGTAAGACTCCACTCTGCAATTCATGTTGAAGAGTACTAATTTTAGATATCATACAGTGCAAGAGTGACCATATAGATTCTGGACTTTCATAACTACGTATTTCTAAAAACTATCACTCAAAATTAGATTGTTTTCTCCATGGATTTCAGATGTATGTTGAATATGACACCACCCAGTTATTAGAGAAGACAAATGTTACACAAGCCTAGTTCTGGAAAAGTAAGCAAAGCGTAAAATTGTATCATTTGCTTTAATTTGTATACATTCATTTTTCCCACTCCACAAGGTTCATGGTATGGCAACACGGATTTTCTAAAATACGTTTAAAAATCTGTAACCAGAACAGTTTTGACGTATAGGTTTGACATAGAGGAATCATGCATTATTTGTATTTAGCAAAAGCAATGTGTTATTATTTATGTTTATACACTTTGGTGCTGAACTGTAGGGTGAGAAGGCCTCCATAGTGTGATACCTCAACCAGTCAGACTCAACAGCTTGGACACTGCTTTTCTTCAGCTTTAACTTTAAAGGCTCAAGGGAGTTTCAGCAGTACAGACAGAAATGGTTTTGCAGCCAGGTTTTAGGGAAGTGAAGACATGGTCTGATGATAGATATTGTCAGACAACAATATTTATTGGAAAAGGAGAGGGAAAATAATCCAAACAGATTAAAGCAAGAGAGATGAGTTAAGAAGGGTCAGAGAGTGTTAGATGGTGCTGAGGACAGGTTAAAGGAATATTAAGTAGATGAGGATGCAAGAAGAGAACAAAACTGTTTAAACAGAAAGGAGGTTTAGTCATATTTAATTCAGATTGTCTGCTTCAAGAAATCTGAGGAATTAAACAAGCCTTGGTATATCTTGTCTTACAATAAAGACATTAAAGGAAATACAAATTTAAGACATGCCATGTATTGCTAGTACTAGGCATATGCAAAAAGGCAACTTCATTTTAATGCTTTTGAACCCAAAGCCTTTATCTCAAATTAAACCAAGTACACAACTCATTATCCTTTTGCTGCAACAATAAGAAAAAAAAATAATCTTGAAAATATCTGTAGCATATAAAAATGTCACAGACCCTTTATTAAAAATTCCACAGTAATTATCTCCACAAAACCCCACATAATTTAAGAAAATTTTCTAGGAATTGACTAGTGTTGACAGTCTGTAATCATGCAGCAAACATGCATCTCTTAGATCTCTGTAATCAAGTTAGTGGCTTTTTTAATCTTTATTTTTCATATCAAATTAAGTAGAAACAAAGAATACCCAGCCACTATTCAGGAACTTCACCAAAATTGATACTCGGAGAAACAATATGCTTTGGACATGTTAGAATTTACATTAAATTATTGGTTCCAGTAAGGTATTTCAAAGAAACAGAACCACTGCTTTCAATTAATAGTTTTGATTGTGAGGCACAGAAAATACAGCTAGAACTAACTAACAGGAAAAGCTAAGTGTTTAGCAGCTAAGACATGATCTATGAAGATATTACTATCCCACAGGATCCAGAAAATGGGTGGTGATACTTAATTATAACGAATTAACTCTTCCCCTTAGGAAACAAAAAACAAACAAACAAACAAACAAACAAAAAAACCACACACACAAAAAAAACCCACCCCAAACAAACAATCAGAAAACAAAAAAAAAAACCCAAACAAACAAACAAAAAAACAACAATGTAGGTGTCATCTCTCTTTTATATGATAAGGCTTCCCCTTCCAAATTCAGTACCAGTTTGGTCCTAATTCAGCTACCACATCCCTCAGAAATTCCTAAGGCTCACTGACTCCAGAAGGAATTTTAAATAATGAGGCTTCTAATTGGAATGCCTAAATGTGGGTATCAGGTGCAAAATATAATGAAAAATATCCAGAAAACAGAGGGAGATTCTTATTTTCTATTTGTGTGGTTGCAATTGGCTTTGGAGCTTTTTTGGAGGTGGGGTATTGTTGTGTTGTTGTTGGGGGTTTTTATTGGGGCATTTCTCTCCTACATGCTAGTGAGGATCCCATTTTCAATGATGAGTTTTACCATTCAATATAGAGGGAACCTTGGCCTGTAAGTGGAGGACTGACCTCCTTTGGCCTGCTGCTTAGAGGCAGGTTCCTCTCAGCATAGATAGGGAAGAGATAAACATTTCTACAGAATCATCACAGTCCTTCTGTCACCTTAAAATTAAAGCTATGTGCAAGTCACAGTTCTTGAACCTTCTTACTTGTTTCAAGCACAAGCAAAAACCCAAACAAATGTAAAAGGTTAAAAAAATGTAATTTAAAAAAAATCCCATTCAGAAAAAGCATACGTGCAAACAATTTCACAGAGAACTGTCTGGAGGATGACTTCACCCTAGATCATCTTTAACATTTCTTTCTAACTCATAAGAAAGAACATAGGTGGCCAGAATTGGTAAATTCAATTTTGAAGCCTTTTATCTTAATTTAGTTCAGAGTTTACAGTCTATTGCCTCACCTAGATTAAAAACATCATGAGTCTCCACATTACAGGCTTTAAAGGCTAACCTTCCAAAATTAAAGGTACTATCTCAGGCAAGTTTTCAGAGATTTCATATTATAAAACATTTCAGCTTCTCTGCTAAAATTTTAATGTGCAAAATAGAATACTTCCTTTGCAAAGACCACACTGTAAAAATACAGGCCTCTGTAAATCAAAAAAAAAGCTGAAATTAGTTCAATAAACAGTCTTAGGAAGACCTTCAAATGATGAAGGGTTTATAGGTCACTGGAACATACCTTCACATCTGGGGAGAGGATGATTCCAGTTGCGGCTGATGCCATGAAGACAAGTCAGAGCTGAATTTCCAATCAACGTGTAGCCAGGAAAGCACTCAAATGAAATAGTTTGTCCCACAGTAAAATCATTTCCAATAACAAAACCATTACGAAATGGTCGAGGATCAGGACAGCTTTGTAGCTGATATGCTGAAAGAAATAATAATAATAATAAAAAATAATCACTAAAATAAAAATTCTGATTATTTTTTTAAAAAAGATATTTTAATTAGAATAAAATTGAAAGTCATGGACAACCCATATGTTGGGAATCAAATTTCCATGGTGGTGATGATCAAATAATTGATTTTACACCTGGAGAATTACAGTGAAACCAGCTATGTTTCTGTGCTGCAAAATAACAATTCTTTTTGTTGTTCGAAGATACTACACTGAGATAGATGACATGCTTTTCTGACCCAATAGGAGTTGCCAGGTTTTACGTTCTTATTTTTAAGGAAAAAGGAGAAATAAACATGTCCATACTTTTATTTGCTTTTTCCAGAAGAATTACAAGGCTCTATAATGAACTGGAATATCAAAGACTTTTTAGTGAACTAGTAAAATTTGAAAACAAGCTTTTATCACACATCTTGGTGATTTTTTTCCAAGAAGATTTGAAGCATTGTCTTCTTATTACCAATGTGAGAACAAATAAGCTGTGTAGAGTCAGAAGTATAGGAACATCATGTTGTATATTGTTGGATCTAATCTCCAAGAACAGGATGGGGAAACTGAGAGGCATTCCACGAGTCTTTTATTCCATTATCAGTCTCAGTGAAGGTGGAGACATAAAAGATGGTAAAACTCACACCATAACAACAGAAGCCCAAGTTCTCTTGATTACAAGGCCTTTTAAAAGTGTTTTAGCAGATAGGCTAATGCTAAAGGTTTATGAGCATCTACTTAAGCAAATCAATAAACACTACATGTACACCTTACAGCGTATAATAGTTGCTTGTTTTTTATTTTTTGAAGTGCAGAAACTTTCTATGCTCCAAATATTTCAAGGCCTAAAATCCAACCCTGATTCAAACCTCTATCTATGTAAGCTTATTGCAAGGCTGTGAAAATCCTCTGCTTTTTCAGTTCCCACAATGTTCCCACAGTATATGTTTGAAAGAATCAGTTCTGTCTTTTGTGGTTAAAACACAGAAAAGAACTTTCCAGCGTTTTGACAAATGACAGCATTACCAAAATAATTACTGTTACTGTTAATATTGTATGGTCTTATGTTTTTACTATCCTTAGCAGTTTAGGCCACAAATTGACTTTTTCTTTAAAAGCTAAATCTTTTTACAGTGGCTCACTTCCAGAATGTTACACAGAGTTCAAATCAATTTGGACTTGTTACTATTAAAAGAATAAGAGGAGATTCCTCTAAAGTAAAAACTCTTTAAATCACTCTCAGGTGTTATTCATACAATGAAAACAGGTCTACTTTAAGATACACATTTGACCTTTTTTCATGAACAGTGGTGATCTAATCCTTTTTAAATGAAAATGCAATAGAACTATGATCTCGTGATCTTTACCAGCTCAGCAGACCTACTTGGGTACAAAAGAACAAGAACCTTCAGGGAAATGGTGAACTAGGAAATAAAATGGATTTAGAGAATTCTGTTTTGGCATTAATTTGCACAAGCCTACTTGATCCAGTAATATTATTTAGATCTTTACCTTCCAACTTGATCCAGTAATATTATTTAGATCTTTACCTTCCAGAACCCATTAAACAAAATTAAAATTCCAACATGCTTCCAAACATTGAATAGAGATGTTTCTTTTGTAAAGGCATGCAACGCTAATTAATATGCCAATCAGCTTCAGATATTGGAAATTATCTGTTTGCTGACATTTGATCTGAATTTAAAGAAAATATGCAATTAATTTGCTTTTTCATCTTAACTTTCTTCACTCTTCTGTTTTATCTCAATGGGACTTGGGGCTTGGGACTGAAACACAAAATCTTTCATATCTATTTTTAGGAATCTTCAAAACCCCATAAAATCTTTAACAGCCACCTTTTTCTCTCATAAGAATGTCCAAATCTCACCTTGATATACAATATGAAATCCTTGTTTGTTCTGTGAGTAGTCACTGTGAAAGTATAAGCTGGTTTCATGAGTTGTGCTGAACAGAGAGGCTGGTAGCTGAGGGCCACTTAGTCTCCCAATAACAGTGCTAGTTTCCGTAGATCCACTCCTAACTTCTAAGTAATCGTGTATGGTCTCCGTTGAGAAATTTAAAAATTGCAAATGGACACCTGAAAAACATTGTCAGTAGATAAACACCACCAGTACCAAAACCAGGAGGGAAAATAAAGTATGTACATCTTACACTGATAATCGCAGAAAATAACCAGTGGAAATCCATATGCTACCTGGCAAGTGTCTGTATATTTCCCAGTCCTGATGTGCGTGGGGCTGCACATCTATCATCTGCCAGCAAACTTTAAATTGGACTAGAGGGTGAGGGTGAGCAGAAATGTCTCGGGTCCAGCTCAGGGTATCAGGCAGGCAGGGCCTTTGCTGGTACACCAAGGACTTGTGAAAGCAGAGTACATGGTGAATACATATGAGTGCTCCACACACACACTATGTTATATGATGGTAATAGAAATTTCTGATTATTTGGTTGAGTAAGGAATAGGAAGGTAGCTTACTAACCATTAAGTTACCTCTCCTAACCAGGTGTAGTATTACAAAAATTATGCCGCATGAAAAGAAAATTCTATGTACTGAATAGTGATAGTGCTCTCAAACACTGTGGGCATCAGCCTGGCAGAGGTGCAGGGCCAGCTGGATTTCACCCCTAGCAAGCCTGATCGTGGCCTCAAGCCCTAGGAGGCATTTATTTAACTTAAGGTGAGACAGAGATCTCCTCCCAGGTGACTTTACCATTATTATAGTAATGAACCCAAATTCTGCTCCCCTGTTGGTTACCGCTGTTGAATATTTGGTCATGTTTCTAGAATCCTCTATCCCCAAGCTTATATATTGTCAATCCCCCTTCATTTCTGCACTTTGGTGTTTTGTCCTTACAGTGTGCAGTTCCTGGGAACTGTCCCTATTTTATTTTCCTATTCAAGTGAGCTTTCTTTTTCAGACACACCATTGCACCCGCTCCTTCTTCAGCACTGCATTTGCCCTGAATATCAGGGAACATAAAAGACGTGCCACAGCCACCCTCACTGTGACAAACACAATTTCACATAAAACTGAAAGTAAAAGATATAATGTCAGATAAATTATTCAACGTCATGAATAGTTTTGTAGCTCCTGAACGGTAATACCTAAATAGTGTTTCTCACTGTCTTTTAGAACTTTCCCCCCAGATAACGTGTAAAGTGTATGAATGATTTTCTGAAGCATGAAGCATTTTATATGCAAGTTAGGTGCAAAATTAAATTACTGTTACCCTGATAATTTCTGTCTTGCTTTATCTGAAGACAGTCTATAAGTGATAAGAAAGCTTTTTCTTATAAGTGTCACTCTTTGACTTTGTCAGCCTTCCAAATATTTCCTACACAAAGAATCAAGCTATATTCAAACTTCGCTCTTTCTCTATCGTGATATCTTGGCCTTTCATTTGATCCTATGAACCATACACTTAGCCAAAGTTTAAGCTGTCATTAATAACTGCCAGCTCACATGACCTTGCTATCAGTTTTTTCCTCTTTCACCAACTTTCTTTGATACAAAAGTAGAAATATATTTTTGCCAATCATCCCGCTCTCCGTATTGCACTTTCTTTCTCTTCAAGTTTCTGAATCAGATCAATCTTCAAAAGTATTCATCCTTTCCTCTGTCAGTAGCACCTGCTTCTATTTTTCCAAGACTTCAGCTTGTTAGACTGATTTTTTTCTATGCCTTTCTGCAGTTTTGCACACCCTGCTTGAAAGAGTAGTTAATATATTTATATATGCAAATAAAAACAGTGCCCTTGGTAAAAACATAAGCCATTAGCTAATATTCAGTGGACAAGCTTCTGTAACTTATAATTGGGAGAAAGTCTTCCTAAAAAGAGTGAAACAAGTGAAAGTCTATAGAAGGTTCCCATGATGGTGTTTTTTGAATTTTTCTATTTACGACACAGAAGAGTTGGACATAAGTGCCTCCACTAGATCAGTGACAGGATCATTAAAACCAGCTCTAGCCATCACCTCTTCAAATATATTTTTCAGTTCTTTTTACAGTGAAATTTTATTTTAATGTTCAATTTAGTTTCAAACATATCTCATTTAGAAAAGCTAAGAAATGTCAAGCATGTTTCAATCTGTGCAACTTTAGTTTTCTTCTAGAAAATGAAACATTTCATTTTCCTATACATGAACTGGCAAACAGTTCATAAATCCAGTGAATAGACTTCAGTTAGTGCAAAGAAGTTCAGAACTATTGATTTTGGTGGTTAAACTTACTTATCCAAGAAACTGTTTCCAAAATTTTAGTAGCTGAATCTCCTGCCCAATGGAAGTCAAACTAAATAGTATGTTAACAATGTAGAGTGCAAACAGCAGTCTGAAGAGTTAGAATTATCAGACACGTAAGCCTGGCAGTATGTAAGCAAAGAAAATAGAGTAAGGAACAGGAAGTACAGGAAGAGAGACAGGATAGCAGTAAAGTGAGGGAAGAGGCAAATGGCAATGCATTTGGGATAAAAAGACAGCAGGTTCCAAATGCAATTGAAATTACCATTTTATTTAATTTGAAATTTAACTAATATTCCAGACTTTATTATTTTTTCTTTATTAGCAAATGTCGTTGGAATCATCTGTCAAAATATCCTGTTCCCTTATACCTCCAAGTATCCCTTTCTCCTATGGATTCAATCCAGGAATAATGCACCTACTACTGTTTCTTGGGTTTTTTTTGTTGTTGTTTTTTGGGGCTTTTTTTGGTGACTTAACAAGCAGAAATCTATTTGAGATTCTAGATGGCATTATGACTCATAATGAAGCATTACAAATTGTCCCATCAGGCTACCAAAAATTCAGGTAGTGGCAGTGTTAAAATGTCAATGTTATCTCTACAAAATGCTAAGACGAAAAAAAAAATCAATTATTGACTGTAATCTTGTGTGTTTTAAACAAAATGCAAACAAATCGGGTTTTATATAGAAATCCCTATTCTAATATAATGGATTTCCCCCAGATAGATTTGGCTAAGTCAATGTTACAGAACTTTTAATATTTTTCAATATAAACAACGCATGCAGAACAATTGACTTTCATTTAAATCATAAGTGAACTAAGCTCATGGGATTTCTATTCAAAAATACCACATAACTGATTTTAAAAAGAGTACGGAAAGAATCTGTACATATGCAGAGGAGAACGCTATTTGGAATGTCACACTCTCCCTGGAAGATGCAGAAATTCTGTAACAACAAGTAAAGAATATGACAGAAGATGGCAAGTATAAAACAGAAAACAATGAGGCTTGTCTAAGAAAACCAGCACACCATTCAACTATCATATAAAGAAAAAAATCCAAGTGCACATACTTCTTAAAAAGTGCCACATGTTAAAAAACTAGATAGGACAAGTCTACTGGCTAGCTTTGAATAAAGATTTCACAATAAAATATGTAGAGGATCCAGCCAAAGTTGCTCAAGAAGTTAGCCAATGTAATTAAAATCCTGATAATACCTATACAAAATCATGGTAAAATAAGAGAAGCTCTAGTGACTTGAAAAAGTCTGAATATATATTCACCTTTAAGAAAACAAAAAGGACCTGGGAAATGGCAACTACCAGTTCCCTGCAGCCCTTGGAAAAATTATGGAAATTGTTTATTTGAAGGCAAATTCCAAATATATAAAAGACAACAAAAAAACAATTAGGAGCAGTCAACATGGATCTCTTAAAAGAAAATAACACTTAATAAGCCATTATATCCTTCTATTATTAAATTGACAAAGGGATAAAAGTGTATATAATATACTTTCACTCTGCTATGGCTTTTGGCTCATTCTATAACTTTCTCATCTGAAAGCATACATGAGCTTGATGAATGGAAAGGAAGTCAGTTAAAAATTAACATAACTATGAGTCTCCAAGGGTGATAATCAGGCATTCAATGGTTGGCAGCCTGTAAAAAGCACAATATTCTGTGGGTTGCTACAGAAACTTACATCGGTTTATGTCTTCAGAAGAGACTTGGAAAATGAGAATGCATCCTCAACAAATGTGTGGAGGATACTAAACTAGGGCTGGTGGATGATATACTAAATGGCACAATTTTTGTCTGAAGAACACTAAAAAACTTGAGTACTGAGTAAATAAATGCTTTTTAAAGGTTTGCACAAGGAGAGGTACAGAATTCTACATCTGGAGTACAGCATCCTTGTCTGTTACAGGCTCAGGATTGATTAGGTGAGTAGCAGCCCCAGTGAGACAGTTCCACCAATCATGGGCTTGATCCAGTGTTCCTGAACATTCTACTTTGAGAGGGAAGTTTTACAGTTTTAAGCGAGAGACTTCTATATTTCCTTAAAAAGAGCATTTCTATGCTACTGTGAGTTTCACCTAGGATATGCAAAGAAGCTTAATGATAAAATAATTAATAAAAATGTAGCTTGAACTTCTGAATTGACTTGGTGTAAAATATTCATTAGTTTGTTGTTGTTGTTGGGTTTATGACTTCACAAAAAAAGAAATCAATCCTGTAAAGTTATGAAATTGTGCTGAATTCTAATTAAACAATATTGTCTCTTCCAGAAAATTTTGGCACATATTAAATGAAAAACCAAGAATCTTGTAGCTTTTGTATTTCAATTTTCTCTTTTAAGATTTTGCTAACTTCTTCAATGAGTTATAATTACTTTTGGTTTTTCTGCTAGGAGAAAAATTAACAATATTTTAAAATCTATGTTCAGTGTTTCACACTTATAAAACAGCAATTTTAAATTCATAAAGAACACATACCAAACCCAATAGGCAATTTTATTGTCCATGTGCAATCCAAACTGCTAGGATAGTTGCCAGGAAACCCTGGACTGAGAATCACTCCACTGAAGTCTGACATGCCACCACCACATTGTGCTAAAAAACAAACAAATGAACAAACCCAAAATATTTTTCAGAGGAGCGAAATGAGCTAAATAAATTATTCCATAGCATGAAGATCCTTAGAGCATTAATAATATAATAATACTTAGGGTTATATTTAAATAAATGCACAAACATATCTTTACCACTAAATATCTGTAAGAAAGTAATTTACAAATAGATACTTTGCAAATTTGTATCAACCCTGAATCCAGTAGATTTTAACTTGGGGGATACATGCACGCAAAACAGAACATATTAAAGAATTGCAGAATCATTTAGGTTGAAAAATATCTCCAATATCATTGAGCCCAACCTCTGACCAATTGCATCACCTTGCCAACTAGACTAAGGTACTAAATTCGACATCCAGCCCCTTCCTAAACACCCACAGAGATGGTAACTCCACCATAGCCCTGGGCAGCCCATTCTGTGAAGAAATTATCTGAAATTCCTGGCCACCCTTTCCATAAACAGATTCCCCTTGTTGTCTGACCTGAATCTCCCCAGGTACATCTTGAGATTCTGTCCTCTCATCCTGTCACTCACTGCCTGGGAGAAAAGACCAACCTCCACCAGGCTACAGCCTCCTTTCAGGCAGTCACAGAGAGTGATAAGGTCTCCCTGAACCTCCTTTTCTCCAGGCTAAACACCTCCAGTTCCCTCAGCTGCTCCTAAGGTTTGTGCTTCTGCCAGTGTCATTGCCCTTATGTTTACTACAGGAACTGTCCTTGTGACAGGCAAGCAGCACACATCAGCTTAGAGCAGCACTGAGACAACTGCATGTGTGTAAAGGAGCATCTGAATAGTATAAGGTGATGCATTATAAAAAGACTCTGTGCTTAAAGTGTTTCAAGAGGCCTTGTAAAAACTGCATTTGTGTCCTGTTGTTCTAAAAATGAGATAAAATAAACATATTTAGAAGACCACACATACAAATACTCTCAGAAATTAAGCTAAATTCATATCTTAATTTTATTTTTGTTTTCAGGCATGACATCAGTAAATAAAATTACTTAGACATCCATATTACATTTAAAGATGGTGATTATGATGAATAGAATTTTGTTTAGCTGTTTTGTCCAAGTAAAATTTGCTATATCATTTGAAACACAAGTAAAAATCATTACTTCCAAGCCAAAGGAAAAATACAAGAAAAAGAACCCTCTAAAATTTCAGCACAGCATCTTTATCTTCAGAGTTTACCAAAAGCAGTGCAATTATAATATCAGACTTCGTAACCATATGTTAATGCATAATGACAAAAACGGAAGACTAAGTCCTGAAAAAATTCTTACAAATATCTCAATCTTGTTGAATATTTATAAATTCTAAGCTGAGGGAGCTCAATACCTCACAGGAGGTTTTTAACACCCCACAGGATTAAGAACAGGATTATGTGAGACAGCTCAAGAGGATATATATTAACTGCCTTGAAGAAAAGCAAAGCAAAAATATCTTTTATGAGATCTGCAGCATCCTGCTTTCCATACATTCAAGATTACTAATCCTGATAACTTTTAGTGTTAGAGAACCCAAACAAAAAAGGCATTTCTATGCAGTGAAAGAGATTACAACTAGAAGGAATTTTAAATTCCTCACATTTATTCATCATATAAAAAGAGCATATAAAAAGAGCATATGTAAATGCACTTCAGAGGTTTCATTTTGGTTTTTGGCAGATTTTCAGTACTTTTTCCAATAATATTATGGACATAATTTAACTTGAAAAATAATGTGTCTTCTGAAATTGGGTTGACATGCTTATGTTGAAATTAGACATGAAAATATAATGTTATTTTATTTTAATATCTTCTACAATTGCCATTACTCTTCTGGGGAAATGAGTCCTAAATAAATTAGCTGTGTTTCAAGGGTCTTTGGAGGCATCATTCCTGATAATGAATTGATGTTATATCTGACTAGAACACATAGAATCATATCATAGAACAGTTTGGGTTGAAAGGGACAAATGTATTTCTTTTACTTCTTGGAAATTTCAGAAAAATTTGCCAACATAAGTGCACAGAAACCTTTGAAAATCCCTAATTTAAATTTTAAATCTTCACATTTAATTAAGTTCCTTCAGTTCTCCCATTTTTTTCCCATGAGTTTTCTGATTTTCTCATTCTGGCATATTTAAGAAAAATTATGTATGTTGAACGTACCTAAACATATTGGAATGGGATAATTCCATCTTCTTACTGGTCCAGGCATACAAGTGATATGTGAATGTCCCTAAAATGACAAAATAAAAATATACAGTATACAGCACATTAGTATTTCAACAAAAAGAATGTATTATTTAAAACATTGTCAGAATACACAAAACCAAAAAGATATAATAATTACATTGTACACTGTGGATTGTATCATGCCTCCAATACAGCAGAAAAAGCTGTGACTGTTAGTTCACTACATGATGGTGTCTATGCCATTAATATTATTTTTTATAACAGAATCCACCTGAATTCTATGCATGTTTTAGTATAAACCAAGGGTCTGGAAACTATGGGTCTAACTGAAGCAATGTTTGCTTGGCATGGATTGACATCATTTGTTGAACATGATAAAACTTCATATATATTATAAATTATGTAAGTGCTGACTTTACATCTTGAATTCATCATAGACACAGCCTCTCTATTGCTCATTGACCTCATGTAATTCCAATTGTCTTCCAGAGAAAGCAAACAAAAATGTAAAATCTTAAGACAAAACTGTACTTGTGATATCTTCCAAAACCATTTAGTCAGACTGTATAAGTCAGAAAAAACGTATGGAGGGAAGAAACTTTACATGTGTGTTTGCACAGTCTATGCTCCTAAATTCTTTATTTTCTATATTTTACATTTTCTTTATTGCAGCCATTTACTGTGGCTTATCTGTTCACACACACACACACCTCTATTTAAGGTGGGAATTAAAGCAAAGGACCAAAAAATATTTCTCAGGCTGTTTCTGATAGTGGCCAGTTAAAATCAGGCAATATAAGAAGAAAACTTCAATAGTCATTCTCAGAGCTGCAATCACAGAACATGTATTTCATCTATTATTGAAATGCTAGAAATATGAAGGCATGACTAGGAATTCTGTCTTGAAGGGGAAACTGGGATATAGGTCCCAAATCCAAACAGCAGTTGAAATCTGAAAGCTGACAAGACTATTTCGTTTCTATCACTATACATAAACTGGGCTTTTTTTTTTCTTTTTTTTTTTTTCCCAAAGAATATAATTCAATTTTTATTTTTGATGCAGCACATATAAACCCAGCATCTAGGTTTTCACAGAATTATGTAAAATAAATATTTGAAATTATTAGCATTTTTGAAATTTCATTTAGTTAGTCTGACATCAACGTGTTATAGGTGAGACTGATATTAGTGGCATTTTGCTCATTCTGGCGTATTTTGCTCCAAAATTATCCATAACTCCATTAGCAGTTAATCATGTGCTGTTATACAGAAATTATTTTCTTCCTTTATGACTGTTCTTTTTGCAATGCTTGGATATTGTGATGATTTTCTATCCTTTTGGCTCTCAAAGAGCTAGATAAATGGAAGACTGTAGAATCTGCAGACTCTTTTTGAGGATTCTCAAGTAAAAACAATATTCAGTTTTGTATCAGATTCTATGGCATAACTGTACACGTTTTTGACAATATTTTTCACTTCTTTCCTATAGGCAGACAGGTTTCTACTGTCCTACTGTCATTAGGAACTGTCATACTGTCAGGTGATTTACAAACACTGCAGTTCCCCTGGATAAACCTTTTGCTAGTGCAAAAACATTGCAAATCTACTTGGCAGAAATGCACTCCTATTTGATAAGTATTTTGAGAAAAAACCAAGAAATTGCTGAAAGAAAAGAGCTGATACTATCTGATTTACTAAGAAAAGCAATTATTTCTTCCCCTTTGTTTATTCTTAGTCCCCCTCTTTACTTTCTTTTTCCTCTTATGCATAGAGAACTACTGTTAATTGTTCATCAAGTGATGTTAATTTTGCTAACAGTTCATGGTTCAGCTATAATTATCAAAGACACCATCAATAATAGATAAAGATCTATAATTACTAATGCAGAAGAAGCACCAAGCCATATACTTCTGGTGGAGTATTTGTAGTTTCTAATTTACTCTCTGGTAGAAAAAACAAGCAGTCTTGTAAACTTATCATGTGTACCCAATTCCTGAAGTGTCCAGCATCCATTTTGCACTGACTGACCCAAACATAACCATGTTAAAGAACTGAAAGACATCATTTGAAATAGGAAACTTGGCTTACCTGAAGAGAATAACCCTGGTCACACTGGAAAGACACCACATCTCCAACCATGTATCTGTCTCCAATTCTGATCCCATTACTTGGGGTCTGCGGTTCAGGACAAGAGTCCAAACCTATAGCTGAGAAAAAGAGAGAAGTTTAGTCTATCTACTGAACAGAAAATTGTTTTTTAGATTCACATAGGACTGTGTACAGTGTATATAAGCACACTCTGTTGATAAGCTTTAGGGTGCTCTTCAGAATTGTGGACAAGCAGCATATTATTTTGGAACAACAACGGTGCATAAGGAGAAAACATCTTCTTTCCTGTGTAAAGGAAAAGGATCAGTGTGGCAACAAGCACTTCCCAACCTGCACTTCTAAAATTCCACTATCTCCTGGCACAGTCCCATTCATTTCTACCCCCAGTTTCAGTCCTAATTACAGCCTTCATAATTCAGACTGGGAGTACTTTGCAATCCTTTACCAGCATGTGTGCCAGGGGAGGCTGGCCAACACTACAGCAACTGCAAAACACAGGAAAAACAGCGCAAAGTAAAAATGCTCTCCAGCATTCCATCCTCCACAGGTCTGCCTCAACTCTTTCATTCATTTATACACACATACACACAGAGAATAAATATTTGCATCAGATTTCATCTAATCTGCTATGTTTAAAGAAGTATCTATAGAGCTATAAACTAATATTTTGAATTTCTGATTGCAGTAGAAGCTAGTTTGTCAAGAGACCACATGATTTTTTTCATGGTCATCAAAAAGAGATTTTTTTTTTGCCTTGCATCTACCCAGAAAGGTCCAGGAATGAAAGAAAGTATAGTCAACTGAGTTGCTTTTTTTTGCCTACTGTAAGTTGGCAAGTTCCCAACACCTTAGTTGGGAAGCCAGGACTATTACACAACTGAACATCAGTACACAGGATAATAAAGAAATATTGTGGGATTTGATTATGGCCACCTACTATTTCAGAACTTTATCAAAATCTGCGTGTTTTAAAATTCATTAAAGTAACTGATCATTTCATGTGAGATTCTCACTAAGTAAAAACTACCATTTGAAGACTTAAAATACTGCATTTTTATACAATAGGAAAGATGAAAGCTAACAAAAAATTTTAGCTTTCAAATTCTATCTTCTGGTCTCAAACTGGAGAAGAGCAAAGAACCTGTTTTGAAAATGACTGATGGACCTTGATCCACTTTTAATATTTCAGACATCTATAGTGTGATCCAGTTAATGTACAGAGTACAAGTGCAAAATAAAAAGTGTGCCTGGCTTACACAGATGATTGCTTATAATCTGTTTTGAAGAGTTTAACAGAGAGTTAGCAGGTTTCAGTTTCCAATTACTGAACCTTCAGTTGAGATGCGTAATACAGCTACGTGAATACTCAGGCCATGCAAAATGAAATGAGTTCATCTAAATGCCTTTCTCAGGCTACCTTAGCAGCCCATACCACATTCACATGTATTTATCCTATTGTCTCTCCCTTCAATTAATAAAATAATATTTGGGGGAAAAAATACAGTCTGAACATCTTCAATACCTTTCCAGAAACTGAAACAAATTTTGGCATCTTCCCAGGTGAGGGACAGTAAAGAGCTTCTGTCTCTGGAGTGTCATTATATTTATTCAGGTCATAAATGTGCTCATAAATGTATTAAAAAAAAAACCAGTCTGTTCATTTTTGATTTATTTGTGGTGCATGAATAGTTTCTTGAACTACATTACACTACTCTCACAGTAAAATGTGTTACATTCTTGAGCCTTCATAGACAATGGCAATAAAAAGAGATTTTAACATAGGCATTCATTGAAAACATACTTTCAGTATCTTCTACTTTTCAGATAAGAAGAATTGTATACAAACAAAAAAAGAGCTATTTGATGCTGTCTTGCCCTTCTCCAGCAGCTCCTGTGATACTCAATACAAAAACCTACCAATGAAATTTTTGATAATACAAAACTTTAGTTAGAGAAAATGTACAATAAATCAAAAATTTTAGAGTGGTATAAAATATATAAACATTATGGAAGTGTTTAACAAACCGTTCTTTGGTGTTCTTTGTTGGCAAAATTCGGGTGATATAATGTATTTTTAATGCAGTATATTTTTCTGTTTAAGATATCCAATGGAATACAGAAAATGAATGTTATAGATAAAATAACAATTTAAGGATTCAACAGAGAAGTAAAAATATGATAGAGAAAAATATAGATAAGAGCACTATTCAGTTTCAGAACACTTAATTCTTTATGTCAAAGTATCATTTACTTGGTGGTAAAATTATTCCTCAACAAATAAAATTCCTTTTTTTTTCTTTTACTTTTATATTAGCATTTGGATTTTAAGAAGCTCAAAAGATAATCCCTAGTAAACAGGGCAAAAAACTATTCATGAGGGATGAAAAGAGATATTGGAAATGAAGCAGAATGAAACCTTCTTACAGAAATCCGCTGCTGTAATGAAAAAGTAATAATTTTGGTAAATGGGATGCACTTCCCTTCAGACTTGTGTCTTCTAGAACAGGTAAAATAGACTTGGAAGATGCACTGAAAATTTAACAGAAACAATCTTTATGGCAAGCTCACTTGAAAAATGTTTAATAAAAATCTTTAACTTATGATTTTGCATAAGAACCATGCACCAATACTTCAAAGACTGAGACTCTAATTTAGCTGACTCCTCACGATGTCCTTGGCCAGCACGTGCTCCAATGAAATGAAAAAAATTTATGAAGCACTGACATTAAAATCTGGCCATGAATTTCCATTTGCTGGCTATCTTTATAAATATAATCACAGCTTTTAGAGTAGCAACTGCTGCCTGAGAGTCAGATATTACCAGGACAATTGAAGAGAGCAAATCTGCATCTCTATTTCTGGAGAAATTTCTTCACAAATATACCAGTTTTGTGAGTTCTGGAATTGCAAAAAACATTCTCTTTGTTGCAGAAAAATGCAAGAGACAAATTCCAAAAGATACACAAGGTACAGTTTTTGTTGTCTTCCTTCCTAGTAATGACAAAAAGTGTTGTCCCTTAGTTTAATCTCCCATATCAAATTCATGATTCAGCCCAATGCAGAATTTTCCATAGTCTCTTCTTGAAAAACAATTGAAAAACAGATAGAAAAAAAAAATCATAAAACTTTCACAGGTAAGCGACACTATGTCTTTCTTGGAGAATAGTGGAGAAGAAAGAGTCATGGATTCAAAAAGTGAAACTGCTGGTGCTTAGGACTTGAAATCCAAACTAGCAACTAACTAAAAGGTTTCAGAGTAGCTGACCCCAGTTGAACAAATTCCATACTATAGAACACCATGCTCAGCATAGAAACTAAGGGGAAAACTGGCTGGGGACTGCTGCTTGTGAACTGGCTGTGTGTTAGTCAGTGGGTGGTGAACAACTGCATTGTGCATCGTTTGTTTTGTGTATTTTAATTTTATTATTATTATTTGGTTTATTTATATATTAATATTCTTTCCTCTTCTTTTTCCATTCTATTAAACTGTTTTTATCTCAACATATAAATTTGACTTTTTTCCAAACCTGTTCTCCATCCTACTTGGGAGCAGGGGGAGGGAAGTAAGTGAGAAGCTTTATGGTGCTTAGTTGCTGTCTGAATTAAATCACCACAGACTGTATGATGTTTTAATCACATATCTCTATCACTTGCACAAGAAAAGTTAATTAATCATTTATCTTGTAAAACAGCACATTTCACTGAGCTACTGGCTAATCGGATATCTACTGAGAGACATCAGTATTATTTCCTGAATCACAAATTTTCAACATATACTTTGGGTTTACACATGCACACAGAAAACATTACTTTTGTGCAGATTCACAAATACATCCCTGTATAAATCCATACACATATATTTGGTTATTGTTCTTGACATGGACCAATACTTTAACACTGTGAATCTTTTCTTTTTTTAAAGGTGGAAGTTGTATATGGGCAGTATATTACACATATTATTTAGACATGTGGGAATACAAAGGTGCATTTTCACTTTCACTGGATTCAGTCTCATTTGATTTCATTTTCATAACTTCCTGACATTTTTTATCATCTGAATTTGTAAGCAGCTGAGAGACTATCTGCATTTCAAGGAAATGGCAGGATAATTCTACCTATAATTAATGTTTTGTTATAGACAAGCAATCAGGCAGCAATTTTTCAGGGCTGTGTTCTCCAACTGGCTAATCAGACAACCAAAGCATGGGATTTGCATATGGTAAAACTGACAAGAAATAACCGTGACACAATTATGCAAATCAGACACCAGAACCAATATAAGCAGAGGGAACCACACAGCTGGTGATTGCCAGAATTCCTCTCAGTCATCTGAGACAAAGTCAATCAGACAGAAAGCATGTTTATAATTACAGCCTTTTGCAATGGTGAGGGACTCAGCAATAATAAAAACCATTTGAAATAATTCAGTGTTCTCACCAACCTCCAGGCATTTCTCAGCTAAAATGCACAACTGCTATTTTCAGATTACTCCTTCTTTCCTCTTTGCCAAGGGTGACTAGTATTTGTGTCCTACACATACTAACTGTATAGCACATATGTTATTGTATTAAGCACAATTTGTAGATTTTGGCAAGGAGCGGTGGGGTGTGGAGCTGCAGGAGTGGCAACTGTGGGAAGAGACCAGGGCTGCGCTGGACACAATGGATTAGGATTGTCAATGAGCATATCTGCATTAATTTCTGTCTGCTGTAGGTCAGAAAACTTTTTCAGAGAGCAAAAGCAACTTGAGGATGAAAGCAAGACAAACTAATTTTCACAGTCATATAGTACAGTTTTCAGACCTGAATTTGCTCACTTAGATTTAAATGAGGATTTTACTAATGACTTTGAAGTTACAGTATGTGGCTCATTATATGCAATAGGACTAAATATTCCTCTGTTGTATAGTTTAGGTAAAACTGATGTCTGGAACCAGCAAGTGCTCTTTATTAATTGAATATTTCTGAATTACCTGTATACTCAAGGTGAAATCCAGCAGCTGAAACACTGATATCAGACTGAAAATTGAGGTACAGATTATTCGATGTGCTGTTTAGAAGTGGAGGTATGGTTGTTCCTGAAAAGAGAATTAAAAAATATTAAAAATGCACAGAAAGTGAAATAAATGCAGACATAAGGGTGTGTTTCTGTGTGTGTGTGTGTGTGTGTATGTGTGTACAGAGTTAAGGAGAGGAAAAGAGGAAGGGGAGAGGGGGCAAAGAGGGTGGAAGCAGGAGATAAGTCACACAACCAATTCCACAATATTCTGTCATCATGGATGCTATCAAATACCTATCTCTATAAAAGTTTTATTACGTTTTCAGTGCACTGCAATATCAGAAATATGATTGATAGACAAGGAAAGGCTAATATAAATTTATATTATTTGCTTTTACCCACAAAAGGAGAAATATTCACTAGAGTATTTTTAAAAGCAAGAGGAAATCCTGTCACCAGAATGATTCTAAACCAAACAGTTATGTATATCAAGCAGCTCTGAAAATACATTGCAGGACTGTTCTTAGAAATGTGATGGACTATTTATTTGTGTTTCTGCACAAGAAAAGATAATATGATTGCCTCTGATCCCCTAGCATACACGTGTGTTTAGTAGAATGAAAGAAAACAAAAGAAAACAAGAAAAAGTAAGGCAAAATGAACTGTCTACCTTATCTAAAATAAATATAAAGAATTCATCCTTTTGTCATGTACAATATCAAGAGATACCTATTTTTGAGGTCTGTACAGAAATACGGACCCTGCTAAAATTCTGGACTCTGTTACAAGTGTAAGAAAAAAATTGGGTTAAGAGAGATCCAGTTTGGAAGCCTCTGAGTATTATTTAATTTGTAACATTTAAAATATACAGATTTATGTAAGTCTACTAAGTGATGACTGATTGAAACAGAAATATTACCTGTTGCTAATTATAGGACAAACAAATACACATACCATGCTCAAGCATGCTTACACACATAGCTGTGTGTTTACATTAAAGAGTTGAATCTGTGAATCATTTATTGCAAAATCTTCTCAGTCACCTGAATAACTTCCAAGCCTTGGAGCATTGTTGTCAGCACCATCATAAAAGTCTAAGGAATCCCAGTTGTGTTCCGTGGCAAAACTCACCACTTGCACCTATGAAGAAAAATGTGAGGTAAAGAACATAAACTTCTTCCCCTCTTTACTCAGGCTCAAAGATGACTCTAAATCATAGCCTCTGTTGCTTTCAGTCAGGAAAAGTTGTTTTGCTCTCCTTGTCAAAAAGAACGTAAAATCATCATTAAGTACATAAAATGGAAACTATTTTTCATTTGATTTCCAATTCAAACTATAAATCCTGTAACCTTTAGTGACAACCACATATTACCTCTGTCAAGAGTCACACAACCATGAAAATCAGATGGGTATAGAAGAGGATTCTCTTGTTTGGAGGACATTGAGGAGAAGATGAAACATGGTATTTTCAATTTTTTCCTCTCTATTACTATTGACTATTGACTATTAGCATGCCTCTGATACTTGGAGACAGTAAAAATATATTATTATTTTTATTACAACTCTGAGGCAGAAGAATATCACAAAAATTAAACGCCTAAGTTGAAATCAAAGTTAGTAATTTAATCACCTCATTAATGATTTTGAAAAATGCAGCCTTGGATAAGAGACAAGCACTTCCAAAAAGCAACAGGGATGGCCTAAGTCAGGAGGACAGTTACTGCCTAAATTAAATCCTCTGAACTATCTTCCTGGTATAAAAAATGCACTGAACAAAGTATCCTAACTGTCAGCTGTCCTAGTCAACTGTTTAAATCAAGTGTTCCTCAGAATCAATCTCAAAACTACTTTAGGCTATTAAATGTTGTAGAAAGCTCTCTAATGAAATTTATTAAAAAGCTTTAAAACACTGTCAACATTTTTTCTGATTTTCTTTATCAAGTCTTTACATACATAAGCTGAGCTCTATTCATTTTCTACAGCAGTTATATTTTGATCTAGGATAGACAGAGAAAATTTATCATGATTACTTGACGTACATTTTGCTAGGAATTTGTTCAGACGATGTTTAGAAGTCCTAATTAATTAAATTCAACTGCCTCTGCAATAACCAGATTTCTGCCAGTTTCTTTAGTGAACTCTAGAGATACGCATGACTAGATTCTAGATAATGAGTACTTTCCTATTGTGTGTTCTACAAAGTTCTTAATCTATGTAAGTAAACAAGAACTCTGAAACTATTTTAAAGAATAAATTCCCTACTCAGGTTGAAACATACTGAAATGTCTTTACATCACATTGAACTTCCATAAACATAGAGTAAATAGCAGAGTTCAGAAGAGATATATATATAACTTGTCCTTGAAAGCAACTCGCTTAATTTCACTGTGTTAAAGGAGATATATAGATCTAGGGAGACCAAAAAAGAATTCCTAGGAAGGCTCTCATTTCCCTTGGCTTACAAGGAGTCACTGATCTATCAAAATACGTTTGGAAGTTATGGTGATATTCTTCTAAGTAAAAGGCTACAAGTGCATCTTTTAAGACTTTTTTTTTTTTAATCTTATAACTTTCAATCACAGCAGAATTAAAAAGATGTGCAATAAAGTCAATTTTCAGAATCATTAATGAGATAGAAAAAATGTATAGATAAATGATCTTTTCACCTTTTGCATCAGGAAAAACAGTTCTAAAAATGACGATAGCAATTACACTTACTTGAATCCCAGCTCCCTCTGGTACTGTGATCTTCCACACACAATTCAGATTGTTGTCATAAGGCTCAGGATAACCAGGAGACAAAATGGTCCCTTTGCGCTTTGTTAAAATACCACCACAGGGCACTGAAAGGAAATGCACAAGACAAGGAAAGAAGTATGAAGCTTCAGAAGTAAGAAGACTTACTATAAAAGCTTATACTATGGCTGAAAATTTTTTAAATTGATGCTACATTAATATATATATATATATGCCTCAGGAAAATAAAATTTTATATCTCAAAATTCTTCTTTTAACTGACAAAAAAGGAATAGAACAAAATTAGAATTATGTCAGTTTTCTACCTGATAGAACCATGACAATATTCCCATTATTTATTTGACCTTTATAGAGTGAAATCCATTCTATTGTCTCCTGGTAATCTTACAAAAATAAAGCATTTTATAAAGCTTAGATTGAAGTTTAAAAAGCTATGTATCATGTTACTACAAAAAATTAAAAAAAAGTCACAAAAAAGGGTAACATTCCTTATTCTTTCTTTCTAATATTCTCTCATTCTTTCTTTCTAATTTGTTCCTCTAAATAATTAATAACACCAGTCTGAACTCCCTGCCTGCTCGCTGCTTTTGTGAGTTATTTCATCACAGTCTGTGGATCTACTGCATCAGCAAAGTTCTTGCAAGATCCTTGCAAGACTACATTCATCACTCTGTGTCCACGGATAAATAAAAGTGTTATGCATGAAACAGGACACACACATTAAGTACCATCAAGTCTCTCTTTTGAATGTTCAGATTGCATGTATCTTGTCTATATCATTGGCTCTAACAGAGACAAAGAATATTACATCTTAATCTGCATACAGATATTCCATTGGTATTTTAGAAGCTGAAGGAGAAGATTGATGAGATGATTTATCAAGTCCATTAAAAGCTAATGTATCACTTCTATGCAACATCACTAAGTTCCAAATGGATTTCAGGAGCTGCAAATATGAGGATTTAGAAAATAGATAGGATGCAACTTATCTTAATAATAAATATTTTAGCTACATATTGTGTGGCATAAAATTAATAGAATCTCTTTAGAACTACATGGATAAATTAAAAGCTAGTGTCATTTAAAGTGCTTAAGCAATTCCTCATAAAAGGATGAACAGACAGAATGGTTGATGCCAGGCTGCATCCTGAGTGTTGTGTTAATTTTTGGGCCCCTCACTACAAGAAAGACATTGAGGTGCTGGAGTGAGTCCAAAGAGGGGCAACAAAGCTGACAAAGGCTTGAGAGAATACATCATCTGAGGAGTGGCTCAGGGAGCTGGGACTGTTCAGCCTTGAGTAAAGAAAGCTCAGGGACACCTTATCACTCTACAATCTGAAAGGAGGTTTTAGCCAAGTGGGAGTTGGACTCTTTTCCCATGCAAGGATCGATAAGACAAGAGGACATTGCCTCACCCTGTGCCCGGGGAGGTTCAGATTGGACATCAGGTGAAGTTCTTCACAGCAGGAGTGGTTAAACATTCAAATGTGCTGCCCAGGGAAGTGGTAGAGTCACCACCCCTGTAGGTGTCCAAGAAAAGACTGGATGTGGCACTTAGTGCTGTGCTGTAGATGACATGGTGGTATTTGATCAAAGGTTGAACTCAGTGATCTTGGATGTCTTTTCTCACCTGAATGACTCTACGATTCAATGATTCTATGCCTATTTCTGAATATGTAATATTAAAACATCCACTACAATTAAGGCAATTTAACATGGTCACGTCTACCAATTCAATTATTAAACTGGTTTAGTTTAATACAATTTTCACCTTATAGGTATTTTATCACTTTTATTTGTATCAGGATTTTCACATAGAAGATGGCATGTAACCCATCCTCAGTTTAGCTTGTCTAGAGATAGATAGCTTTCATAGACTTCATAGACTAAATCATGTATTAAAATACCAATAGTATATTGTGATCAATGTCCAAAATGACTTCAACACTTTGTCAAGTTGTTATATATGAAAAAACAAAGGGAATATAATTCAAGGGGAAAAGTAGCAGAAGTCTACTGATTAAACTATAATTTATGAGACGAAATGAGATACATCTATATACTTCACCTTCTTATTGATATAGAAATTGTGGCTCTATTGCTATGCCTGAAACAGTCTAAATCAACATTATTTGTTTAAAACTTGATTAATCAGCTTTTGTCAATATTACCCCACTGATACTTAGCCTTGATCTCTATTGGGATTTTGGAGATAATCTTTTAATTTACTAAAAAACGTAACCAGGCACCATCAGCTGGTTAGCACATGGCAGATGAAACACCAGCCTAATGAAAAATATGTTACTTTTTTTTCTTTACATCTACTCATCTAAACCTCTGTTTATGTTCTCTGCTGGAGTCAGTATCATAAGGCCATTTTTGTAAAGAGTTATAATATTTTTTATAAAAAATTCTGTTCCCTATCAGGAAAAGTAAAGTGGGGAATTTCCTTACAGTTACTAGATTTCCAGTTGGTCCAAGTCAGTTTATAAATTTCAATGGATACACATACATAATATAAGAATTATTATACATAATTTAAGAATTTAATTTTGAGAATTTAATCTCAAAGTGACTAGAACCAGACGAAGTAGGCTGCTGGCCTTTTTGTGGCAAGTAACAAAATATAAATGTAACTATTTCTAAATCTTTAATATGATAATGTTTTTCCTAATAGCTTGCAATATCTTGTTAGACATCTGCAGTGTAAAAGCATTTTAATCTTGCAAGAAGTCAGGGCACAAACTAGTATTTCTGATTCTTGATTAAAGAGGGAAAGCTATCACATAAATTATGGCAGCAAAGCATGTTCATAATTGTTGTGAAAGTTCACAGTAAGGTTAGACTAGAAATAGAATAGAAAGGTTAGAATAGAAAGGAGAATACAATTTAACCTTGAATAAAAAAGAACATAAATTAAAGTAAGCAAGAATACAATACTATACCAATGACAAAGAATAAACACATTCAACTAGAGAATAGTCTACACTTTAAGCAATAATTAATTATATTAAAAAGCCTTAGGAACTCACCAACGCATGTAGGGAGTGAATCATTCCATTGTGCCAATGCATTTGGTACTGTATCACATCTAATTGCTGTTGACCCATGGAGGATATAGCCTGGATTGCACTCAAAAAGAACCAGTGAACCAACTGCAAATTCATTTCCAATCCTTTTTCCAAATCTTGGTTCAGGCACAGAGCTGCACTGTGTTGCACTTGTTCTTGGAACAGCTGTGAACATACAAACAATTGTGGATTCTTAATTTTAGATTTGGTGAGGGGAATACAGATATTGAACCACAAATATTTAAAATGCCTAGAAGAAACTTTCAGCAATTTCCCAGTTGAGAACATTTCCATAATCCCCAAATAAATCTTCGCAATAGAGTTTGCTCACTTTTGATGTCTGAGTTACTATTTAGGAGAGCAGATCACTGATATCCTTGCCAAGATTGGAAGTAATGCATAGAATCCACACAGAAACCTTTCTAAAATGACACTTATAAGAAGTACTACCATGAGATACTCAACTAATACAGGGTGTAAAAATAACATTTCGTGTCAGATATTTACATTTATTCATGTGGATTTCTAAATGTGTGTTCTGACTTTCAGATGAGGATTTTTATGTAATGAAAGAATGAATTGCAGTTGCAAGTGTTGGTATATAAAAAATTCCCACTTGACTCATAAGAAGGAAAATAATGTAATTCAAGAAAAATATCTTAATAACAATAAGATAATTTTTAACCCACAGCTATTCATATTTAAATTGAGAGATAAACCAGTTAGAGCACACAGATGGATCTAACATTTGTCAATCAGATTAGCAAACAAAAACAGCAGTTTTGTATAAACGTCTTCTTAAATTTGGAACCACTCTTATGCTAGTTAAGTATTTGATCTCAGCTTTAAAATACAGATAAAAGAATAGTTTCAAACATTTTTCAAAACATGTAGAAATAGTGACACATTCTATTGTTAAAAGGCTATTACTTTCTGCTTCATTCTCAGTCTGTTTCTCCCTGGTGATTTACAAACTATGATGAACAGAATAAATTTTTCTTGGTTGACTCACCTTGATAAACAAAATGAAATCCTTTAGCTGTTATTGGTCCAACTGAGGTAAATCTGATTGTGATCTGGTTCCCCGAACTCAATGGAAGGGATTCACCTACTCAAACAATGAAAATACAAAGCTATCATAGCCACTTTTTACTAAAGAAAAAAACATCTGTCAACATCTTTGCAGCTAGAAATAACAATCTCCAAGCCCTGTTCTGCTTCAGTAAATTTTGCAGGACATAGGCACTTTTAATATTTTATGTTGACAGTCTTATGTTAGTCTAGAAAAGAGGAGTTAAAACTCATCTTAGTTACTAGGAATATTTATTTTTTTTCATTTACCAAAACAAACAAAAAAAGCCCCCCCCCCC